>BSUD01000004.1:92245136-92338271 GCA_033239045.1 Fagopyrum esculentum | reverse complement strand
TGTTAAGAATCACGGGCATAATCACGGCCGTGGAAAGGGCCTAGACCGTGGTTTGTTCCAGAGGCTTCTTCTAGGCTCGTTAAGCCATGATTTGGTGCATGGCTTGTGTTGGCAAGGTTCCATGAGTCTTCCTTAGCCCTTAGCTTGCATTCCAATGAGTCCGGAAGTGTGTCATCTCGAGGAATGATCCTCGGATGTATCGATTAGGCTCTTAAATCTCCCAAAATACCTACAAAGCAAGCAAAAGTCCGAGTAGACGTCTATCTCGACAAAATACGTGATTTGAGTGCAAACGCCGTGAACTAATGCTAAACCATGCATGAATGAGCGGAGAATCTATCTAAATGAGTGTCTAAATCTAGATCATAAATCGTGTTATCAAAATACCCCATACTTAAGGTTTGCTCGTCCCCGAGCAAATTTCCAACTATAGACTAAGAGATGACATGATTTATGTATGCAGAAAAATGGCAAAATCTTTTTGGAGTTGTGCTTCTAATATTGGATCACCTTCATAGTCATGTTTCATGTCAATGGATAAGCAATTATGTATCAAAGAAATGAAAGCATGGAAAGACTATTACACTTAACTTGATAGCATGCAATGAAATGTAAAGATGAAGAAGTCAAGATGATCATGAGTATATCCAATCTAAATCACTTAGTCTTACACACATGCAAGTAGGTCAAAAGGACTTGTAAAATAGAAGGCCAAGAAACGTTGTGATTAGGTGGGAATTTTCTAGGCTATGTGATGCTAATCCGGGAAAGGAACTAAACAACCACAACTTCACATTTCTTATCAACTTCCCTCAAGTGTATATTTTTCTTCATTTTCTTTTCTTTCTTTTCTTTTATTTTTGAGACAATGGCATTGGTGTACAAAAGCCGAAAAATTGGTGATTAGCCATCCTCGGGCTTTTTCTATTTTTCGAGGTGCATCCACACCGGGCACACATACCAAAGCTCGTTAGGACTATCATGTGAAGTGTGCCGAGTTACTTGTCATTTAAACCGATGTCCCCAAACCTATATTTTTGGCTACACTTTCACAACAATTTCAGCACTTCATTCATGACATTCCTTTCATCAACAACTTCACCCCACACTTGCTTTTCACACACATCAACACACTAACATGCTCCTATTTCTGGATGGGTCAAAAGAGGTCAAATTTATTTCAATTGAGGTGCTCAAGCAACATGATCAAGATGAGAAGTAGAGGAAGATGAATTGCCTTAATCACTCCTAATTGATGTGCAAGAACTAGCATGCAATTTCGACTTTCAATCCTCAATTAAATCAAGGCAAGCATCATAATCACAAGTCATTCATGGAATTCAAGATAAGTATTTCAAGTCCACATATGCATCATCAATTAAACACACAAGGCCATCCATAGCCAATCCACAAGACAAGGTTCATCATTAGGGTTATATCCAAGCCTAGAAAGCACAAAATTTTTTAAATTTTCTGATTTTTTTGGAATTTTCGAAATATGTATGTACAATGCAAGACATAATAAAACATGTGACTAAAAAGAAACTACTCTAGATGCTAGTCATGCAAAAGATCATGCAAACCCCACCCCATACTTAGAAACACATTGTCCCCAATGTGGTATTCAAGTAAAGAGAGTGAAAGAAGGTTCTCACAATGTAAAATGGTTTGCTTCGGTATTTGGGATGAACTCGTGTGGAGTGTGGGTGATGGATGATCGATCAAACATGGTAGAGAGCTCTTCATAATCATTCCGGCGTCGAGACCCGCGCCAAGGTATATGTGAGATGGGAGCTCTTCCATCTAACAAGACACCTCAAGCCGTCCAAGCCTCACGTCCGCTCCACCCATGTTTGAAAACGGAATCATCTTCATCAACTCGCCTTGCAAGGCTTCCTCATTACCTAAAATCTACCACAAACACAAAACACAAAAACACACAAAAGCAAAAACAAAGGCAAAAGAGAGAAAAGGGAAAGAGTTGTACCAATGGGTTGCCTCCCATTAAGCGCTTCTTTTAGGTCATTAGCTTGACCAAACTCCGTGGATATGTCAATCCACCTCGAATACCATGGTTTGCTTGAGGAGTCCAAGCAACCATCTCTTTCCGGAATCCATGATGACAAGCAAGGGCCACTTGATGCCCAAATGAGCTTTAAGTTCTCTCTTCACCGGTGAGTAGTAGACTCCTTCATTACCGCTTCCTTGATGATAGTATAGAGTTGCAACCATAGGTGTCACCCCATACTTAGGCAATTTGTACTCTGCGGTCACACCGGTGAAGCGCTTGTCATCCTCATCCTCTATGATCCGAGGAAAGCCGATTCTTGGAAAGAATCCTTCATTGAAGTACTTCATAACCATCATGGATCCATCATGCTTGCCTCCATCATTCAATAATGGAGAATTCTTAGGAAAGGGGTTCCAATCTTCGTGTGTACTCCGGGCAAGCAAGAAGGGGTCGGAGGGAGCTGAGATTGGCTTAGATGGACCACGACAGAGCCTTCCATGGTCGTGGTTTGTACTCCACGGCCGTGGTTCTCCTTGTTGGCTTCCACGGGCGTGGTTTGTCCTCCACGGCCGTGGTTCACTCTGTTGCATCCGTTCCAAGCGAGCTCTTCATGTATGGTTCCGGGGTTGATGGCAAGGATGTCCGGGGATGAATATACTTCATTGCACTCCTCTAAAGGTGAAGGGGATGAAGGTGAACCTTGAAGAATGGTAGGATCTCCTAGCATAAGAGCATTCCTAATCTCCTCAATCTCCCTCCTCATTTGTTCTTCTCTCTCGGTATTCAATCTCCTTTCTTCCTTCAGGGCCAAATCCCTTAGCCACAATTGCTCTCGAGCTTCATTCAACTCTTCCTCAAGGCTTCTATTGGTTATGGTTGAATCGGGCAATTCTTGGATCTCCTCATAGTGAACCTCCTCTTGATGACATACTTCCGCTTTAAGCTCCATGTGGGAACTAGAAATGGAAGCAAGGTTGCTTTCTAGATCATCCATCTTCCTCAACATTTCCTCTAGCATTGATTCCAATCGATCTTCATGAAGTTGATGGTGAGGTTCCTCATGAGGTAATGTAATCATGTGAGCTTGATCATGGGACTCATGATATGTATTGAACTCCTCCCAATACTCAAGCTCATCATGGAGAGGTCCTAGATCTTGGCTTTCCACCCACTCCTCATACTCCATGTTGTCAAGGTCGTCTTGGAGATACAATCCGTCCATGGCAAACATGAAAAGGCAAAGACAAAAACACACAAGATCAAAAGTAACAAGAAAGATAAACACTAAAAACAATAAAAAAACAAATGACTTAATCTTAACCTAGTCCTCGGCAACGGCGCCAAAAACTTGTTAATGCTAGGATGTGTAGCACAAAAAGCTTTACATTTATAACTCGAACTAAAATCCTAAACTACCTAGCGAAACCCGCAGTGTACGGGTCGTTTTGTAGAAAGGAAAGTATTCCGAGGTCGAACACAAAGACTAAGGTGAAATTAAGTCATTCAATGATCAAAGATAGTGTGAATCTAGACTAAGATAAGATGAGGAATAAAGAAAATGGAAAACACAATGTTTTTAGAGGGTTTTGGGTGATCAAACAAAGATCACAAATATGTGAATACAATCAAGCAACACAAAAACACACTAACACAAAAGATAGGAGAATGGAAGTAACAAAGCGAATTCTAGAGTTTGGAAGTGTGTCATCTCGAGGAATGATCCTCGGATGTATCGATTAGGCTCTTAAATCTCCCAAAATACCTACAAAGCAAGCAAAAGTCCGAGTAGACGTCTATCTCGACAAAATACGTGATTTGAGTGCAAACGCCGTGAACTAATGCTAAACCATGCATGAATGAGCGGAGAATCTATCTAAATGAGTGTCTAAATCTAGATCATAAATCGTGTTATCAAAATCCTTTAAATACCCACTAAGATGCAAGAGCAATGGAAGAGATCGTGGCCAGCTGTCAATGTGGTCCTGTTAAGAATCACGGGCATAATCACGGCCGTGGAAAGGGCCTAGACCGTGGTTTGTTCCAGAGGCTTCTTCTAGGCTCGTTAAGCCATGATTTGGTGCATGGCTTGTGTTGGCAAGGTTCCATGAGTCTTCCTTAGCCCTTAGCTTGCATTCCAATGAGTCCGGAAGTGTGTCATCTCGAGGAATGATCCTCGGATGTATCGATTAGGCTCTTAAATCTCCCAAAATACCTACAAAGCAAGCAAAAGTCCGAGTAGACGTCTATCTCGACAAAATACGTGATTTGAGTGCAAACACCGTGAACTAATGCTAAACCATGCATGAATGAGCGGAGAATCTATCTAAATGAGTGTCTAAATCTAGATCAAAAATCGTGTTATCAATGAGGCACGCCAGTTTCTGTTGGGAGCAGATGGAGTTCTGAGACGCCGAGGTCGCGTCTGTGTGCCTGCTGACGCAGATTTACGTCAAAGGATTCTTCAGGAGGCTCACCGTTCAACTTACTCGGTACATCCAGGTACGAGTAAGATGTATGAGGACTTGAGACATGTATATTGGTGGAACGGGCTGAAGCCCGATGTGGCCAGATTTGGGGCACAGTGTGCGACCTTCCAGCAGGTCAAGATTGAGCATTCCAGACCTGGAGGCGAGCTTCATTCAC
Source organism: Fagopyrum esculentum (assembly GCA_033239045.1). NCBI lineage: Eukaryota > Viridiplantae > Streptophyta > Magnoliopsida > Caryophyllales > Polygonaceae > Fagopyrum > Fagopyrum esculentum. The sequence continues at coordinate 92,333,617 of BSUD01000004.1, read as the reverse complement.
TTCTTGTCCCACAGAGGAAGTGGGAAGACGTCACCATGGATTTTGTGACCGGACTGAGACTGAGTAGAGGTTATGATGCCATTTGGGTCGTCGTGGACAGATTGACGAAGACGGCACGTTTTGTTCCGATCAGGGAGACGTGGCCGGTTGGCAGATTAGCTGAGGAGTACACTAGGCAGATAGTGAGACTCCATGGGGTACCGAGGACGATCATCTCAGACAGAGATGGACGATTCACCTCGAGGTTTTGGCAGCAGATTCAGACGGCCTTGGGGACGAGCTTACACTTCACGACTGCATTTCATCCTCAGACCGATGGTCAGTCAGAGAGGACCATCCAGACTCTGGAGGATATGCTACGAGCTTGTGTGTTGGATTGGGGACCAGTGTGGATGGATCACCTCCCACTTATTGAGTTCTCCTACAACAACAGCTGGTATGCATCTATCGGGATGGCCCCATATGAGGCACTATATGGACAGAGATGCCGGACGCCGTTATATTGGGATGAGCAGAGTAGTAACAGCAATATACCCCTAACTAGAATGAGGATGATATGGCTCGGGTATCGCAGATTAGAGAGCGGCTGCTGGCGGCTCAAAGATTTCAGAAGTCGTATGCAGACAGGAGGCGCAGACCTCTCGAGTTCCGGGTGGGATCCCATGTATCGTTGAGAGTATCCCTGACACGAGGTGTGAGGAGATTCGACATTAAGGGGAAGTTGAGCCCCGATATGTCGGACCGTTCGAGATTTTGGATCGGGTTGGGAGTGCAGCCTGCAGGTTGGCCTTGCCTCCGAGATTAGAGAGTGTTCACCCTGTATTTCACGTGTCCCAACTTAGGGAGTATGTACCAGATCCGAGGAACATCGTGAGTTATGAGGATTTGGTGGTTGAGCTGGACCACACGTTTGTTGAGCATCCTATTGTAGTCTTAGAGCGAGGTACGAGACGCATGCGCTCGAAGGACATTCCTATGATGATGATACAGTGGTCGAGACGAGGACCTGAGGAGGCCACATGGGAGACTGAGGATAGTATTCAGAAGAACTATCTAGAGTTCTATGCTGAGTTAGATGCACCAGCAGGATCACCGAGTAGATCTTAGTACTAGCTTGGTGAGTCTTATCTGCTTATGTGCTTATATGCTTATATGCCATGTTGTGGTTATTTCATGCTAGCTTGATGTGATATATGATCTTATTAGATCTTGTGTGCTAGTACGATTTCTGTTATGGCTGGAGACGGTTCTTTCCTCCATGCTATTGTGATACGGTTAGGTTTAGCTGGAGATGGTTCTTTCCTCTATGCTATCTTTGTTGGACATAGTTTTGGCTGGAGATGTACTTTCTCCATGCCCTTCTGTTATGGATAGGTTATTGCTGGCTAGAGATGTTCTTCCTCTATGCCTTTCTGTTATGTGGATGTTTTGACTAGAGATGTTCTTCCTCTATGCCTTTGGGTTATGCTTATAGTTGACTAGAGATGAGTTTCCTCGATGCCTCAGTTAGTATAGTGATCTTTGGGCTGGAGATGATACTTCCTCCACGCCGGTTTTAAGGTTATAGAGTACTACAGGTTGATACTTCTTGAGCGGAGATGTGATACCTCCGACGGTGAGTTATACCTCGGCTTCTGAGTCCGAGTGGTTCCCCGGGTTCTGCAAGTTTCGGGACGAAACTTCTTTTTAGAGGGGTGAGGTGTAAGAGCCGTAATCTTTCGGACCGAGCTCGGTCCCTAGCCGAGTTTTCTTACGAGGTACCATTAAGTGAAGAGTCAACATTACGATAATTATGAGAAGAATGGCAAGGTGGGGATTTATGCGGGGTGAACCGGTCTCCGTTATGACGATAAGGCAAAGAAACACCAAGAAGGAGGACGTGTGTATAAATAATGATCCTAAGAAGATGAGAGCAACACATGGATGCTAACTAACGTTAGAGATTTTGAGAAGACGCACTTACAAGATATCATGAAGCGTGGTTAAGCCTATGAAGGCGAGTCATGTGACTCGACAACGCCGAGGAGGGCATTTTTATCTCGCAGAAGGAAAAGGAAGTGTGGAATGAAGAATGAATTGACGGAGTTTAAGGTAGTGTACCCCGAGAGGGTAGCCTTCATGAGAATGGTGACATTGAAGCATAGAAGAATGGGAAGTCATCGACATGGGAGAAGGTCATTCATTAGCTAATTGGTGACAACCGAGAACGCGCATGTGCGGACAATCTATGGATGAGTGTGGAGGAGAGTAACCAGGTTGTGGGATCGTAAATAAACGGTTATCTCCATTTGTACATCGATTACAATGAGCCGAACAAGATTACAATGAAGAACAAGTACCACCTTACCACGTATAGATGATCTACTCGACCGGTTGCAAGGGTCGGTGGTCTCTTCTAAGATCGAGTTAAGGTTTGATTGTCACCAATTGAGAAGTCAACTGGGATAGTGTAAACATGGCATTCTAGACAAACCATGGTCACTACGAGTTGTAGTGATTCCATATGGGCTTACAAATGCCCGAATAAGACACTCGGGTCTACTCTTGAAGAAGAGAGAAGTTGTATGACCAGTTGTCTCGGGAATGACAACCCCCGAAGGATGTGAAAGAAGTTGCAAGTTTCTTGGATGGGCCGATCATTACCGGATGGTGGAGAGATTCTCCAAGTAACGCCATCTATGGCTAACCTTCCCCGGATGACGATAAAGTATTGAGTGAGACGAAATGGGACACTGGAGTTGTGAGAGTTAAGAGGAGATTCATAGGTGCAACTGCGTTGAAATTGCCTCGAGGTATGATTGGTTTGAAGTGTACAAGTGGTTCTTCAAGACATGGTCTTGATTGAGTATGGAGAGACGATGTAAAAGTTATAACATATATGTCTCGTTAGTAGAAGTAGTGTGAAGCAAAATATTCCTTCATTACTTAGAACTTGCAACAAGAATTGAGGAAACGTAACATCAAATTTTGGTCAACAAGAACCAAAGCCAACGGTGTAAATTGGAAGTCCGTTCTTCTTTGTTAGAGACAAGTAAAGAAGAAACATAATGGAAATGTCGTAGTGAGAAAGACCCGAGAAGGAAGTTGAGTTTCCGATACCTTGGAACTTTTTGAGATCTTAGCGCAAGTTGGGAAAGTGTTTAACGGCTGGCATGGCCTCCGAGAGTAGTGCATGTTCACCCGGCGTTTCAAGTGTAGCAATCGAGAGAAGAGGACGGACCGAAGACGGTATTCAGGACGAGATACGGCCATTATGAGTTGTTGTGATCCCATTTGGGCTCACGAATGCACCCGCCGTCTTCATGTAGTTGATGAACGGCATCTTCATCGACTTCTTGGACTAGTTCGTGGTGGTATTTTTTTGACGACATCTTAGTCTACTCCCGGAGTAGGGAGGAGCATAAGGAACACCTGAGGACGGTACTTCGAGTCCTCCAGGATAGAGAGTTTTACGCTAAGCTCTCTAAGTGTGAGTTTTGGATGTCCGAGGTGGCATTTTTGGGACATATAGTTTCCGCCATGGGTGTCATGGTCGACCCGGCGAAGATAGAGTCTGTTTCCTCATGGCCGCCTCCTAGGACGGTCAAGGAGGTGCGTAGTTTCTTGGGATTAGCGGAATACTACCGCCGTTTTGTTGAGGTTTTCTCAGTGATTGCGCGACCGCTCACTTCCTTGTTGAGGAAGTCTATCAGGTTCCTCTGGTCCGAGCCTTGCCAGCGCAGCTTTGAGGAGCTGAAGAGGAGGTTGACCTCCACTTTTTTGTTAGCCCTGCCTGAGGGCGTAGAGGATTTTGTGGTATACAGTGACGCCTCCAAGCTAGGCTTGGGGTGCGTTTTGATGTAGAGAGGTAGGGTTCTTGCGTACGCTTCTCGGCAGCTGAAGCCGTACGAGGAGAATCACCCTACCCATGATCTCGAGCTAGCGGCAGTGATCCATGCCCTGAAGATCTGGCGACACTACTTGTACGGGACTACATGCCAGATTTTCACATACCATAAGAGTCTGAAGTATATATTCACTCAGCGGGAGTTGAAAACTGCCAGAGGAGATGGCTGGAGCTCATTAAGGATTTTGACTTAGAGATTTTATACCATCCCGGGAAGGCGAACGTAGTCGCCGATGCTTTGAGTAGGAGGACACCTCGAAAGGAGGCGATAACTCGGCTTACGGTTCAGCCTCAGCTGTAGAGGGATTTGATGGGTTTGGAGTTGGATATCCGGTTCCTGGGTACGGACTGTCGTTTGACCGAGTTGGAGGTATTACCTGACCTGTCCGGCGAGATCTTGCAGAAGCAGGAGAGATGTCCCGTTTTGGTGAGGATCCGGGACTGGATGTCCCGAGGAGAGGCCCCGCAGTTTATCACGGGAGCAGACGGACTATTGAGACGCCAGGGACGTAATTGTGTACCGTCGGATCAGGAGCTGAGAGAGCGGATTTTGCATGAGGCACATGCCACAACTTACTCGGTGCACCCGGGCGCGAGTAAGATGTACTAGGACCTTAGGAGATCTTACTGGTGGGGCGGGCTCAAGCCCGATGTGGCTAGATATGTGGCCCGATGCGCGACCTGCCAGCAGGTCAAGATCGACCACCAGAGACCCGGAGGAGAGCTTCACCCACTGCCCGTGCCGCAGTGGAAGTGGGAGGACATATCCATGGACTTCGTGACCGGTATGAGACCGAGTAGGAGCTTTGACGCGATATGGGTGGTAGTAGACCGGTTGACGAAGACCGCACGTTTCATTCCTATACGGGAAACGTGGCCGGTGAGTCCTTTAGTCGAGGAGCTCACCCGTTAGATTGTGAGACTACATGGAGTACCGAGGACTATCATCTCAGACAGGGACGGGCGTTTTACCTCGAAGTTCTGGCAGTAGGTACACGCCGCCCTAGGTTTGAGTCTCCATTTCACCACCGTGTACCATCCTCAGACCGACGGCCAGTCCGAGCGGACTATTCAGACATTAGAGGATATGCTACGAGCTTGTGTACTAGATTGGGGTCAGGTATGGCCAGATCACCTCCCGTTGGTCGAGTTTTCGTATAATAACAGCTGGCACGTGTCGATTGGGATGGCACCTTATGAGGCATTGTACAGACGAAGATGCCGTACTCCCTTATTTTGGGATGAGCCGGGTAGTTCTAGCGGTATGGCTCCAGATCAGGTACGGGACAACGTGGCTAGAGTTGCTTTGATCCGAGAGAGGATGTTGGCCGCGCAGAGCCGGCTGAGGTCGTATGCAGATAGGAGGCGTAGACCTCTCGAGTTTAGAGTCGGAGCTCAAGTGTGGTTGAGGGTATCACCGACGCGGGGCGTCAGGCGATTCGGCATTAAGGGGAAGTTAAGCCCCCGATATGTCGGTCCATTCAAGATATTGGAGAGAGTCGGTTAGGTGGCGTACCGGTTAGCACTGCCACCGCGGTTGGAGGGTGTACACCCGGTCTTTCATGTCTCTCAACTGGTAGAGTACATACATGACCCGAGACACATCGTCAGTCACGAGGACCTAGTGGTCGAGCCGGACCATACTTTTGCAGAGCACCCGATAGCAGTCTTAGAGCGGAGTACGAGGCGTCTTCGATCGAAGGAGATACCGATGCTGAGAGTGTAGTGGTCAAGGAGAGGAGCCGATGAGGCTACATGGGAGACGGAGGATAGTATCCGAAGGAACTATCCCGAGTTTTATGCAGACCTAGCGACATCGATAGGACCGTCGGGTTAGTCCCGAGATCTTCCTTGTTTGCTTTATATGTTATGTGTTTTTGTTTGAGTTATGAGTACCTTGCGAGGTCTTGATATGATTTCTATACATAGACTTGGTCTAGAGCCGATAGTGGATGTCTTATGAGTTTCTCGTGGTTACGAGACGTGTTTGAATGACAGTGTAGCGTTTAGCAAGTTTCGGGACGAAACTTGTTTTTAGGGGGGTTAGTTGTAACGTCTGGGAATTTTAAAAATAGATAGATTCTTTTTTCCAGTAAATTACTTTATCAAAATGTTCGGAAAATATTCCGACCCGTAACCCGTAAATTATTTTAACGAGTTTTGATCTAGTTTCGTTTATTTCTTTCTTTTCCCTCTCCTTTTTCCACTTCAGCCTGGCCCCACGCCACGCTGGCGCCATGTCACCCGGGCCCCACCTCCACGCTGGCGCCTTCTTTTCTTCCTCCCGTCCAGCCATGTCTTTCTGGCATCTGCAGCCTTCCCTGCAAGTTCCATTCTTCACGCCAGACCACTACCGCCCATCTAGCTCTACGCCTATGCCAACCCCTCGTCCATATCACCCTCTGCGCCACACCTCCCTCACTCACCACTCACCTTCCTCTCCCTGCCAGACAACCCCTCACTTCTCCTCTCTCTCTCATTCTTCATTTTCCCAGCCCCGATCTCCCATCTCTCTTCGTCTCATCGCTCCCAACTTCCCGATCTCACTCTCTGCATCTCTCACCCCGCCCCCAGACACCGGAACACCACCTTAGTCCGGCCACCACCACCCTCATATCTCCTTCCTTACGCAGCCTCTCGCATTACTCCCCTCGAGCCTCGTCGGTTCAACTCACTCCACCACCGGCGACGTGCAACACCTCTCGACACCAACCTCGAGCTCACCGGAGCAACCGCTCTCCCACCCACACTCTTTGTTCTCTCTTCTGTAGCCTCACCATTGGCGACCATCACCCTTGAAATCCCCGATGCTCTGTCCTCGCCTGAGCTAAAGGCCGGCCGCCACCCGTCTGCAGCCGCCAGCGGAACCTGCGGATCCATCCTCCCTGCCGCCCCCGCGGGCTTGAACAGCCCTTTTCGCTATTTAAATCGGCCCTCCTCTCTTTTGATATAATTACATTTCAGCCCCCTCAGTTTTGTGTTAATTGCAGTTTGCACCAGAGTTTTGGTTATTACAGTTTTGACCTAGATTTTTGAATTATTGCATTTATACCCTCGGATTGGATTTTTGTCGAAAAATTGCCCCAAGGTTTTAATCGTGGATTTAGGACCAAGTTGCTAGTATCGAGCTTTTGCCTTGGAAGGGTGATTACGGGATTTTAACGTTGGCTATTGGAAAACGCGTTTTACCTTAGGACTTTATATATATTATTGTATGATCAAATTTAGCGTATGAGAGAAATTTGTTTAGTTTTGGTGCTAGGTTCCGAAGCCCGATAAAGGCCAACGAATCAATATAGACATCCATAGATCGTCTTCCATCCTTTGACATTAGGTGAGTACCCTCTCCCTCGAGCTAATAATCTTACCTCGATCTAGTTATGTTTGTAGCATGCCTAGGATGGATCTAGATTATCTTGGAATGCCACTTAGTGGTTGTGGACCTAGGAGCCCTTAAGGCTCGGTATATTTGATAGTATGAGCATGTGAGCATGATGGATCCTCTAGGCTAGCTTATGCCGCTTTGGTTGAGGACTTATATCTTATGATGATATGAACTGTTGTCGACTGTTGTATGTGTTGAGAGTGTGATGAGTACTTGGGATCCAAGATGCAATTCCTAGTTTGAGGGTTAAGTGATCTTGCATAGATCACTAGAGTGAAGTCTAAGACTTCTCGAGTGTGAATATGTATTGATATGCATATCTCTTGTGAGCAGGTTGTGGGCTTCCGCCTTAAGGAAGCGAGAGTGTGGTAACTTGAGTTGGTGACGAGGTAGTTCTCCGGACTTACTTAGCTCGTATTTTACGTATTAGCATTGATGTTTGTTTGGTGGTGTGTGTTTATGTTCTTGTTATAAATACTAATCGGTAAATAGGACTTGAGTGTTTTATGTTATGTGTTATTTATGTGTTGTGCCTTCACCGCTTTCCTAATGCTTAGAATATGAGCTAACGGTTTTAAACCGTTTATGTAGATGACTTGCAGGTTAGGGATGCCGCCGAGTGAGGTGGAGGAGTGGACATCCGGGGTCTCCATACATTATACGACAAGGATGTTTTTGGGTTATGTCTTGTTTGGCATTATGTTGCTCGGATTTTGTTTTCTTCTTGGAGTTATGTCGTTTTGAGGACTCGGCTGAGTTTCCACTTTGTTTCTCTTTACTTTCGGGCTTTCGCATACACCAAAAATCGTTTTACGTTTTCGCCTTTATATGTGCCTTGTTGGAAGGTCCGGTGAAATTGTTGTCAAGCTAAGGGTCGGGACCCATTGTGAGGTCTCGCCCGTAGCACCCCGAGTCCCGCGGATTTGGGGTGTTACATACCCCTTGCTCCACACGTCCCACCACCTGCTCCTCTCAGGCTTGTCGATAAGAGCCTATTGTGTAACACCCCGAATCCATAGGACTCGAGGCGTCACTGGGCTAGGATCTCACAATGGATCCTGACCCTAGCCTGACAACAAGTTCACTGGATCTTACAATAAGGCACAAATAGATTAAAACCAAATATCACACCATAATATCAAAATGTATACAAGGTACCACTGAGTACAATCAAAACCTGTATCTGAACACACAAAATATCCCCTATCCCTCGCAACCTAGTGTACGGAGCCCTCAGCGGATCACCCCATCTGAATCACTCTGCAGTTCTCCTAACATGCAAAGGATCTACAACACGGTATAAAACCGTTAGCTAACCATACACATATATATATAGAAGATGCATAAGCACAGTCACACGTCAGGAATAATAAACACATCATCATGCTATCACACTTTTACCCGGTTAATTATCTTTATAAAGTCCAACACTCAAATCGTATAAATATATGTAAATAACATATGTGACACGGGGAATATATAAACCTCGCCTCTGAGTTCTATAGTCAGCTGGAGTGGTATAAGCGCACCATCCCGTATACCATAAGGAGTGGTAGATGTCCTTCCCGTATACCAGATCTGGCGTGACTACAGAGAACCTCCTAGACTCCACGACGGGATGAAAGGCAAGTTGTCACATCCATTACAATGGGCGGTCACTAAACCATAGGTCGGTAATAATCAATATAGCATGCTATATCACCACTCATGCATACATCAAATATAAGGATGATAGCTAAGTAAGTCATATGGACTTACCTCAACCTCAGAAGTAGTCTCAAACCCGATCAGCTCCAACTCTAGAGAACAACACTTCCTAGCTAATAACAAGGTATAACGAGATATCAATCTCCTATCCATAAAGGGGTCACACCTAGACCCAAGGGATCCATAAGGATCATATCCAACTCATGAACCTCAAAGCCCTAACCGGCATATAACGAAATCATACTCCTCATACACGTACCTAGCATTCTACTAAACTGCTCATACTAGGAAAGGAAAGGATCTACACTGCTATAGGTAGATCCGGGACAAGACGTACCTGCGTGACAAGAGGGACGCAGGGGCGAAGCAAGGCAACCGCAGGCGCGGCGACACTCGGCCACAGGCGCGATGACAGTGGCCGCAGGCAAGCGCAGGGGCGGAAAGACGTGGGCGCAGGCGTTGGGACCGTGGCCACGGGGGCGGCGGCTTCCGGCCGCGGGTGCGGTGACAGGGTTCCCGCAAGGGCGGCAGCTTCCAAGCGCGGGGCCGGCGACAGTGCAGAACGTAGCCTCTCGACTTCTCTTCCACTCTTCACATGATCAAATCACGTCTTCATCATTACATAGCCCAACATACACATATACATACACAATCCAACATCAATATACATTCAATCACATCTAATCCTAAGCTAGGGAAGAAGAATCAAGGAAGAAGAAAGAAAGAAGAAGCAAGAAGCTTACCCACTGCAGCAATGACCTAAGCAATGAAGAAAAGATCACAAACACCAACAACTGGCTCCTATGCTCAGCAATACACACAACATCCTCATGAACAACCAAGCCACACCAAAAGCTCTTCCAAACCAAGAAGAATCCAAGCACAAGATCAAGGAGAAGGACAATAGAGAAGAAGGTCGTGAGAAGCTGGAAAATGAAGACTGAAACCCTTCATCACGATCAAAAGAAGAGGCTAAAGGAGGGAGGAAAGAAAGAGTAAAGCACGGTCAAAGGGTCAAAAAAGCCGGCTGTAGCCGCAAGAAACCGTATGGGCGGTTCCCTGAGCCGCATGGACGGATAACTGGACTCAGCCGCAGGGGCGACTCCCTAAACCCGCAGGGGCGGCTAAGACCAAACTCAGCTCTAAAGACTAAGGCTCTTACATATTGTGGAACCTCCACAAACACTCGAACATAGAATGGATCCTCCCAAAGAATTAACCGTCCTGGAGTTAACTTTGGAGATCCCGCAACACATGAGCATGAGCTGCGACCGCAGGTACTCCAAATGATTCGTCAAAATCAGTTTGGAGGGATAGATGCAGAGTCTCCTCATCAACACTTGATGAACTACGAGATTCTCATGGATACGGTGAAACCGCCTCCTATGGAAGGTAATAATCATAAGCTAAGAGGTTTTTCTTTTTCGCTCAGGGATAAAGCTCTAGCTTGGTATCAATCAATACCACACGGGTAGATTAACACTTGGGAAGAGATGACTACGGAGTTTCTCACCAAATTCTTCCCACCTTTTAAGACTATTGAGCTCAGAGGAAGGATAAACGCCTTCATTATGAAGGATAAAGAGAGCTTGTTTAAGTCTTGGGAGAGATTCAAGGACCTATTGCTCGATTGTCCTCATCATGGGATTCCCAAGATTGAGTTGCTTGAAATTTATTTCAAGGGATTTGACGAGGACACTCAATTTAATATGCAGTCACTTTCTGAAGGTACTTTCATGGATAAAGAAGCGGATGAGGCTAGGGAATATGTAGAAAAGCAAGCCTTGGTTATTGAGAAGTACTCTCACAGGAAGGTGGAAGAGAAGAAAACTAGACCTGGAGTGTATAAAGTAAGTGAAAACACCTAGACAGATTCAAGGTTTGATTCTTTGTATAATGAAATTAAATCTCTGAAAGAATTATTTGCATCTAACATCAAAAACCAGCAAGCTGAAGTGCAGGTAGAATCCAAAGAAGAGGATGCAAATTTCATGGGTAGAGGTAATTTCCAGGGAGGTTATCAAAAACAAAGAGGTTATAACAATAATAACTTTAATAGGAATTACCAAGGAAACAATTTCAGGCCTAACCACAATCATCTTGGATTTTCTTATTTTAACCATGAGGGTGCTTTGGATTCTCAACCATCTTCTAGTGCAAGTAAGACGTCTAGGCCAGCTGAACAATCTCAACCGAAAGATTGAGTTGAGATGATGTTTGAGCAATTGATGGCAAGAATGAGTAATCTGGAGAGTTTTGTCACTAGTGTTACCAAGGCTCAAAAGGTTTTGAAAACTCAAGTGTTCAAGAAGGCCGAAGAATCTCCTAGAGATCTTGGAAGACTTCTTGGAAAGACTGAGAAGAACCCCAAATGACAGATTATGGCCATTACTACTAGAAGTGGATTGGAAATGGATGATCCACATACGAAAGAAGAAATCTCGACCCTCTATGCTTTGATCTCGGCCCGAGATTTTTGCATAGTTGACCGAGATTCCACAATTGAAGCCACGATTACGGCCCGAGATGAAAAATCTCGGCCGAGATTTTTAGATCAACATCCAAGGCCTAAAGAGATGAAAAACGTAGAGAAAGAGTTTGCTGAGAAGGAAGATGTCTACATTCCACCACCCCCATACAAGCCTCCACTTCCATTCCGGAAGTCCCGTGCAAGAGCTTTGCTAGACAAGACCTTTGGTAAGTTCATTGAGCTTATTAAAAATATGAACATTAATATCCCATTTCTTGATGCTATTCTACGGAAAGTTCTTGAAGGAGATCCTCTCTAACAAGAGGAGTTTTAGAGGGGATGAAGAAGTTTTGATGACTCAAAGGTCTAGTGAGCTCATCAAGATCTTAAGGGAGAAGATTCCACCAAAGTTTATGGATCCCGGATCATTCTGTGTCCGAGTAGGACTTGGAAAAGGAACCTATGAAGCTTTGTGTGATCTTGACGCAAGTGTGAGTGTGATTCCTCTTGCACTTTGCAAGGAAATTGGCCTCGGGGAACCAAAGCCAATGAAGATGACAATGCGCATGGCTGATGACTCGATAGTTGAACCAGCTGGAATTCTCAAGGATATTCCATTGTTGTTAGGGAAGTACTATATTCCCATTGATTTTGTTGTTTTAGACATTCCAGCTTATTACCCCGTGGCCATAATACTAAGAAGACCTTTCCTAGCCACTTCTGGATGTCTTGTTGATTGCAGGAACGCTTCCCTTATGTTCAACATAGAAGAAGGAGATGACGATGATGTGCAGTTCTAGCTCCCAAAAGCTACAGAAGAAGCCAATTCTGTAGACGCTTTATTCCACATTGAAAACGAACCGTCAAAAGAAATCTCGGTCCTTATCTCGGCCGAGATTGTTGTTGCCCCGACCGAGATTGGACAGCAAGGACCTGGATCACGACCTGAGATCCAAAAATCTTGGCCGAGATCCAGGTGTGGGGTAGAGACGGACTCGGAAACGCTTTCCAAAGCTCCAGAACCTCCCGATGCGTCCATCCCGTCCATAAAAGGAAAAGGAAAAGTAGAAGAGTTGGTGCAACCAAGGCCTGGGAAGAAAGAAAGCACTCTTGCAAGAGGAGTCGGTTTCTACCGACAATTCATCAAAGGATTTTCAAGAGCTCCTACATCACTCTCATCAATACTAGCAAAGGGAGGATGATTGAACGGATATGAGAGCTCGAAGCTCTATAAAGAGAGCTCCAAAATCGGTAATAAATATAAAAAGGTGATCTAGTTATGTTGTCTAACTCTAGATTTCATCTTATGCCAAAAGAGTTCAAGAAAAAAATGGACATGACCTTATATTGTAAAGAAAATCCACCCCTATGGTACAATCGAAGTATGGGGTGAAGACGTCAAAACGATCAAAATAAACGAGAGTAGGTTGAAGAATTGTAAACCGGAATCTCCAGGTTACGCATCGACGGAATCAGGTCTGACAAGACACCATAAACCAATGCGCTTCTCGGGAGGCAACCCGAGGTAAGAATTTTCATGTCCCGTCTTTTTGTTATTACTTTTTGCTTTTGCGTTTTTGTTGTGTCTTTGTAGGATCTAGGTGTTAAAGTAAAAAGAAGCAAGGGAGATAATGCTCGGAACAAGCCTAAGACGAGCCAAACACTTTGACAAAACGAAGAACGAAAGGAAATACCGACGAAATGTGGCGGAAAAAAAAATCTCGGCCGATCATCCGAGATGCCGCCCGAGATTTCGACCGAGATTTGCTTCTGTCGGGTTTTTAACCTTTCTTCTTCCTTCCTTCCCCATTCTTCAAACCTTTAAACTCCATAGCCTCCCAAGCTCCAATTTCACCCAAATTTCTCTATCTCCCTCAATACTCCACCAAATCCATTCATTTTGCCTAAAATCGCTCACAAGTCACAATCTAAACACACTTTCACAATTAATTTCATCCAAAACCCACCACATTCTTCTCTCCAAACACAAACCCTAACCAAAATTTCCGAATTTCAAAAAACTTATAAATCCTTCATTCTTTTGAGGGATTTTGTGCTAAAGACCCTTAGAAACATTGTGCAATCAAGAAAGGAGCAAGAAATCAAGCTATTTCTTCAATCCCGGCCAAAACAGTCTGAGCGATTTTTTCCAGAAAACCTCGGCCTCCACCCGAGATCTAGACCGAGATCACGACCGAGATTTTCTTTTGTCGGAATTTTTTGAAGAAAGATTAATCGAACGAAGAGATCACTTACCGGGAGCGACTCTTCTAGGCGTTCCAAGAAGCAACTGGAGCCTTCCGAACCCCCAAGGATGGTCCCTCTCATCCCGGAAAATTGTAAGAAGAGTTCTGGGTACATTTGTGTTGGTGTGTTAACTACCACATTGTTAGGAGACTGAACATTGATTTATCTGACTGTACGGTGACAAATTGGCCTATACTTGTGGGTAGACGCCACCTAGTGAACAGAAAGATATTGATATAGAAAAGCGACCAACCCTTCAAAGTAGCTATGCCGTGGGACGAAGTTGTAGGGATTGAGTGGAAGACTGAGTACTCGTGATAAGAGGTATTGGAGGGCGGCTTTAGAGGAGACTAATTCGGATGAGGAGTTCATGGGTTTGCCAGATGATGAGGATGCTGCTCATGATGATGAGGACACAAAGACTGTTGTAGAGGCTGAGGATGTAGTGTTTGAGATGGGAGGTGCAGGTGCACATTTTTCAAGGATGCCATCTAGAGGAGCATCGTCTTCATGAGCTCCTAGATCTCGATGTAGGGAGACGCCGACCATAGATCAGTTAGTTGACGATATCCATTTGCTCCAGCTTGGACAACAGAGGATTGTGGACAGACTGATCGAGCTGGACAGGCGCTAATATGTGTTTGAGGGCATGCATGGAGATATGTATCGCAACATGTTTGGGCATTTCTATGACCCGAACAACCTGCACTATCCATGTGATCCACCACCACTTCCGTTCGAGTAGATGTGCCAGAGATTCTACTTCATCTTTTACATTGTGAGTATTGTTTTTACTCTTTCTTATTTTTCACATTGGGGACAATGTGATATTTAAGTATGGGGCAGGATCCTTGCAATTATTTTTAGCATGTTTCTTATTTTGTATTGCATTTGCACAATTTGAATATTATGTCACACGTTTAAGTATGTGCATGCATCGAAAAAGAATTTCTTTTTTGTGCTTCTAGGTTTGATATGATCTCTATGATCATATTTGTGTATGTTTATTGGCTTTTGATTATTATTTTGAGCTTTAATTGAACTAATGACATTTATAGAAATTGATTACTTTGTTTGAAATTTGTATGATTTATGAAAATTATTTTGTTTAATTGGATTGAATTTGGATAGTTGAAGCTATATGATGAGTTCTTATACATTGTATAATAATGATTTAGGCAATTCGAATTCTTCTTCTTCTCTATCTTTATCATGTTTAGTACCTTAAGCATTGATCATTTTTGCCTCCTTTTGACCTATCCGAGAATTAGGAAAGTGAACTTTGAAGAGGTATGCTTTTCTTGAAAGAGTTGATATGTACTATGTGAAGAAGTTGAATGTGATTTTGTGAGATGTGATTTAAAATCAAAGCTTTTAGGGGATCGTTGGTTATGAAGATGAGTAACTCGGCACCATTCACTTAATCGGGTGTTTGTGTCTTGCCAAAGTCTGAATAGCTTAAAAAACGTCCCTATGAGTTGATTTGGTATGTGCATTTTGGTGTGAGGTTCGTGAAAGAAACTGAACACCAAGATTTCGGCTATTGTGCACCACTGTCATTCACTCAGGAAATATAAAGAAAAAGAAAATATGAAAAAAAAAATATGTAAGAAAGGTAGATGTTGAGAAAGAAAAGAGATTATTGTGTTGTTCTTCTTCCCAGATTACCACGACATTACCTTTATACATCCTATCTTGAACACGTTTCTTTGGCCTTTTCATTGCTAAGTCCTATTGATCTTTGTATACATGTATTTGACTTAATGGCTTAAATTTGATTTTTTCATGAATATTAGGCAATGGTAATTTTTGTGATGATTATGAATTCCTTGCAAGCTTTGATTTTCCTTTGCATGCCTACTTTACTTGACCTTTATTGAAATATGTCTTTAGTCATATAACTACACTATTGAGAGTGATCATGTATAGAAGCACAACCAAAAAGAGTTTTTCATATTTGTTTTGCATAGATAATTCATGTTATCATATCTTGGATTTACTACTTGCTTGAGGACAAGCAAGGATAAATATGGGATATTTTGATAACATGATTTATCGACCTAGTTTAGTAGAACATATAAGTAGATTTTCCCTTTCTGCATGCATGTTTTTGCCTTAGTTTGTGTCTTTTATGCTTGTTTAGTGCTACTTTGTTAGTATAGATGTCTACACACTCTTTTGGTGTCTTTGTAGGTTATTTGGTGCATTTTGGAGCTAAAACGATGCATTTGATGATCAAACATCGGAGTGGATGCTTAGGAGCAATCATACGATCAAAGGAAAGGAGAAGAAGTAGATTTTGGAACGAACGAGATCAAATACCCAAGTGAAGAAACCATCTCGGCCGAGATCCACCCATCTCGGTCCGTGATGGAGGCTACTGTTCACCAATCTCGGTCCACATCTCGGACCGAGATCCAGGGTGACTTGACTGAGATCCCTACGACGCTGAAGATACCAGACGAAATCTCGGTCCCGACCTAAGAAATCTCAGCCGAGATTCCACCCGAGATTCTTCCCTGAGTGTCGATTTTATTTTATTTCGTACTTTTTGGCCCAACCGGTGTCGTTCGACAGGTCTTAGGTTATAAAAGTAGGGTCCGAATACTGCAAAGGGGGTTGGTCAGTCGGGAAAGGTGTGCTTCAGAGGCTCGTTTGTGTTAGATTAGAAGGAGAACTCTTCTCCTACCTTTCTTCTTCGCTCTACTTTCACCATCGTTAGATCATTAATTTTAGGAAGATCCATCCTTTTTCATTTATTTCAAGTTTAGATACAATTTGCAAGTTCAAGACAGTTTGTTTTCACATTTTAATAAAGTTGGGTACTTTCCTCATTCCCTTTTCCTATTTCAATTGTATGCTTTCTTTTATTAATTTTATTTCAGGTTTTGATATGAATATTGTTGGTTAGAAACTTTTTGTGGTTCCAAGGTAGTTAGAGAATTGTTTATACCTTGGACGATGATGGATTAATTGTTCATATAATTAGTTATTAAATCGCTTTAAATCCTATGGAAAGGTTTGGTTTTTGTCAGGTTTAGAAATATTCTAAACCATCAACCTAAGTTGGAATTGAGTCGTAACTGAGATATTCCTTCTTAGATACATAAGAGAACTTGTTCCTTGGTAATAAAGGTCAATCCCTTATTGGATTGAATGCGCCATTATTCCTTCTTTGAGGCAAGTAATTCATGTGATGTAATTGTAAAGGGTTAATTGATCCTTAATTAAGAAATAAGGTTTGTTTACGATTTCTCCCTTTTTACCTTAAAAGAAATAGGTAATAGGATGCGGATTTATATGTTCTTGAGACATAACCGTAATAGAACATTAGTTGATACACATTCATCCCTGGAGCTTTTCATCAATATATATGTCACTTGAGATTTATATAATCCTGAGTCCAATGTGTATAAATAATGATCTCGAATCCTTGGAACTATATTTTTCTCCCATATATATTTGTTTGTTTATTTGTTTTTATTTTGGTTTTCAATCAATATTGACAAATTGATTGTGAACTTTACAACCCTCTTCAAAACCTTTTTGATTTTCTTTTCCTTTCTTTCCAATCTTATTTCTTATTTTAGATTTGTACTATTCTAAATAAACTTCCATTTTCATATAACTTAGTCCCTGTGATCGACCTTGGAATACTTGTTCTTATTGCGATTGATCCATACACTGTTGGTTTGCTACATTTAGAGTAGATCTTACGAGTTATAAACTTAAAGTAGACCGTTGTTTTACTTTCATGTGAACATCTATCTCTTTTGATATGGATTTATAGGGGGTAAAACTAGCGAACAACCAATTCCGTATTCTGGCTATCCCGTCAAGCCTCCTATTAACCCTTACCACCCTAGGATTCTGGCTATCCGTATTCTGGTTATCCCATCACGCTCACTCTGTGGTCAGTGTAACATCTCAATAACACCTCTTTCCGAGGATGCTCCTCCTCCTATAGATGCTCATCCTCCTTCTCCTCCTCCTCATCCTCCTCCTGATTAGGCATCTGTGGTGCCTGCTCCTGGTCCTGGTCCTGGTCCACAACATACTAGTAATAATACTCATGCTCTTGCTGCTGCTCCGTTGGGACAAGTATCTGTTCATGCTCACAACCTACAATGTCGTCTAGGTGTGGCTCGTCATCAGCGGAGCCCTCCGTAGTATAACGTGGGCGTAGTGATGATGGTGCCCCAACATCTCCCCTAGTGGGATCCTCCTCTGAAACTGCATCAATGGTCACCTCGACCGATGTAGAGGCAAGTCTATCCCGTCGAGCTGCTAAAGCTCGACGGGCAGATGTTGTACGTGACAACTCTACTATCACGCTTCTTCTTATCTCTAATGTTTTGCATGGCCAACTGAATTTTTTTTCGAGATAAAAGTCTCCATTTTTAAATTTACATATTATATAATTATAGATTTATTTTTTTTAAAAATTATCTCGCCGGAATACACAATTACAACCAAATAATTGACGAAATCCAATTTTAATTCTTCCTAAACTAACCGAATCGTCCTAAATTAATGTTCATATAAGATCCAATTCCAATTCTTCCTAAACTAACCAAGTCATCCTAAACTAACCAAATCTTCCTAAATTAACGATTTTCAAGACAAATATTAAAACAAAACCACAAAATAGATAAAAACGTTGAAAATGTACCTTAAACCGTTCTTTGAGTGTTCTTCCATCCCTAGGGGGAGAATCCGAATCCGCAATGTGTATGATGATACAAGATAAGAAGAAAAACGGAGACGAGAACCGTAGCCGGACACGAAGAAGCTGTTCACCAGAAACGAAGGGCGGCGGCAGCGATGGAGGAAAAAGGAAACCGGAGACGAAGGGCGGCAGCGGCGGCGGAGGAAGAAGGAAAAGAGCTTTTGTGGTATTTTTGGGGCGGCAGCGGATAGAGAAGCCGCTTCTGTAGTCCCGTTAGTAAATTTATTTCTCCCCAATAACATCCCTCTTACATATTTATGGGTTATTCATTTATTACTACAGTAGAGTTTATTGAGTTATCAGTTGGTTGACGTACTGGTTCAGAGTGTGTGGAGTTTAATATGTATTTTTGAAAAGATTTGTATTTAAAATAATTGTGCCTTGTTACAAGATCCGGCGCTATTGACGTCTACCTAAGGCCGGGAACCACCGTGAGGTCTTAGCTAGTAACGTTTCGAGTTCTCAGAATTTGGGGAGTTACAACATGGTACCAGAACTCTAAGTTGGCAGCAACGACACTCACAATCTTCTAAAAAGGCCAAGTATAAACAGAATCCGAAAAGGCATCCGGTTTTCCATAATGAATTTCGAAGTTTATTTTATGTTTAGTCGGGTTGGGTAGTAGTACGGATACCACCACTCCACTCTGCAGATCTCAGTAGTGTAACACCATAAATCCACGGGACTCGGGGTGCTACTGGGCGAGACCTCACAATGGGTCCCGACCCTTAGCCGGACAACAATTTCACCGGACCTTTCTAACAAGGTACAAATAAAGGCAAAACTAAAAACCGTTTATAATGTATGCGAGACACTGAAAGGTATGAAACTACAACGTGGAAATTCAGCCGAGTCGTCAACACAAAATAACCTGATACGAAGTCGAAACATACGACAACATCCATGAACGACAACATGAAACATGACTCAAAAACATCCCCGTCCTATAATGTACGGAGACCCCGGCTGTCCACTCATCCACCTTATTTGGCGGCGGCCCTAACCTGCAAGTCATCTACAACACAATTTAAAACCGTTAGCTCATATTCAAAGCATTAGAAAAGCGGTGAAGACACAAACACATATATAACACAAAACATAAATCACACGAGTCCGGTTTATTATCTTTTTATTATTAAGTCGTATCCCGTTCTAATTCAACTTCGGTTGTGACACGAGAACCCTCGTGGTCTCGCCTCGGTCCCCATTTCTGGCAAGGAACGGTATGGATGCACCCGTATGTCTGACCCGCACGGCTAGTCGCCGAGAACCTCCTACTCCCGCAAGAGCTAGGCAGTGATGTCACAGCCCGTTATCATACACTTGGGCTAATATAAACATATAAGGTCTGTGGTCCTATTTACCGGTTTAATAGTTATACGAGAACATAAAGACACACCACCAAACACACATCAATGTTAATACATAGAATACGAGCTAAGTATGTCGGAGACTTACCTCGTCACCAAACCCAAGTCACCACACTCTCGCTTCCTTAAGGTGGAAGCCCACAACCTGCTCACAAAAGATATGCATATCAATACATACTCCCACTCAAGAAGTCTTAGACTTCACTCTAGTGATCTATGCAAGATCACCTAAACCTCAAACTAGGAATGCATCCTAGATCCCAAGTACTCATCACACTCTCAACAAATGAAACAGCCCATAACAGTCCATAATTCCACAAGAGTAATCCTCAACCAAAGAGGCACAAGCTAGCCTAGAAGGTACATCATGCTCACATGCTCATATCCATCACTTACATCGAGCCTTAAGGGCTCCTAGGTTCACAACCACTAATCACATTCCAAGATACTCTAGATGCATCCTAGGCATGCTACTAACATAAATCCAACATCAATACTACGGAAGGAACAAAGAGGAAAGGAGAGGAGGGACCTACTGTCGAAGAAACGCAGTCGCGGAGTTAAGCCGGCGCCCCGGCGGAGCAGGAGCCGCCCCTGCGGAACCCCCGCGGATGTCTTGTCCCGGAGCCCAGGAGCCTGCCGCCGCCCTTGCGGCCATGCCGAGCCACGCCCGCGGCTGTGCCCGGTGTCCGGAGTCTACCGTCGCCCCCGCAGCCATGCCAGGCCGCACCCGCGGAGGTGCTTGCCGCCCCTGCAGCGGTGCTGGTCCGCTCCCGCGGCTGTGCTGAGCCGCCCCTGCGGCCGGCCGTGCCCGCGGGCGTGATGATCCGCCCCCGCGGTCGTGCTGCAGAACGTTGTCTTCTTCGTTTTCGATCGTGGATCTTTGGCTATCAAGTGCTTCTTCTCTTGCTGGATCTTCTCCAAACACCCACCACTGGTCTTAGGCACCTCTCCTCGACCTAATCGATATAAGATCACAAGCATGCAAGGGACTTGAGTGAAAACCTCTCAAAGCTTCATCTATGGCCATGGATGAAGGAGGGAAGAAGAAAGGGGTGATCAGCCATGGAGAAGAAGGAAGGAAGGGGGAAGAGCTTACCACAGCAAATCTGTAGCCTCCTCAAGCTGTCCAGCACCAAGATCTTCACACACAAATGGAAGAAGAGAATGGAAGCCATGAGAGCAAAGAGAGGAAGAGTGAGGGAAGGGAAAGTAACGTGAAAGAGAAAGAGAGGAGAGAGAGGGAAGGGGACAAGGCTCCCAAGATGGGACAGCAGGCATCTTGTCCTCTTTTGCCCGGAACGAGGGGTCGGAAATGATCCCTTGTCACTTCGACTCGAAACGCAGAAAAAAACGGAAAAACGACGAGTCGGTTCGGGATTTTCTTAGGAATAAATTCCGACACCCGGCATCTCGGACGTACAGGATAACCTACAAGGCGCTCCAAGTCCGGAATAAAATTCCGGGCGTTACAACTAACCCACCTAAAAACATGTTTCGTCTCGAAACTTGCTAAACCCAACACTCTCGGACAAACGCTTCAGGAAACCACGTGGAACTCATAAAACGTCACTATCGGCTATAATCCAAGTCTACGAATAGAATCACGTCAAGACCTCGCAAGGTACCAATATAATCGTACGAACTCACACAACACATCATAACTACTACACAAAACAAACAAGGAAAGATCCCGGGACTAGCCCGACGGTCCTATCGATGTCGCTAAATCTACGTAAACTCAAGATAGTCCCTCCGGATACTATCCTCCGCCTCCCATGTAGCCTCCTCGGCTCCTCGCCTCGACCACTGAATCCTCAGCATCGGTATCTCCTTGGATCGAAGGCGTCTCGTACTCCGCTCTAAGACTGCTATAGGGTGCTTTGCGAAAGTATGGTCCGGCTCGACCACTAAGTCTTCGTGGCTAAAGAAGTGCCTCGGGTCATGTATGTGCTCTCTCAGCTGAGAGACATGAACTACTGGATGAATACCCTCCAACTGCAGTGGCAATGCTAACCGGTATGCCACCTCAACTACTCTCTCCAAGATCTCTAATGGACCGACATATCGGTGTTTAACTTCCCCTTAATGCCGAATCGCCTGACGCCCTGCATCGGTGATAACCTCAACCACACCTGAGCTCCTACCTTGGACTCGAGAGGTCTACGTCTCCTATCCGCATACGACCTCTGACGGCTATGCGCAGCCAACATCCTCCCTCGGATCAATGCAACTCTAGCCACGTCGTCCTGTACCTGATTTGGAGCTAAAACGCTAGAACTCCCCGGCTCATCCCAACATAAGGGAGTACGGCAGCTCCGTCCATACAATGCCTCATATGGTGTCATCCCAATCGACGTGTGCCAGCACCTCGAGGTAAAACGCCCGTACCTGTCCGAGATGACGGTCCTTGGTACTCCATATAATCTCACAATTTGATGGTAAACTCCTCGGCTAAACGAACATCCGGCCACGTTTCCAGTATAGGGATGAAACGCGCGGTCTTCGTTAATCGATCTACTACTACCCATATGGCGTTGAAGCTCTTACTTGGTCTCAGACCGGTAACGAAATCCATGGATACGTACTCCCACTTCCATTGCAGCACGGGCAGTGGGTTAACCTTTCCTCCGTGTCTCTTGTGCTCGATCTTGACCTGCTGGCAGGTCGCGCATCGGGCCACAAATCTAGCTACATCGGGCTTGAGCCCGCAACACCAATAAAATCTCCAAATGCCTTGGTACATCTTACTCGTTCCTAGGTGCACCGAGTAAGGTGTGGAATGCGCCTCATGCAAAATCTGCTCTCTCAACTCCCGATCCGACGGTACACATATACGTACCTGGCATCTCAGTAGCCCGTTTGCTCCTATGATAGACTGTGGTGCCTCTCCTCGGAAAATCCTGTCCCGGATCCTCATCGAACTAGAACACCCCTCCTGCTTCTGCTCGATCTCTCCGGATAGGTCAGGTATTATCTCTGACTCGAACAAGCAGCAGTCCGTATACGGGAACCGGATATCCAACTCCAAACCTATCAAATCACTCTACAACCGTGGCTGCACCGTAAGCCGAGCTATAGCCTCCTCTCGAGGTTTCCTCGTGCTCAAAGCATCGGTGACTACGTTCGCCTTCCCCGGAATGGTATAAAATCTCCAAGTCAACGTCTCAGCTCCAACCATCTCCCCTGGCGGTTATTCAACTCCCGCTGAGTGAATGTATACTCCAGACTCTTATGGTCTGTGAAGATCTGGTACGTAGCCCCGTACTAGTCATGTCGCCAGATCTTCAGGGCATGAAACTTTGCCTCTAGCTCAAGATCGTGGGTAGGGTGATTCTCCTCGTACGGCTTTAGATGCCGAAGAGCGTACGCAATAACCCTACCCCCTTGCATCAAAACACACTCCAATCCTATCTTGGAGGCGTCACTATACACTCCAAAAACCTCCACGCCCTCAGGCTGGCTCAAACAAGAGCGGAGGTCAACCTCCTCTTCAGCTCCTCGAAATTGTACTGACGAGGCTCGGACCCAACGAACCTGGTAGACTTCCTCAGCAAGGAAGTGAGCGGCCGTGCAATCATGGAGAAACCCTCAACAAAACGGAACACAACTTTCACAATTGAAATCAAACCTTATGTGTTGGAGGTCATGCCTAAAACTGAGCCAAAACCTATTGAAATCAAACCGAAAATGCTTGCTCCGATCATGCCCAATTCAAGCCAATATTCACTCTCTCCGACTAAGCTGTCAGGTTTGTACACTCTCAGTAAAACACCTATAACTGAGTCAATTCTTGGAATTAAAATACCCATGAGTACTACTTTGAAAGTTATTTTCAATATCTACTACTTTCTAGTTTACACAAAGTCGATATTCCAAGAGGAAGAGGGTGAAATTGACCCTACATTGCAGCAACTACGGTACTTGTATGGATTGTTGGGCAAGATCATGCATGAAGACATGAAAGATGGTTATACAAAACCTATGCACATCCAACCAATACATATTTCATGCAGCAAACCATGCTCATATTATTCATATATTATGCATGAATTTATGTATTAATCATGTGAAGGTCAACAAGACAACATTCAATCAAACATTGAAGGCATCTTCACACACATACATTGAATGGAGGCCAAGTTAGTTCAATTGTCTTCTTCTCCTTCAATATGGACGTCCAAGACATGATTTTCCCCTTCTTGATGTGTTGTCCAAGTGAAGAGAATAAGATCCAAGAGTCATCTTTGAATAGAGGTCATATGTGGCCATTTATGTGTTTGAATTTCCTAGAAAAACTCTTGTATTTCTTGCATTTTCTTTTGATAAATCTTTGATATTTCTAGCACTTAATTAGGGAGTTTCTAGGCTGAGTTTTGTGGCAATATAAAGCCTTGAATCCTCCCATTGTAAGAGAAGTCAAGTTCAATGATGTAAGTTAGCCTTTGTGCTTTCAAAGTTGTTGTTTGCTTTAAAACAAAACCCGATTTTAGGTGAGATGCTTAGTTTTCAAACATCTAGGTCAGATTCTTAGGTGGTTCTAAGGTGAGAGGCCGAAGAATGAAGGTTCGAACCCCAAAGTGAGATTCCGAGGGTAGTTCGTTCGAGTTGAGGGATTGTCAAAGTGAGAGACCGAGGGAATTTGCTCTTCATATCCAAAAACACAAAATTCAAAAAAAAGAGTTCTATTTCCCAGATTACAATCCGAGTGTGAACTTGTGCCGGTGGATCCTCGTGTTTGAAGTGAGTTCGATCACATCACTCGGACCCAACGAACGTGGTAGACTTCCTCATCAAGGAAGTGAGTGGCCGTACAATCGCGGAGAAACCCTCAACAAAACGGAGGTAGTATCCCGCTAAGCCTAAGAAACTGCGCACTTCCTTGACCGTCCTAGGAGGCGGTCATGAGGAAATAACTCTATCTTTGCCGGGTCAACCATGACACCTTCGGCGGAAACTATATGACCCAGGAATGCCACCTAGGACATCCTGATCTCACACTTAGAGAGCTTAGCGTAAAGCTCTCTCTCCTGGAGGACTCGAAGCACCGTCCTCAGGTGTCCCTCATGTTCCTCACTACTCCGGGAGTAGACTAAGATGTCGTCTATAAACACTACCACAAACTGGTCTAAGGAGTCGATGAAGATGCCGTTCATCAACTCTATGAAGATGGCGGGTGCATTCGTGAGCCCGAATGGCATCACGACAAACTCATAATGGCCGTATCTCGTCCTAAATGCCGTCTTCGACACGTTATCATCTCTTGATTTACACTTGAAACGCCGGGTGAACATCTACTACTCTCGGCGGCCATGCCATCCGGTAAAACAATTTCCCAACTTGCACTAAGATTTCCAAAAAGTTCCGATGTATCGGAAACTCAACTTCCTTCTCGGGTCTTCCTTACTAAAACACTTCCATTATATTTCTTCTTTACTTGCCTCTAACAAAGAAGATCGAACTTCCAATTTACATCGTCGACTCGGTTCTTGTCCAACCAACCTTTGATGTTACGTTTCCTCCATTCTTGTTGCAAGTTCTAAGCAATAAAGGAAGTACTTTGCTTCACACTACTTCTACTAACGAGACATGTATGTTATACCTTTTACATCGTCTCTCGATACTCAGTCAAGACTATGTCTTGAAGAACCACTTGTATTCCTCAAACCGATCATACCTCGAGGCAATTCAAAACAGTTGCACCTATGAATCGTTTTTTAGCTCTCAACAACTCCATTGTCTATTTTCTTCCCACTCGATACTTCATCTTCATCCGGAGTAGGTCAGCCATCGGTGGTGTTACTTAGGGAATCTCTCCACAAATCCGGTAATGATCGGCACATCTAAGAAAATTTTAACTTCTTTCACGTCCTTCGGGGGTTGTCATCCCGAGACAACTGGTCATACAACTTCTTTCTTCTTCGAGAGTAGACCAAAATGTCTTATTCGGGGCATTAGTAAGCCCGTATGGAACCACTACAACTCGTAGTGACCATGGTTTTTCTAGATTGCCATGTTGGCACTATCCCAGTCCCAACTTCTCAATTGGCAACAATCAAGCCTTAACTCGCTTTTAGAAAAGATCACCAACCCTTGCCACCGGTCGAGTAGGTCATCTATACGTGGTAAGGGGGGTACTTGTTTTGGATAGTGACTCGTTCAACTTCCGGTAGTCCAAGCATAGCTTCCAAGATCCATCCTTCTTCCTGACGAAGAGGACTGGTGCACCTCAAGGGGAAATGCTCAGGAGTTTGAAAACCCCTTTAGGCTAACTCCTCGAGCTGCTTCTTCCACTCCAGCATCACGATCGGCGCCATGCGGTATGGAGGCTTGGAGGTCAGTCCCGTGCCGAGCTCCAAATCAAAAGCAAAACAACGCTCCTCTGTGGCGGTAGCCTGGGTGGCTCTCCGAAAACGTCCTCGAACTTGCCTGCCACATGAATCTCCTTCAATGACGGTATCGTCTCCTCCTTCATGGTATAACACCAGAAGGCCTCGCATCCCTACCCGATAAGTCTAGAGATTCGGACTGCGCTAATGACTGTACCGGCCCTCCCGAGGTCCCAACCTCGGAAAATCCCTTCGTGCTCACCTCCGTGGTAAACGTCACGGTCCTCCGGCTGATGTCTACCATGGCTCGATGGCGGTCCATCTACTCTATCCCAAGGATGACTTCTTCATGCACTAAGTGCATGACAAAGAAGTCGGTCAACCACTCTCGGTTTCCCAAACGAATGGGACAACCACGTACCTCTCGGGTACCCCCAACCCTACCTCCATCGGGTAACCCTATTGTAGAGGGTCTCCCTCTACCGTAGCTAAGGAAAACCTAGCTACACAATGATCGGATAAAAGAGTGCGTAGCACCCGAATTAAATAAAACTCGGACCGAAAAGCCGTGAATTTGAATGGTACTTGGGGCTGCCGGCGCTGGAGGATCAACAGCACTCCTTAGCTCAAATACCGTGGCCTGTGTGCCTCTGGCCTCCTGGGTACCTCCACTACGGCCTCCACCTCGGCACTGCCCCTGAGCTGATCCATGAGTCGGGCCTGACCCTAACCCTGGCCCTTCTACTGAGTGCCCTGTGACTGATGTTGTGGCGACCTTTGACTGCCCCCTGCTGTGCCAGCAGGCGAAGAACCCTGTTGTGATTGAGACTTGCCCTGACGGAAAAAAGTGGCTAGGTGGCCCATCTGTACACAAGTGAAACAAGCCATGGTTGGCTTCTTACATGCCCGACCTCTCGCGCCCTCAGGTGTCCAAACTCTCCACAACTGGAACGTCCGCAATTGGGATACATCCCCGACCTCTCGCGCCCTGAGGTCCTTCTTCACGTCCCTTCCCTCTCGGGACGGTAGGGGAAAGGTAGTGGTCTACCACTGGATGGTCGCACGTAAGCGGTAGCTCTCGTACGTGCCATCTAGTAACGGATGGTGATTACTTATGTGTAAATACATAGGTAGTACTTACTATCTCGGTATGATAAAATTTCTAAAGGCATAAGTTAAGCATAATCAAAATACATCCAAGGCATACAAGCCCAAACATCCTAAGGCCACATAAGTATCTATGTACATACAAATCCACAAACATCCTAAGGTCATATATATATATAAAACTATATATACCTACTTCTAATCTAGAGATCTATGTTGCCGAGGTTTGCGGAAGGACTGGTGGTCCCGTGCATTCTAACCCAAACCCGACTCATGCATATGATTTTTAAAACGAAAAGTCAGAACCCGTGGGGGTTCTGTTTATTCCTCATTCGGCCTTTAAAAATATTGCGAGTGCCATTGTTGTCAACCTAGGGCTCTGATACCACTTTTGTAAAACCTAAAATCCGCGGGACTCGGGGTGCTACTGGGCGAGACCTCACAATGGGTCCCGACCCTTAGCCTGACAATAATTTCACTGGACCTTTCCAACAAGGCACAAATAAAGGCAAAACTAAAAACCGTTTATACTGTATGCGAGACACTGAAAGGTATGAAACTACAACGTGGAAACTCAGTCGAGTCCTCAAAACAAAATAACCTGATACGAAGTCGAAACGTACGACAACATCCATGAACGACAACATGAAACATGACTCAAAAACATCCCCGTCGTATAATGTACGGAGACCCCGGCTGTCCACTCCTCCACCTCACTCGGCGGCGTCCCTAACCTGCAAGTCATCTACAACACGGTTTAAAACCGTTAGCTCATATTCGAAGTATTAGAAAAGCGGTGAAGGCACAAACATATATATAACACAAAACATAAATCACACGAGTCCGGTTTATTATCTTTTTATTATTAAGTCGTATCCCGTTCTAATTCAACTTCTGTTGTGACACGAGAACCCTCGTGGTCTCGCCTCGGTCCCCATTTCCGGCAAGGAACGGTACGAATGCACCTGTCTGTCTGACCCGCACGGCTAGTCGCCGAGAACCTCCTACTCCCGCAAGAGCTAGGCAGTGATGTCACAGCCCGTTATCATACACTTGGGCCAATATAAACATATAAGGTCGGTGGTCCTATTTACCGGTTTAATAATTATACGAGAACATAAAGACACACCACCAAACACACATCAATGCTAATACATAGAATACGAGCTAAGTAAGTCCGGAGACTTACCTCGTCACCAAACCCAAGTCACCATACTCTCGCTTCCTTAAGGTGGAAGCCCACAACCTGCTCACAAGAGATATGCATATCAATACATACTCCCACTCAAGAAGTCTTAGACTTCACTCTTGTGATCTATGCAAGATCACCTAACCCTCAAACTAGGAATGCATCCTAGATCCCAAGTACTCATCACACTCTCAACACATGAAACAACCCACAACAGTCCATAATTCCACAAGAGTAATCCTCAACCAAAGAGGCATTCCAAGAAGGTCCATCATGCTCACATGCTCACATGCTCACATGCTCATATCCATCACTTACATCGAGCCTTAAGGGCTCCTAGGTTCACAACCACTAAGTGGCATTCCAAGCTACTCTAGATCCATCCTAGGCATGCTACTAAGATAAATCCAACATCAATACTACGGAAGGAATGAAGAGGAAAGGAGAGGAGGGACCTACTGTCGAAGAAACACAGTCGCGGAGTCAAGCCGGCGCCCCGGCGGAGCAGGAGCCGCCCCTGTGGATCTAAGGGCCGCCCCAGCGGAGCTGCCGGCCGCATCCGCGGCGGAAGGGAGCCGCCCTCGCGGCTGTCTTGTCCCGGAGCCCTGGAGCATGCCGCCTTCGCGGCCATGCCGAGCCGCGCCCGCGGCTGTGCCCGGTGTCCTGAGTCTGCCGCCGCCCCGCGGCCATGCCAGGCCGCACCCGCGGAGGTGTTG
The DNA here is from genome assembly GCA_033239045.1 of Fagopyrum esculentum. NCBI lineage: Eukaryota > Viridiplantae > Streptophyta > Magnoliopsida > Caryophyllales > Polygonaceae > Fagopyrum > Fagopyrum esculentum. Next base: position 92,304,482 of record BSUD01000004.1, on the reverse strand, counting down.
GCCGCCCCTGCGGCGGTGCTGGTCCGCTCCCGCAGCTGTGCTGAGCCGCCCCTACAGCCGGCCGCGCCCGCGGGTGTGATGATCCGCCCCCGCGGTCGTGCTGCAGAACGTCGTCTTCTTCGTTTTCGATCTTGGATCCTTGGCTCCCAAGTGCTTCTTCTCTTGTTGAATCTTCTCTAAACACCCACCAATGGTCTTAGGCACCTCTCCTCGACCTAATAGAGCTAAGATCACAAGCATGTAAGGGACTTGAGTGAAAACCTCTCAAAGCTTCATCCATGGCCATGGATGAAGGAGGAAAGAAGAAAGGGGTGATCAGCCATGGAGAAGAAGGAAGGAAGAGGGAAGAGCTTACCACAACAAATCTGTAACCTCCTCAAGCTGTCCAGCACCAAGATCTTCACACAAAAATGGAAGAAGGGAAGGGAAGCCATGAGAGCAAAGAGAGGAAGAGTGAGGGAAGGGAAAGTAACGTGAAGGAGAAAGAGAGGAGAGAGAGAGAGAGAGAGGGAAGGGGACAAGGCTGCCAAGATGGGACAGCAGCCATCTTGTCCTCTTTTGCACGGAACAAGGGTTCGGAAATGACCACTTGTCACTTCGACTTGGAACGAAAGGTCGGCATGCGGGAAAAACGGAAAAACGACGAGTCAGCTCGGGATTTTCTTAGGAATAAATCCCGGTACTCGGCATCTCGGACCTACGGGATAACCTACAAGGCGCTGTAAGTCCGGAATAAAATTCCGGGCGTTACAAGTAGTAAGTTAGTGTGATTGTGTATTGTTCGCTGGTTTTACACACCTATAAACCCCTATCAAAAGTGATAGAAACTCACAAGATAGCAAAACGACGAGCCTGCTTTAAATTTATATTTCCGTGATATCTACTCAATGCAGCGAACCTACAATGTATGGATCAGATGCAACAATGAACAAGTATTCCGGAGTCGATCTTAGGGACTAAGTTAGACGACTATGAAAATGATTTATAATATGATAAATCTAGAATGAGAAGGGGATTGGAAAAGAAAGGGAAGAAGGATCACAATGGTTTTGAAGGGGGTTTTGTGGACTCGCAATCAGTTATCTGAATTGATTGAAAGTCAAAGCAAACAAACAAAAAGATCAAGTTCAAAATAGAGAAATATATAGTTCCAGGTATTCAAGATCATTATTTATACATATGGACTCAGGATATATGAAATCTCAAGCGGCATATATAAGAATGAAACGCTTAGGATGAATGTTTCTTAACTTATGCTCTTTTACGGTGACGTCTCAAGAACATAAAGGTCCGCAACCTAAAATATATAGCTTTCAAGATAATGAGGGAGAAATATATAAACAAACCTTATTATTTCAATCAAGGAAACACAATAACCCTTTATAGTTATATCTCAAAAATTATTGCCTCAAAGGAAGGAATAATGCAACATTCAATCCAATAAAGGTTAAACCTTTATTACCTTGGAACAGGTTCTCTTATGTATCTAAATAGTAATATCTCAGTTACGACGCAATTCCTACTTAGGTTAAGGTGGTTTAGATTGAGTCTAAACCTGCAAGAACCAAACCTTTCCATAGGATTTAAAGCGATTTACACAAACTAGAAATAAGAACAATTCAATCTATCATAGTCCAAGGTATAAACAAATCTCTATCTACCCTAGAACCACATAAGGTTTTTAGCCACTAAAGCTCAAGGCTAATACTATGTTCAAATTGATAAAGGCAAAATGCAATTGAAATAAGAAAAAGAAATGGAGAAAGTACCCAACTTTATTGAATCGTAAAACAAACTGTCTTCCACTTGCTAAATCTATAAACAAACTCCAAACGCTGGATCTTCCTCTAACTAATCTAACTTCTAATAATGGTGAAAAGAAACAAAGAAAAAAGGTAGGAGATGAATTCTCCTTTCTCAAACTAACACAAGACTAACTTTTTCTCTTCGGTGGAATTCTTTCTCTTCGTTGGGCGTCCTTTTTCCGGACTTTGGAACTCTACTTTTATAACCTAAAACCCGTCGAGAGACGTGTGTTGGGATGAAAGTCCGAAATAAAATAAGAATCAACGCTCAGGGAAATATCTCGGTCTGGATCTCGACCGAGATTGGTCGACGTCGGGACTGAGATTTTGAATTCGTACTTCAGCGTCATGGGAATCTCGGTCTGGGCCACCCGAGATCATGACTGAGATAGGGGGCGAGATTTTACTACAGTAGCCTCCAACATGACCGAGATGTATAGATCTCGGCCGAGATGATCTTCGGTCTCGGGCACTTTGTATCGGTTGCTCCAAAAGCGCAATCTTCTCCTTTCCAATGCTCGTATGACAGCTCCTATGCGTCCACTCCGATGCTTCATCCTCAAATCCATCGTTTTAGCTCCAAAACACGCCAAAATACCTACAAAATAACAAAAAGCGTGTGTAGAGATCTATACTTGCAAAGTAACACTAAACAAGCATAAAAAACACAAACTATGGCTAAAACAGGCATGTGGAAAGGAAAAAACTACCTATATGATCAAGTAAACTAGGTCGATAAATCATGTTATCAAAATACCCCATACTTATCCTTGCTTGTCCTCAAGCAAGTAGTAAATCTAAGACAAGATAACATGAATTATCCATGTAAAACAAATATGAAAAAAACTTTTTGGTGTGTTGTGCTTCTATACATGATCACTCTCAAGGTGTAGTCATAAAGCTAAATAGATATCATTAATAAGTTAATATAAATTAGGCAAGTGAAGGAATTAAACTTTACAAGAAATTCATAATCATCTTAGAAATTCGCAATGCCTAATATCAAAGAAAATCAAGTTTAAGCCATTAAGTCAAATACATGTATACATAGATCAAAAGGACATAAGAATGAAGAGGGCAAATAAACGTGATTTAAGGTAGGTTGATATAGGTAATGTGGTGGTAATCCGGGAAGAAGAACAACACAATGAATTTATTTTCAACCTCCAACCTTTTTTTTTGCATTTTTCTTTTCTTTTTCTTGAGTGAATGGCAGGGGTGCACAATAGCCGAAACGCCGGTGTTCAGTTTCCCTAACGTACCTCACACCAAAATGCACATACCAAATCAACTCATAGGGAATGTTTTTAAAACCAATATGACTTTGGCAAGACACAAACACCCAATTATGTGAATGGTGCCGATTTACTCATCTTCATAGCCATTAATCCCTTCATAAGCTTTTGCTTTCAAATCAAATCTCACATATTCTCATTCAACTTTTTCATATAAGAACTTTTTTCTTTTAAGCACACACCTTCAAACTTCAATTTCCTAATTCCCGGATAGGTCAAAGGAGGCAAATATGATCAATGCTTGAGGTGCTAAACATGAATAAGATAGAGAAGAAGATGAAATCAAATTGCCCAAATCATTCCTATGCAATGTATAAGAACTCATCACATTGCTTCAACTATCAATTTCAATTCAATTAAACATAAAAATTCCATCAATCATATAAATTTTAAATAAAGGAATCAATTCCCGCAAATTCCATAATTCATTCAAACTTTAAAATAATAATCAAAAGCAAATAACGCACACCAAGTTTCATCATAGAGGTCCCATCAAGTACTAGAGAAGCACATATAACACGTTTTTTTTGCGCAAGACATAAAAGAAACGTGTGACAAAAATCTGAAAATTGTTCAAATGCAATACAAATAAACAAAACATGTTGAAAAATATTGTAAGCATCCTATCCCATACTTAAATCTCACATTGTCCCTAATATGAAAAATAAGAAGGAATAAAAACAATAATCACAATGTAAAAAATATGGTGCAGGTCTCTGGCGTGTCCTACTGTGGTGGAGATAGCTATTGGACGCTAAAACAAAAATCTCGGCCGAGATCCATATATCTCGGGCCGAGATTTTGCTACTGTGGTGATATCTCGGTCGGACCTTTTGGGGATCTCGGCCGAGATAATCCCAAAGGTGACAGAGATTTCTCCATTTGCATGTGTTTCGTCCCTTTCCTCCGTTCTTTTACCTACTCACCTAGATCCTACAAAAACGCGCCAAAATGCAAAAGCAAAAGCAAAAGACACGGAAAAAAAATTCTTACATCTGGTTGCCTCCCGAGAAGCGCATTGGTTTAAGATCTTTTGCTAGACCTAACTCCACAATAGAATTAGCTGAGGTGATTGGATGAGAATTGATATACCGGGATGCCCGGTGTGTATTTCTTCAATCTTTGTCCGTTCACCGTAAAACATCCGGAGTTCTCACCCCATACATCAACTGCACCATGGGGGTAAATCTTCTTCACAACATATGGTTTTGTCCATCTTGACTTTAACTTTCCTAAAAAAAGTATGAGCATGGAGTTAAAAAGAAGAACAAAATCACCTTCCTTAAATTTTTCGGCACAATCTGTTTGTCATGCCACTTCTCTGTTCTCTCTTTATAGATCCTTGCATTCTCATATGCATTCAGCTGGATCTCCTTCTACTCATTGATGTCTAGAAGTCATTTTTCTCCTGCTTCCTTCATGTGAAAATTCAGCAATTTCACTACCCAATATGCTCTATGTTCCAACTCTACCTGTAGGTGACAACACTTCCCATAAACTAGCTGGAATGGTGTAGTACCTATGGGAGTCTTGTATGCAGTCTTGAATGCCCAAAGTGCATAATTGAGCTTAATTGCCCAATCTTTCATGGAGTGGGAAACTGTTTTCTCAAGAATCCCTTATTTCTCTATTTGAGATCTCTACTTGACCACTGGTCTGAGGATGGTATGGGGTTTCAACCTTGTGACTTACCCCATACTTAGACAAAAGAGTCTTAAAATATTTGGTTGTGAAATGCTTTCCTCCATCCCTAATAATGACTCGAGGTGTACCAAATCTAGGGAAGATAGTCGTATTAAATAAGTTAACCACAACCTTTGCATCATTTGTAGGGGATTCAATGGCTTCAACCCATCTAGACACATAGTCAACCGCCAAGAGAATATAGAGATTTCCAAAAGATGATGGAAAAGGGCCCATGAAATCAACACCCCAAACATCAAAAATCTCGACCTCTTGGATGTTATTCAAAGGCATCTCATTCCTTCTAGAAATATTCCTTGTCCTTTGGCATGCATCACATGAAGTGACGAAAACTTGCACATCCTTGAAAAGATTAGGCCAAAAGAATCCAGATTGTAATACCTTGGCGGATGTCTTATGGGTGCTAGTATGTCCTACGCAAGGCAGGGCATGACAGTGCCGGATTGCACTCTCGATCTCATCGTCTGGGACGCATCTCCTGAAGATCCCATATGGTCCTCTCTTAAATAGAAATGGTTCAGTCCAATAGTATTGCTTCACATCCTTGTAGAACTTCTTCCTTCTATTGGGAGATAAACCTGGAGGAATTTCACCACAAACTATGTAGTTAATAAAATTAGCAAACCAAGGTTCCTGAATACTTGAAACATGTAGGAGATTCTCTTCCAACACGTGGAGTTGTTCATCTATGAAGGCGTCATCTATGGGAATGTCGCCATTCTCCATAATCTCCAATGGTAACCTCCTAAGATGGTCAACGATAGAATTTTCCGTCCCTTTTTATCTAGGATTTCTAAATGAAACTCTTGAAGGAGAAGGATCCATCTGATTAGGCGTGGTTTAACATCTTTCTTGGTGAGAAGGTACCGAATCGCAACATGATCGGTATACACAATCACCTTAGCTCCTACAAGGTAGGAACTTAACTTCTCAAATGCATAAACCACGGCTAGGAGCTCCTTTTCGGTAGTTGCATAATTTATCTGGGCTCCATCAAGCGTTTTTCTTGCATAGTAGATGGTGTGAGTGAGTCCATTCTTATCCTGTCTTAACAACTTCTTTCATATTAGGATTCAATCTTCTTTGAGGTTCAATAGAAGTTTTATGATCTTCTTCTAACATGATCCTATGCATGCACATGGAAGGCGTAATTCCAACAAGGTCATCAATAGTGTATCCTAAGGCCTTTCTATGTTTCCTATGTTCCTTCAAAAGCCTTTCAAGTTCATCTTCACTTAAGTTGGAATTAACAATGACGGGATATGAAGATTTGAGGCCAATAAATGCATGCCTTAGGTGTGCTGGGAGTGGTTTCGTCTCGATCTTAGGAGGTTTGGAATGTGAAGATGATGATTCAAGAGCCCAGTGCATCGGAGGGGTTATCTCCGGCTTCCGAAGACACTTCCAAGACCGGTTCCTTGAGAAAAGAGGGGAGCTCGAATTTTACTATCACTTCATCAATGTTGAAAGTAAGTGTTGCTCCCTTACAATCAATTAGACAACCGGATGTAGCAAGAAAAAGCCTCCCAAGAATGATAGGAGTGGAACATTCAGTTGGAATGTCTATCACCACAAAATCAATAGGGATGAAAAACTTTTCAAGCTGAACGGGAACGTCTTCAATAATGCCAATTGGACTTGTTGTAGATCTGTCAGCTAAGAAAGAGTCGTCTTTACAAGCTTCGGGTTTCGAAGTCCGATTTTCTTGCACAATGCGAGCGGGATAATGCTCACACTAGCCCCAAGATCGCATAATGCTTCATATTTTCTGTCTCCAACCATGATGGGTACACAAAAAGATCCGGGATCTTTCAATTTTGGTGGCATCCTTCCTTTATTCCTCTGGATGAGATCAGTGGATTTTCGGGTCATCTTGATTTCTGCCATCTCCTCTAATTTCCTCTTGTTGGAGAGGATTTCCTTTAAGAACTTTCCATAGGTTGGCATTCCTAGAATAGCATCAACAAAAGGGATGTTAATTTGTATTTTATTCAAAATATCAAGGAACTTACCAAATTGCTTGTCCAGATTTTCTCTGGCTCTAGATTGAGGGAAAGGAAGAGGAGGTTTGTATGGAGGGGGTGGAATGTAGATGGGTTATTTCTCCTTAGGCTCCTTTTCCACGCAATTTCTCTCCTTATCTACTTCTTTGGGTTATGGATCATTGGTTTCCAATCCAATCCTAGTAGTAATTGTCATGGCTTGCTTCCCTGCATAAATTTCAGTGTAATTAATCTTCCTTTGCCATTGAATTTCCAAATCTTTTTGAGTTTTGGTAATTCTAGTAACGGATCACTCCAGGTTAACTATCTTATTCATCATTTGCTCGAACATCATCTCAATTCGATCTTTCGGTTGAGCTTGTCTACCCAGATGGGACGTTTTTCCTGCATCACTAGAAGATGGTTAAGGGTTCAAGACACCCTCAGGATTAGAATAAGAAAAGCCTGGATGTTTATGGTTAGACTTGAAATTGTTTCCCTGGCAATTCCTATTGAACTTATTATTATAACCTCTTTGATTATGGTATCCTCCCTGTAAATTACCTCTTTTCACATAATTTACATCCTCTTCTTTGGATGCTACCTGTACTTGAGCTTGCTGAAATTTCAAAAGAGATGCAAATAATTCCGTTAAAGATTTAATTTCACTATGTAAGGAATCAAACCTTGCATCATTCCGGGTTTCCTCTTTTACCTCGTACACGCCCGGTCTAGTTCTCTTCTCTTCAGTCTTCCTGTGAGAGTACTTCTCCATGATTAAGGCTTGTTTCTCAACAAAGTACCAAGCCTCATCTTCTTCTTTGTCCATGAAAGTACCTCCAGAAAGTGATTGCAACTTGAATTCAGTGTCCTCATCAAGTCCCTTGAAGTAGATCTCTAGCAATTCAATCTGAGGGATCCTATGATGTGGACAATTAAGTTGCAGGTCCTTGAACCTCTCCCAAGACTTGAACAAGTGTAACACCCCAAATCCGCGGGACCCGGGGCGCTACGGGTGGGACCGCACAATGGGTCCCGACCCTTAGCCTGACAACAAGTTCACCGGGATCTTTCAACATGACACAAAATAAAGGCCAAAATCATAAAACATATTTCATGAATAGATTTAAAATAATAATGCAAGGTACAACTTGGAACTCAGCCGAGTCCTAAAACCGTCATAAGAAAAAACCGAGTCCAATATCCAAACAAACCGAATTAATAACAAAAGCATAACACCCCAAAATACGTCCCCGTCCTATAGTGTACGGAAACCCCGGCTGTCCGCTCCTCCGCCTTACTCGGCGGCATTCCTGACCTGCACATCATCTACACAATCGGTATAAACCGTTAGCTAATATTCCTAGGATTAGTAAAGCCGTAAATGGCACAAACACACACATAGAAGCACAAGTCATAACAATCATGTTCATTTATTATCTTTATACTTTAAGTCATATTCCGTTCTACATTCAATTCGATTGTGACACAAGACTCACCGGGGTCTCGCCTCGGGACTGCCAACTTACCGGCGGGAATGGACGGATGCATCCGACCATCTAACCCGCCGGACTATTCACCGAGAATCCCCTAGACCACCCTGAGGGCTAGGCGGTTTTGTCACCGCCCATTATCATACACTTGGGCCAATTACACAGGTACAGTCGGTCACCCTATTATCGGTTTTTCAACAGTTATAACAGAATAACACACGCACAACCATTCACACAAGCAGAACTAATACACGCAATACTAGCTAAGTAAGTCCGGAGACTTACCTCGTCCCAACTGCTATCTCACAACGCTCTCCCTTCCCTTGGGAAGGAGTATACTACCTGTTCACAACAAGGTATTCGTAAATAAATGCTCAACTCGAGAAGTCTAAGACTTCTATCCAAATGACCTACGCCGGGTCATTTGACTCGCATTCTAGGATCACATCCTAGCCTCTATCGTGTTCATATATCAACTCTTATAACCGCCTACGGGGTCTAGCACATCTATTACGTTTTCCAAGATTTTCCGAGCCACTACTTGGCATTTCCACTACGTCATTCTAATTCCATCCTATCACGATACTAGTTATAATTCTTTCCTCAACCTTCGTTTAACATTTCTCGATTCCAATCTACGGGTAAAACCCGCTAACGCATTTCTGAGTTCAACTTTCGGGAAGCATCAGTACTTCCCGCGAATCCACAACAAATAGTCCGTATAAATCATCCATTTCTATCTACCATGTTTCCCGAAATTAAACGTTGAATGTAAGCGATTACGTACCGAAGTGGGATCCGAAGTCGGGATCCGCACACGAGGGAACTCGAGTTCCGGCTTGATTCCCAATAGCCACTCGGCTGTTCCTGGCTCGGAGCGGCGGCGGAGGAAGGATCTCGGGACAACAGCTCTCGGTCTGGACAACATGGATCTCGGCCGAGATGCCCTTGGCTCGGCCGAGATTCAGGCCATCTCGGCCGAGATAGCCAAGTGGATCGGCCGAGATCACAGGCCCTGCGCAGCAGGGCGCGGGCACGGCGAGGGACAGCGCGGGCGCGCTGTGGCTCTAGCGCGGGGCGGCAAGAGACGGCGCGGCCGCGGCGGCAAAGCAGGCTGAACACGGATCTCGGCCAAGCTGTTCGGGCTAGGGCAGCAGGGGCGGCAAAGCAGCGGCGTCTCGGCCGCGATACCTGCAATCTCGACCGGGATTCTTGTTCGACCGACCGAGATGCAGAACAGAAAGGTGAGACGAGGGCTTCCCCGACGGCGCTAGTTTCTTCCTCGACAGCCTAGGGAGAGGCGAGCCTGACGGTGGCAGCTCCTCCGGCGACGGTGGTTCCTTCTCTGAGCTTGACCGAGAAGAGAACTGAGGGAGAGATGGAAGTGCAGAACAGAGAGTGAGGGATGGAGGATTGCGTGAGGAGACGAGAAGTGAGGTGCTGCGGAGGAGTTGGTGTGCAGGAGGCAAGGTGGAGGCTGGAGTGGTGCAGTTGGTTGCCGTGTTGCAGGCTTTAGCGTGGAGCGAGGACTGCAGGGCTAGAGCGGGGTAGCGTGAAGACGGAAGCAAGAAGCTGCTCACTTGAAAGGAGAGGAGGGAAGGGCTGCCAAAGTGGCAAGTGGGCCCCACGGCTGAGGGGAAAAAAAAGAAAGGGGTATAGGGATCGGAATCGGATCCCGAAAATAATTCCGTAATGGGCGTTATGGCCGGAAAAATTCCCGGACATTTCCGTTAAATTAATTTAAGGTTTGCGGGTCGGAAAATAAATTCTGAACATTCTCTTGGAATAATTTTACGGAAAAGATTTGAACGCTAATTTGTTTCTAAAATTCTCGATCCTTGCTATATATTTATTTTTAAATTTTTGAATTTTCCGAACTTTACAACAAGCTCTCCTTATCCTTCATAGGGAAGGCATTTATCTTTCATCTACGCTTTGTAGTATTGGAAGGTGGGAAAATTTTGGTGAGAAACTCCGTGGTCATCTCTTCCCTAGTGCCAATCCGTCCATATGGTATTGATTGCTACCAAGCTAGAGCTTTATCCCTAAGAGAAAAAGAAAAACCTCTTAGCTTATGACTATTACCTTCTATACGAGGCGGTCTCACCGTATCCATAAGAATCTCATAATTCATCAAGTGTTGATGAGGAGACTCCGAATCCACCCCTCCAAACTGATTATGGCGAATCATTTAGAGTACCTACGGTCGCAACTCATGCTCATGGGCTACGGGATCTCCAAAGTTAACTCCAGGACGGTTAATCCTTTGGGCAAGATCCATGTGTTATCCAAGTTTTTGTGGATAATCCACAATAGGCTCGTATCGGATAGGCCTAAGAGGTGCATCAGGTTGTGGTGGATAACGTGGAGTAGGAGGCGGGACGACGCGAGGTGCATCGTCCGGATCGTCCGGCTGCAAGTTTACCACGGACTGTGGAGCGGCACTTCCTTCGTTTCCACTACGAAGCATCTCTCTCATCTGAGCTTTAAGCTCTGCTATCTCACGTGTAGTAGCTGCTTTTCTCTCTCTAGCTGCAACTCTCTCGGCTTTAAGCTCTTCAGCGGAAGCTCTAAGCCCCGCTTCATAATCTCTCTCTTGAGACATCCTAGATTCCGTCAAAGCTCTAAGTCTCCTTCTTAGTGTTTTCTCGGGTTCGGGATCAAAAGGAACTAGTTCTTTTGAACTCCGAGTCCTTCGCATACACCGCAAAAAGTACCTAGTGTCCTGAAAATATCAAAGACAAAACAAAAAGCGAGATCAAAAGTACAAGAAAGACCTATACTATAATGAATCAATTACAAAATCAACTAAATAGTACCCGGCAACGGCGCCAAAAACTTATTCGCTGGTTTTACACAACTATAAACCCCTGTCAAAAGTGATAGAAACTCACAAGATAGCAAAACGACGAGCCTGCTTTAAATTTATATTTCCTTGATATCTTCTCAATGCAGCGAACCAACAGTGTATGGATCGGATGTAGCAATGAGCAAGTATTCCGGAGTCGATCTCAGGGACTAAGTTAGACGACAATGAAAATGATTTATAATAGTATAAACCTAGAATGAGAAGGGGATTGGAAAAGAAAGGGAAGAAGGATCGCAATGGTTTGAAGGGGGTTTTGTGGACACACAATCAATTATCTGAATTGATTGAAAGTCAAAGAAAACAAACAAAAACATCAAGTTCAAAAGAGAGAAATATGTAGTTCTAGGTATTCAAGATCATTATTTATACATATGGACTCATGATATACGAAATCTCACGCGGCATATATAAGAATGAAACGCTTAGGATGAATGTTTCATAACCGATGCTCTTTTAAAGTGACGTCTCAAGAACATAAAGGTCCACAACCTAAAATCTATATCTTTCAAGATAATGAGGGAGAAATATATAAACAAACCTTATTCTTCCAATCAAGGAAACACAATAACCCTTTATAGTTACGTCTCATGAAGTATTGCCTCAAAGGAAGGAATAATGGAATATTCAATGCAATAAAGGTTAAACCTTTATTACCTTGGAACATGTTTTCTTATGTATCTAAATAAGAATATCTCAGTTACGACTCCATTCCTACTTAGGTTAAGGTGGTTTAGATTGAGTCTAAACCTGCAAAAACCAAACATTTCCATAGGATTTAAAGCGATTTACACAAACTAGAAATAAGAACAATTCAATCCATCATAGTCCAAGGTATAAACAAATCTCTATCTACCCTCGAAACACATAAGGTTTTTAACCGCTAAAGCTCATGGCTAATACTGAGTTCAAATTCATAAAGGTAAACATGCAATTGAAATAAGAAAAAGGAATGTAGAAAGTACCCAACTTTATTAAATCGTAAAACAAATTGTCTTCCACTTGGTAAATCTATAAACAAACTCCAAACGTTGGATCTTCCTCTAACTAATCTAACTTCTAACAATGGTGAAAAGAAACAAAGAACAAATGTAGGAGAAGAATTCTCCTTTCCTAAACTAACACAAGACTAAATTTTTCTCTTCGGTGGAATTCTTTCTCTTTGTTGGGCGTCCTTTTTACGGACTTCGGAAATCTACTTTTTTAACCTAAAACCTGTCGAGAGACATGGGATGGGCTAAAAGTCAAATAAAATAAGAATCGACGATCAGGGAAATATCTCGGTTTGGATCTCGGCCGAGATTTGTCGACGTCGGGACCGAGATTTCAACTTCGTACTTCAGCGTCATGGTAATCTCGGTTTGGGCCACCCGAGATCATGACCGAGATAGGGGGCGAGATTTTACTGCAGTAGCCTCCAACATGGCTGAGATGTATGGATCTCGGCCGAGATGATCTTCGATCTCGGGCACTTTGTCTCAGTTGCTCCAAAAGCGTAGTCTTTTCCTCTCCAATGCTCGTATGACAGCTCCTATGCGTCCACTCCGAGGCTTCATCCTCAAATACATCGTTTTAGCTCCAAAACACACCAAAATACCTACAATGTAACAAAAAGCGTGTGTAGACATCTATACTTGCAAAGTATCAATAAACAAGCATAAAAGACGCAAACTAAGGCTAAAACATGCATGCGGAAAGGGAAAAACTACCTATATGATCAACTAAACTAGGTCGATAAATCATGTTATCATGTACATAGAAATTAGTTATAGTCGCCAGTCTCGTATAGACGGTGCACACCAAGATAGTAACCGTGTCGAGTTGGAATAAAGGTAATTACCTTTCCACCCTTCCCGCACGGGTTAGAATTTATAAGGTGATGCAACCTAAACTCACAAGTGGAGGATAAACCTTTACGAATCCTAGAGGACGGAATATGGAGTGTTGAAAGTATGATCCCGATGATACCAAAAATTGGAAGACTCGACCAACCGAACCAGGTTACACCTCAAAGGGAGCCCCAGGGTTCAAGGAATGATCTCGTACTCCAGAAATATGAGTGTTGTTGAATTTCCAAGAATACAAGACTAACGGACCGAACTGCAATTACACCAAGTTACACCATAAGAAGGAAGAGCAGATGGAAACAACGTGGGAAAGGCACGAGACCCAACAAAGTCGTCCTTTGGACAAGAACTCAAGACGCCAATGGAAAGAGATGCTCCCAAGGAACGGGAAATAAAAGCAGAGAATATCACAGTGTCTAGAAGAATGCAGGAATAAGTCACCCCGCAGTGCGAGGAAGTATGATCATGTAGGTTGGACGGTGGGAAGAAATTGAAAAGCCGTGATTGCTCGCACGAGAAGCCAAACAAGACTAGTAAACGAACAAAATCGGTTAGGATACGAAGAAGAAATCAAACAACTGAATCTAAGAAATGGGAGATAGGGTTTCCTCGACCCACGAGCCGACTTAAGGGAAAGGAAATAAGAACAACGAAGCATTCTTCCGACGAGCGATAGAGCGTCATAGTCAGACATTGTTAAGGGAACCATTATGAATGAGTGATGATACATAAGCCGCAAGGAGAGAACATAAGTGTTTGTGAAGTGATCCGAATGCCACCACTTCTAAGAGACGACTCATTAGTCAGATTATTTGGATTGAAGAATACAATTGACCTAAGAGGACATGAGATAGAGGAGACGGAGAGAATAATAAGAAGGGATAATCATTTCTTAGTATAGAACTCCCTAAGACTATGAAATGACCTGATCACGTCTACATGTAGACGTGGTCAGGTCAGAAAAACCGAACCTAAAGTGTGTACACACCAGCGGCCTTGATTCAGAAAACCGAACCTAAAGTGAAGCCGTCTATGTCCATTAAGTTACAGAAAAATGTAACCAAGACTTGTTCCACGAAGACCAAACCAACCATAGATGGATCTTGAGATCAAGGGGGTAATTCCATGAAGACAAGTGGATAATTGATGTGAGGACCCAATTACCAGAAAGGGAGCCAATTAAGGGTATAAGAACACTAAAGGTGTTCCGTAACGCTCAAGAGCCACCACCCTAGGAAAAGGAAAGTTAAGGATTCTGATGACCCGAGGCAGAGCACCACCTTGGGAGTAGCAAGGACGAGACCGATAAGACAACCCGTGGAATGGGACGGTCATGGAGAAACAATACCACCCGGAGAGAAACCGGGGCATTGTGAACATACACGGGCAAAGACGCCCAAACGGAAGGCATTAATGCACTCGGAGGTTACCCGGTATCATTTAATGCACCACCAAGCAAGTCATAAGGGGATACAATAGGAGGCCGTTCCACACTTTACTCGGTACACCCAAGTGCCAGGGAAATGTACCGAGACGTCAAACACTCCTATTGGTGGGGTGGTTTGAAACAGAGGTGACTAGACTCGTGGCATAGTGTGCGATCTGTCGGCAAGTCAAGATTGAGAACCACCAACCCGGAGGAGAGCTCCACCCACTATCCGTCCCGCATTGGAAGTAAGAGGATATATCTATGGACTTTAACACTAGGTTGAGGCTTAGCAAGGATTTTGACACTAATTGGGTAATAGTGGACAAACTAACCAAGACCGATTGTTCCTTCCCATCAAGGAAACGGGAATGATGGGTGGTTAACAGAATAGTCCACGAGATCGACCGTGAAGCTACATGGGGTGCTTAGAACCACTGTCTCAGATCGAGATGGACGATTCACTCCGAGATTTTTGGAGCAGATACAAGACAACATGGCACAGGTAGCCTTGATACGGGAGCAGATGCTAACAGCTCAAAGTCACCAGAGGTCTTATGCTGATAAAAGGTGCATACCGCTAGAATTGAGTCGGTTCACATGTATGGTTAAGAGTATCACCGATTTGAGGTGAGATATTGGAGTGAGTCGGAGAAGTTACATACCAGTTAACACTTCCACCTACCTTGGAGAACGTGCATTCGGCAGTTCATGTATCTCAGCTCAGAGAATATATACAGGACCCACAACATGCGGTCAACCATGAGGATTTGACTGATGAACCGGACCATATGTTACCAAGCACTCGATAACTACATTGGAGGAGAGTGTTAGACGAATACGGGCGAAGGAAATTCCGATGTTAAAAGATTAAGTGGTTCCGACGGGGAATTGACGAGACTAAATGGGTGATGAAAGATAGCATTAGAAGCTCGTACCCGGAGTTGTATACCGAGTTAGTGTTGACTTTAGGTTCGACAAAATTTTAAAAAATTTCCTTTTATTTAAAAATTAAGTTAATTTAATTTATTTTATTTAACCCGAGAACCCGGATCAAATACAAAGAAATAATCCAAATAGATTCAAACCCGTTCTTATGGTTAATCTAGACCCAAGTTTTGATATTAAAATCCTTAACCGGGCAAATTCTAACTTCCTTGTTCCCGGCCCAGTTCCTTTCCTTCTTCCCGTGCCTACCTTGTCCACTCCTTTAGGCCTCAGTGGCCTGGACCAGTGGACTCCAACACTTCGTTTTGTTTCATGGGCCAAGCCTCACACCTATCTCCTAGGCAGACCACATCTCTCCTCTTTGGGGCCAAGTAGTTCAACAAACCACAGCTCCAACGTCTTCCTCCCGCTAGCGTCGTCGACTCTTCTTCATCAACGACTGATCGGAGCGGCATTAATGACCAACTTGAAGACGACCGTTACTAAGGACAACAGTGAAGTGGGCATTGAAGGCGCTTCTTGGACCTAAGGTGTCAAAATCTAGAGGACACGCCAACCTACACCCTCCCACACCGATCTCGGCTACCGAATACTTCCCTCACCTCGATCACTACACGCCGCGAACCTCCTTTCGCACCACTAGTGACCTAGCCGACGGCTTTTAAGCTCTGCCGAGACCAAACTCCTCTTCCCTACTCCCTTTCGTCCTTTCCTACCTTCCTTCCTTTTGTTCTTCCTATCCTTGCTTCAATTACACCACAACACTGCCGGAATAACCAACTAACGCTACACTTTCTCCCATGTTGTAAGAATTCCCGGACCAACTAAGGGAGTAGGTGTCGAGACACCAGGGTTGGAGACTAGCTCTTGCCACGAGTTATGTAACACCCCGAATCCGTAGGACTCGATGCGCTACTGGCTAGCATCTCACAATGGATCCTGACCCTCGCTTGACAACAAGGCACATATAGATTAAATCCAAAACATGAAACTGATATATAAATATCAAAAGGTAAACAGAAGTACCGCTGAGTACAACTAAGACATATAACTGTACATAGGAAATGTCCCATAACCCTCTCATAAAACCCAGTGTACGGAGCCCTCAGTGGATCACCCCATCTGAATCACTCTACAGTTCTCCTAACCTGCAAAGGATCTACAAAACGGTATAAAACCGTTAGCTAACCATACACATATATATAGAAGATGCATAAGCAAAATCACACATCAAGAAATAATAAACACCTCATCATGCTATCACACATATACCCGGTTTATTACCTTTATAACGTCCAACACTCAATCGTATATATATATATATATATATATGAATATGAATATATATGACACAAGGAATATAATCCTCGCCTCTCGGGAATGGTGCCAGCTGGAGTGGTGAATCGGTGACCGTCCCCGTATACCCTATGGGAGTTGAGAAAGCCCGTCCCACTAAACCAAATCTGGCCTGCCTGCAGAGAACCTCCAGACTCCCAGTGGGATGAAATGACAAGTTGTCACGGCCCTACAATGGGCGGTCACTAAACCATAGGTCGGTAATAATCAACATCGCATGCTATGAAGCATATAACAATCACCACTCATGCATACATCCAATATAAGGATGGTAGCTAAGTAAGTCCTATGGACTTACCTCAACCTCATAAGTAGTCTCAAACTCGATCAGCTCCAAACCGGAGAACAACGCTGCCTATACAAGGCATACAAAGATATCAATCTCCTATCCATCAAAGGGGTCACACCTAGACCCAAGGGATCCGTAAGGATCATATTAAACTCATATCCTCGATAAATAACTAAATCTCAAAGCCGTAACTGGCGTATAACGATATCATACTCATCATACATGTACCTAGCATGCTACTAAACCGCTCATACTAGGAAAGGAAAGGATCTACACTACTCTAGGTAGATCCGGGACAAGACGCACCTGCGTGACAAGAGGGACGCAAGGGTGAAGCAAGGCAACTGCAGGTGCGGCGACACTCAGCCGCAGGCGCGGTGACAGTGGCCGTAGGCAAGCGCAGGCGCGGAAAGACGCGGGCGCAGGCGCTGGGACAGTGGCCCCGGGGGCGGCGGCTTCCAGGCACGGGTGCGGTGACAGGGTTCCCGCAGGGGCGGCGGCTTCCAGGCGCGGGGGCGGCGATAGTGTAAAACATAGCCTCCCGACTTCTCTTCCACTCTTCACGTGATCAAATCACGTCTTTATCATTCCATAGCCCAACATACACATATACATACACAAACCAACATCAATACACACCTAGAACAACTAATCCTAAGCTAAGGAAGATGGAATGGAATCAAAGAAGAAAGAAAGAAGAGAAGAGACTTACCACTGCTGTGGTACTATCCAAGGAATGATCACAACCAACCTCAACTGACTTCCAGTCTCAGCACAACATCCACTAACATCAACATCATCAAAGCCACACACAATTTCTCTTTCAACCTAAGGAAATCAAGAACAAGATCAAGGAGAAGGAGAAGATAAGAAGAAGAACGTGAGGAGGTATTCTGGAATGGGAATGAAGAGCTCTTGTTCCCAAAGCAAAGGAAATAGGTTAAGGAATGAAAGAGTAAAGCACGGGTCAAGAGTCAACAAAGCCGGCTGCAGCCGCAGGAAACCACAGGGGCGGGCTTCCTGGCCGCAGGGGCGGAAGAACAGACGAGCCGCAGGGGCGGACTCACGGACCCGCGGGGCGGCTAAAACCAAAACGGCTCAAAAGACTAATGCTCTTACATCTCACCCCCCCTAAAAACAAGTTTCGTCCCGAAACTTGTACAATTCTAAAATCTCTCGGATGTATATGCCGAAGTACAACTCTCTACCGGAGGCATCACATCTCCGCTCATAAGACATCAATCTATATCACTCTATAACCTCAAACACAGGCATGGAGGAACTCATCATCTCCAGCAACAAGATCAATATACTATCTAAGGCATAGAGGAAAATCATCTCTAGCCAACTATAATCATATCAAAAGGGCGTAGAGGAAAAACATCTCTAGCCAATTGTAATCATATCACATCGCAAAGGCATAGAGGAAAAACATCTCTAGCCCTATCATACTCATAACAGAAGGGCATGGAGGAAAAACCTCTCCATCAATACTATGTCCATCAAAATAGCGTGGAGGAATAACCATCTCCAACTAAATCCTAATCGCTTCACAATAGCATGGAGGAAAGAACCATCTCCAACTATAAATATCAATCGTACTAGCACAGGAAGATCTAATAAGATCACATATCACATCATAGCTAGTACAAAAATAAACACATCATAGCATATAAGCACATAAGCATAAAACACACCAAGATAACACTAAGATCTACTCGTCCATCCTAATGGTATATCTATCTTGGCATAAAACTCTGGATAGTTCCTCTGAATACTATCCTCAGTCTCCCATGTAGCCTCATCAGGTTCTCGTCTCGACCACTGTATCCTCAGCATAGGAATGTCCTTCGAACGCAGGCATCTCATACCTCGTTCTAGGACTGCAATTGGGTGCTCAACAAATGTGTGGTCCGGCTCAACCACCAAATCATCATAACTCACAATATGTCTTGGATCTGGTATGTACTCCCTCAACTGAGACACGTGAAATACAGGGTGACACCCTCTAACCTCGGAGGCAAAGCTAATATGTATGCTGCACTCCCAACCCGATCCAAAATCTCGAACGGTCCGACATATCGGGGGTTTAACTTCCCCTTAATGTTAAATCGTCTAACACCTCGTGTCGGAGACACTCTCAGCCACACATGGGCTCCCACTCTGAACTCTAGGGGTCTACGCCTCCTATCTGCATAATACTTCTGACAGCTCTGTGCTGTCAGCATCCTCTCTCTAATCAGTGCCACACGAGCCACATCATCCTGAATCTGATGCGGTGTCAAACCACTAACAGTGCTAGGCTCATCCCAACATAACGGTGTACGACATTTCTGTCCATATAGTGGCTCATATGGGGCCATCCCAATAGATGCATGCCAGTTGTTGTTGTAGGAGAACTCAACTAGTGGGAGGTGATCCGTCCACACTTGTCCCCAATCCAACACACAAGCTTGCAGCATATGCTCCAATCTCTGAATGGTCCTCTCTGACTGGCCATCTGTTTGAGGATGGAACGCAGTCATAAAATGCAAACTCGTCCTCAGGGCAGTCTGAATCTGCTGCCAAAACCTCGAGGTAAATCGCCCATCTCTATCTGAGACGATTGTCCTCAGTACACCATGGAGTCTCACTATTTGACTAGTGTACTCCTCAACTAATCTGCTCACCGGCCACGTTTCCCGAATAGGGATGAAACGTGCCGTTTTCGTCAATCGGTCCACTATAACCCAGATGACATCAAAGTTCCTGCTCGGTCTCATCCTAGTCACAAAATGCATGGTGATGTCCTCCCACTTCCTTTGTGGTACAGGCAGTGGGTGGAGCTCACCTCCAATTTTCTATGCTCAATCATGACCTGCTAACAGGTCGCACAATGTGCCACAAATCTGGCTACGTCAGGCTTTAACCCTCCCCACTAATATGAACGTCTCACATCCTGATACATCTTACTCGTACCTAGGTGTACAAAGTAAGGCGTATAGTGAGCCTCCTTTAATATCCTCTGTCGCAGATCCGCATCAGCGGGTACACAAATGCGACCGCGGCGTCTCATCACTCCATCTGCTCCTATAAGGAATTGTGGTGCCTCATCCCGGGACATCCTCTCTCGAATCCTCATCAGTGTCGGGCAGGTCTCCTACTTTTGTTGGATTTCACTCAACTGATCAGGAAGAACCTCTAAAGTACTCAACCGGGCATCCTCATCAGGAAACTGGAGTTCCAACTCTAACCAGATCAAGTCTCTATGTAACTGATGCTGAACTGTCAGCCTCGTAATCGCCTTCTCTGGAGGCGTCTTCCTACTCAGGGCGTCGGTGACAACGTTTGCCTTCCCCGGATGATACAAAATCTCCAGATCAAAGTCCTTGATCTGCTCAAGCCACCTACGCTGGCGGTTATTCAATTCCCGCTACGTGAAAATATACTTCAGACTTTTATGGTATGTGAAGATCTGACATATAGCACCATACAGGTAATGTCTCCAGATCTTCAGTGCATGAACTACTGCTGCTAACTCCAGATCATGAGTCGGGTAGTTCTCCTCATACGTCTTCGGATGTCTAGACGCATATGCAATCACTTTGCCTCGCTGCATAATTACACATCTCAAGCCTAGCTTGGATGCATCACTGTAAACTACAAAATCCTCTGTACCCTCTGGCTGTGCCAAAATAGGAGCGGAAGTCAGGCGTCTCTTCGGCTCCTCAAAACTCTACATACACAGCTCAGACTATACAAATCTGGCAGTCTTCCTCAGTAGACTCGTAAGTGGACGGGCAATCACAGAAAATCCCTCCACAAAGCGTCGGTAATAACCGGCTAGGCCAAGAAAGCTACGTACTTCCTTGACGTTCGTCGGTGTCGTCCATGCTCTACTGCCTCTATCTTAGCCAAATCAACCTAGATCCCCTCGGCGGAAACAATATGACCCAGGAATGCTACCTCTGGCATCTAGAACTCTCACTTAAAGAACTTTACATAAAGTTCTCTATCTCGCAAAACCTGTAACACATTGCTCAACTTTCCTACATGCTCTTCTTTGCTGTGAGAGTACACCAAAATATCATCTATGAAGACTACCACATACTGATCCAGGAAGTCGATGAATATACTGTTCATTAACTCCATGAAGACTACTGGGGCATTCGTAAGCCCAAATGGCATTACTACAAACTCGTAGTGTCCATATCTAGTCTGAAAAGCTCTCCTATGCACATCCTACTCTCTCACCCTCAGCTGGTGATACCCTGAGCGCAGGTCAATCTTGGAGAATACTGTCGCTCCCTGGAGTTGATCTAACAAGTCATCAATACGAGGCAATGGATACTTGTTCTTGATGGTCACCTTGTTAAGCTCTCTATAATCTATACACAATCTCAACGATCTGTCCTTCTTCCACACGAAGAGGACAGGTGCTCCACATGGGGATACGCTAGGGCGGATGAAGCCCTTCTCAGCCAACTCCTCAAGTTGCTTCTTCAGCTCTAACATCTCAATAGGCATCATCCGGTATGGGGCCTTCGAGATCGGTCTCGTACCAGGCTCTAGCTTAATACTAAAGTCCACACTCCTTTGAGGCGGCAAACTGGACGGCTCAGCAAATACATCTGTAAACTCACAGACCACTGGGATATCCTCTAATGTTGGACTCTCCCCCTCCTTCATGGCATAACACCAGAAGGCCTCACAACCCTGTGCAATGAATCTCACTGCTCGTATCGCACTAATAACAATGCCTGAATTTTCAAGGTCCAAACCTCGGAAAACCTCTATCTGATCTAACTCGGTAGAAAGGGTGACAGTCCTCCTACCTATATCTAATACAGCCTGATGTCTATCCATCCAATCCATACCTAGAATGACTTCTTCATGCTCTAATGGCATGACAAAGAAGTCAACCAGTAACACACGGGTCCCTACAGAAATGGGAAAACCATGAATCTCACGGGTACCTCTGACCCTACTACCATCAGGTAACCCTATACTACAGGGTATCCCCTCAATCGTATCTAAACTCAAACGCTCAACACATGCATCAGATATAAATGAATGCGTAGCACCCGTATCAAACAAAATTCTAACAGGTAAACGATGAATCAGAATGGTACCTGTAACAGTTGGTACAGCTGGCTCCTCTGCACACCTCAGCTCAAAAACTCTACCTTGAGCTCCTCTGGTGTCAGAGGCATTACCACCACGACCTCTGCCTCTACTCGACCAAGGAGTAGATCCCTGAGTAATAGGACGATTTGGGACTCTTTGTTGTCCTTGTGTCTGCTACTGAGGTGGCCTCTGCCCACCTCCTACTGCACTAGCAGGAGAAGAATCCTGTTGTGATGAAGCTCTGCCTCGTTTACAAAAAATATGTCTATGACCTGGTCTGCCACAAGTAAAGCAATTCACTAACCACCTCGTCCACGCTGGTCGTAAATGTCCAAGCTCCCCACAGTTATAGCATCGTCGACCCGTAGTTGCAACCTGTGTAGATGCGGGGTAACTTGGGCGTCTTTGGTTTAGTTCAGAACTAACATCTCCACCAGCACCACTAGCCTGCCTAGTTCGCTGTCTCTTCTCATGTCCTCTATGCTCCTCCGGAACTCGATTAATCCCAGCAACACGCGCCGGTACAACTGGCACCTGAGTAGTTCCATGGGATCCTTCAAATGATCCCCCATGTACTTGCAGATCCGTAGTACGCGCAGAAATCTGGTCCCCTCATATAGACATAATCCGAGTCATCTTACTGGACTCGTTGTGGTGTATGTCTCCCAGCAATACCGTTCTCAATCTCAGGAGCGACACTCCCAGCAACAATCTCATGAACCTCCTCCGCTGCCAGTGGATCATCAGGGGGAATCTGACTCTGTCCTACCTCTACTGGAGGAAGAGGGGATCTACCCCTACCTCATCCATCTGCAGATACAGCTCTAGTCTGAGCCATCTACAGGACAATACACCTAACCTATCAGGCTATATATATGCCCTATGTATAGATATATATATCACAACATCACATCAGATAATATCTATCTATATATATATATATATATATATATATATATATATATATATATATATATATATATATATATATATATATATATATATATATATATATATATATATATATATATATATTGTCGAGGTCTTCAGAGGGGTGATGGCTTCACGTACACACTATCCCAAAACACTTTGTACTCATTTCAAAACCAAAACCTTTTGAAAAGTCGGACCCCTTTCGAGTTTTGTTTATTTATCTATTCGACCTTTATCGCATATTGCAAGTGCCATTGTTGTCAACCTGGGGCTCTGATACCAACTTTGTAACACCCCGAATCCGTAGGACTCGAGGCGCTACTGGGCTAGGATCTCACAATGGATCCTGACCCTAGTCTGACAACAAGTTCACTGGATCTTACAACAAGGCACAGATAGATTAAATCCAGAACATGAAACTGATATATAAATATCAAAAGGTAATACAAAAGTACCGCTGAGTACAACTAAAACATATAACTGTACATATGAAATGTCCCATAACCCTCGCATAAAACCTAGTGTACGGAGCCCTCAGCGGATCACCCCATGTGAATCACTCTGCAGTTCTCCTAACCTGCAAAGGATCTACAACACGGTATAAAACCGTTAGCTAACCATACACATATATATAGAAGATGCATAAGCACAATCACACATTAGGGAATAATAAACACCTCATCATGTTATCACACATTTACCCGGTTTATTATCTTTATAACGTCCAACACGCAATCGTATATATATATATATATATATATATATATATATATATATATATATATATGAATATGAATATATGTGACACGAGGAATATAATCCTCGCTCTCGGGAATGGTGCCAGCTGGAGTAGTGAATCGGTCACCGTCCCCGTATACCCTATGGGAGTGGAGAAAGCCCGTCCCACTGAACCAAATATGGCCTGCCCGCAGAGAACCTCCAGACTCCTAACGGGATGAAAGGACAAGTTGTCACGGCCCTACAATGGGCGGTCACTAAACCATAGGTCGGTAATAATCAACATCGCATGCTACGAAACATATAACAATCACCACTCATTCATACATCCAATATAAGGATGGTAGCTAAGTAAGTCCTATGGACTTACCTCAACCTCATAAGTAGTCTCAAACTAGATCAGCTCCAAACCGGAGAACAACATTGCCTATACAAGGCATACAAAGATATCAATCTCCTATCCATCAAAGGGATCCATAAGGATCATATTAAACTCATATCCTCGATAAACAACTAAAGCTCAAAGCCATAACCGGCGTATAACGATATCATACTCATCATAGATGTACCTAGCATGCTACTAAACCGCTCATACTAGGAAAGGAAAGGATCTACACTACTCTAGGTAGATCCAGGACAAGACGCACCTGCGTGACAAGAGGGACGCAAGGGTGAAGCAAGGCAACCGCAGGCGCGGCGACACTCGGCCGCAGGCGCGATGACAGTGGCCGCAGGCAAGCGCAGGCGTGGAAAGACGCGGGCGCAGGCGCGGAAAGACGCGGACGCAGGCGCTGGGACCGTGGCCGCGGGTGCGGTGACGGGGTTCCCGCAGGGGCGGCGGCTTACAAGCGCGGGGGCGGCGACAGTACAGAACGTAGCCTCCCTACTTCTCTTTCCACTCTTCACGTGATTAAATCACGTCTTCATCATTCCATAGCCCAACATACACATATACATACACAAACCAACATCAATACACACCTAGAGCAACTAATCCTAACATAAGGAAGATGGAATGGAATCAAAGAAGAAAGAAAGAAGATAAGAGACTTACCACTACTTTGGTACTATCCAATCAAGGATCACAACCAACCTCAACTGGCTTCAAAGCTCAACACAACATCCACTAACATCAACATCATCAAAGCCACACACAATTTCTCTTTCAACCTAAGGAAATCAAGATCAAGATCAAGGAGAAGGAGAAGAGAAGAAGAAGAAGAAGAACGTGAGGAGGTATTCTGGAATAGGAATGAAGATCTCTTGCTCCCAAAGCAAAGGAAATAGGTTAAGGAATGAAAGAGTAAAGCACGGGTCAAGAGTCAACAAAGTCGGCTGCAACCGCAGGAAACCGTAAGGGCGGGCTTCCTGGCCGTAGGAAACCGCAGGGGCGGGCTTCCTGGACGTATGGGCGGAACAACAGACAAGCCGCAGGGGCGGCCTCACGGACCCGCGGGGGCGGCTAAGACCAAAACGGCTCCAAAGAATAAGGCTCTGAAAAGTTAAACTTGCCTTCCTCTCCCTACTTGACCAACACCGGCAATTGAGAATCCAGATCATGCACATGACGCGAAGGAGGAAGTATGCCGCTCCCTAAGTATCGATCCCCCAACTACATGCATTCCTACTTCGTTTCCGTAAATGTCACCCACGAGTTTCGAAACTAGGATCTGTTGCAGATCACCTTGTCGTTATGTTGTGTTGCCCGGTAGCATCGAACTATCGACTTGTGGGTTAGTAAATCCCCTTCCCTTGTTGATTGTAATACTCGAACCCAAGACGCACAAGTATTGTTCCTAGCTATTGTAACTATGTGTTTATGCCACGGTCAAGTATCGAACTCGGGGCCAAGAGATACTAACTGAACTTGTCGTTCTTGCAAGGAGTTTCGAACCGATGATCAACTACACGACCTCCGGCCTTGCCACTTGGTGCTGCCCGGTACCTTTAACCCGTGCAATTAAACCCTTTTACGGTGAGACCCAAAACGTTTTTAATTTTTGTAAATTAATTCTCGTTAGGACTTAATAATGACTTTTATCTTAATTAATTAAATTGTTATGATAATTTAGTTAAATAGTTTGACGGGCAATAAATAAGTTAAGTATGAACGTTGACGTGAAATAAGATCTTGGACTTAGTATGACCGGAATGTTAAAAGTTGGAACAAATATTGGAAAATGCTATGTTTGTATGGAATCGGATTTGGAATTGGAATTTTGTAATGGAGCTATGAATACTTAAGGCGACGGATAGCGACAAGTATAATATGACAATTCCGAGATAGTGAGTTTAGTTGGAACCGGAATGAGAATTTAAACCGCTAAGCGGATTGATAACGTTAGAATATTTATGCACTTCCGAGATAAAACGTTTTAAGGAAAAATATGTTTTGATAAGAGAACTTGAAATGGATGGGTTGATCCAGGAACCTAAGATGTTAACGAATGTCAGGGTATCAATGCTAGATATCATACCCTGAATATTTAGAATGATAAGTCGAGTAGTATTAATACCGAGTGTGCACTAGGGTAGTGTGTGTTGTCATTGTGAAATAAAAAGAACAAACTAGATCACTGCTTTTAAATTTCTAAAGAGAGGCACAAGTGTATTATAAAGTGCGTAGCTTTTTGTCCGGGCCGAGGGGGTACCGGAGCATTTCCCCGCGACCAGTCAAGTAGTGTATACGGGAGGATGCATTAACACCAGTCCTACTAGTTAAAGGGGACGGGAACAAGAGTCGGTATGACTCTTGTGCTACCTTTAAAAGTTGGAAAATAGAATGACCAATTCCACCAAAAAAAAGATATAAAACCAGGACATTGTGTGTGACATGCTGATTGATTTACAATACTTCCTTATATGTGTATGCGCTTTAGAGACCTTAGTATTAGAATTGTAGCTAACGGTTTTGATAACACGATTTATGAGCTAGATTTAAGTAGTCATTTAGATAGATTTCTCACTCATTCATGCATGGTTTAGCATTAGTTCACGACGTTTTGCACTCAATGCACGTATTTTGTCGAGATAGACGTCTACACGGACTTGTGCGTGTTTTATAGGTATTTTGGGAGATTTAGGGGCTTAATTGATGCATTCGAGAATCAATCCTCGAGATGACACACCTCCGGGCTCATTAGGATGCAAACTAGAGGCTAAGGAAGACTCATGGAGCCTTGCCAACACAAGCCATGCACCAAATCACAGCATAATGATCCAAGGCGAAGTTTCTGGAGCAAATCACGGTTCACTGGCACAATCACGGCCGTGATTTTACCCGTGGTTTTTGCCAGATTCTTGTAACAGCTGTGCCACGACTCTCATGGCCAGCTCATGCAAAATTTGTTATAAAAGTGGTCCTTCATGGGATGAGAAAGGCATCTTGGAGCAGCTCTCCATTATCAAATTCTTCCAATCAAAAATATTCTCTCAACAAGAAGTCTTTCTAGGAAGGAAAGTGCCCAAAAGGAAGAAGAAGAGCTCCATTGAAGAGGAGGAGAAGAACACACCATTGCAATACTTTGATAGCTTTGTAGTGAAGAGTTTCGGATTTGATTTCTAGAGTTGTATGAACCATTTGAACCTTCTTTAAGAAGGATTGTGAGTTACTCTAATTCTATTTTCAGCTTGGTTTTGTTTTGGTTCACTTGTTCATCTCTTTCCCTTCATCATCTTGCAAATGGATGTCATGATTTCATGTTTGCTTGTTTCGATTTCTATTATGAATGTTTTAGGCTAAATAGATGTGATTCTAGGGTAAGGAAAGGATGGTTATGGCTAGGGCTATGATAGGACGGACTTATATTTACCTTTGGATGACTCGTGTGTATGAACATAGCTGCTATCAGGAATCACGGGTAGTTCCTGCCATTCCACGGCCGTGGATGTGTAGAACAGCCCGTGTTTTCTCCTGGTTCGATGAAGCTAGCTTTAGATTGTTAAAATGTTGAAATCCTAGGTGTTTGTTGAGTTAATCTAGCCTAGGGTGACCTAGTGTTAGCTACTAAGTGTTAGAAGAGACCTACCCGGTGATTCTTACCCTTAGATTTCGAAGATTACAAACCCTAGGTAGTGGTGAGCCTCGCAAGCCGCCATTGGACTAAGTGTGCTAGGATAGTTGCTTAGAACTTCCCTTTCCGAGACTTACCCGGTAAGGATAGGTTAGACCTTTAGGCAACAATCCGGTTTGTGTAGAATTCCAATCCTTAGGTTCTTAGAGACTTACCCGGTAATGAGACCTTAGGAATGGATTAGTGGACCATGAGACTTACCCGGTGATTGATCCCACTCTAGAAACACTTACTCCTGACATATCATAGATCACCCAAGGAATGATTAGATAGCTTGAGTCCTATGCCATAATCGGAATTTCCAACCCCTAGAATCCTTTTCTCTCTTTTGATTCACATCTCGTGTTTAGCTTGTTTCTTTGTTTTGATTCGTTAGCTTAGTTGATTGCTTACTTTTACATGAATTGTGATCCTTGATTGATCACCTAAAACCAACCAAAAACAATTGAGATTTTCATTTCTTTATTTCTCTCTCAATTTCTTAACTTAGATCTTCACTAGACTTAATCATAAACCGAATCAATCTCACCTTAGTCTTTGTGTTCGACCTCGGAATACTATCCACACTACGAACGTCCCGTACACTGCGGGTGCGCTAGGAGTTAGGAGAAATATAACGAGTATAAATTTAAGACTTATTGTGCACACATCCTGAGCGTAACAAGTTTTTGGCGCCGTTGCCGGGGACTAGGTCTAGATTGAGTCCTTTTGTGATTGTTTATTAGTATAGATCTTTCTTGTTGCTTTTGATCTCTCTTTGGTTTGTGTCTTTGCTTTTCAGGACATCTCTTACTCTTTAGGTGTATGCGAAGATCTCGTGGAAAGGATTTAGCTCCATTCGACCCCGAACCGGAGAAAACCCTTAGATCTAGAACCAAGAGTATTAAAGGGAAAAGAGATGGCCGGAAGAGATCTCCAAGCTGAATTGGATGAAGCCTTAGAGCAAATAAGGCTAAGAGATGAGCTCTTGGAGGAAGAAAGGAGGCTTGCCAATGAGAGGTAAGAAGCAACTAGGAGGGAGATTGATGAGATTAGGCAAGCCCTTGTGCAAGGGGAGCTTAATCGTCAACAACCTCCACCTCCTCCACCACAACCGCAGCCGGCGGCGAATGTTAGGGTTGTCCCCATTGCTATTGAAGAGCCACAAACCCTAGGGAGACGCATGGATCCGGCACAAAGAGCACACCGTCCGGGTGTGAACTTAGGAGATCCCGCAACCCACAACTATGAGCTCCGCCCTCAAGTTCTACAAATGATACGGCATAATCAATTTGGAGGGATGGAAGGAGAGTCTCCTCATCAACACTTGATGAATTATGAGATCTTGATGGAGACTCTTAGACCGCCAAGGTTGGAGAGCAACAACCATAAGCTTAGGGCTTTTTCCTTCTCTCTTAAGGATAAAACCTTGGCTTGGTATCAATCTATTCCACAAGGGCGAGTTGGTACTTGGGAGGAGATGACAACCGAGTTTTTGACTAAGTTCTTCCCACCTTCCAAGACTACCGAGTTAAGAGGGAAGATCAATGCCTTCGTGATGAAGGATAGAGAGAGTTTGTTCAAGTCTTGGGAGAGGTTCAAAGATCTTCTTCTAGATTGTCCACACCATGGCATACCGAAAATTGAGCTATTGGAGATATACTTCAAAGGACTTGATGAAGATAGCCAATTCAAGCTTTAATCTCTTTCCAGTGGGACTTTTATGGAGAAGCATGTAGATGAAGCTTGGGAGTTTGTGGAGAAGCAAGCTCTAGTGATTGAGAAATACTCCCATAGGAAGAGTGAAGGGAGAAAGGCGGGAGCTTATGAGGTGAGTGAAGTCACCATGAGCAATTTCAAGCTTGACGCCATCAACAATGAATTGAAGTCCTTGAGGGAGTTGTGTGCTACAACTTTGAAGAACCAAGCAACTCCTCAAGTGCTTGCACAAGCCAATTTGTCTTCCAAGGAGAAGGATGTGAATTACATGGGAAGGGGCAACTTCAACAATTATCAAGGCCCAAGGAATTTCAACAACAACCGGCAATTCAACAATTACCGGCCCAACCACAACCATCCCGGATTTTCTTACTCTAACCCGGATGGAGCCTTGAACCCTCCCGCTTCCTCAAGCACAACTCCACCACCAAGAGATTCACAAGAACCTCCACCCGGATTTACTCAACCTCCAAAGGATAGAACCGAAATAATGTTTGAGCAATTGCTTGGAAGGTTAAGTGGTCTTGAGAGCACCGTGACTTCTATTTCTAAAGCTCAAAAGGTTTTGGAAGCACAAGTGTTCCAAAAGGCGGGTGAAGCCCATAGAGATCCGGGAAAGCTTCCCGGAAGGACCGAAGACAACCCAAGAGGCCAAGTGTTGGCTATTACTACAAGGAGTGGGTTGAGCATGAAAGATCCTTTGCCTAAGGACAATGCAAACGGGAAACAAGTGGTGATAGAGGAAGAGACTTTGCAAAGAGATGGAGGAAAGAGTAAGGATGTAGAGCCAACCTATGTAGCACCGCCTCCATACAAGCCACCACTACCATATCCACAATAACGAGCAAGAGCTCGCCTAGACAATCATTTTGGTAAGTTCCTTGAACTAATGTCTAAATTGCATATTAACATTCCGTTCATGGATGCCATCTTAGGAATGCCGGCATATGGCAAGTTCTTGAAAGAGATACTCTCCAACAAAAGGAAGTTGGAGGAGTATGGGGAGATAAGAATGACCAAGAGATCCTCGGAATTAATCCAAACAATGAAGGAGGAGATGCCTCCCAAGCTAAGAGATCCGGGTTCCTTTTGTGTCCCGATTGGAGTAGGAGATGTGAAGTATGAAGCGCTTTGTGATCTTGGAGCAAGTGTAAGCATCATACCGCTTGCACTTTGCAACAAGGTTGGGTTAGGAGAGCCAAAACCGGTCAAGATGACCCTCTATATGGCGGACCGTTCCATCACTCATCCGGTTGGGATCTTAGAGGACATTCCGGTGCAACTAGGAGGATTCTATGTGCCAATTGATTTTGTAGTCTTGGACATTCCGGCGGACTACCCGGTTCCCATCATCTTGGGAAGGCCTTTCCTAGCCACTTCCGGGTGCCTTGTGGATTGCAAGAATGGAACTCTCTCCTTCAACATTGGAGAAGAAAACATCAAGTTCAAATTGTCCACAATGATGAAAGGGCTAACCCTTGATGAGGATGTCTTCAACATAGTCGAGCAAGAAGAATCTAGAGAAGTTGTGAGCTCGATCTTGATCAAGGATCCCTTGGAGAAGGTTCTTACCTTGAGTATGATGGAGGAAGGTGGTGAGGAGGCTTGCAATGAAGAGATCAAGGCCTTAGAAGCGTTGGAAGAGGAGCCAAGAGTTGGATTTGAAGGCCACGAAGAGGTATTGAACAGCTGCAAGTTCCACGGTCGAGATTTATGTTCCACGGCCGTCAAACTCTCTGGACAACTCCGAGAAGCAGGCTTGGCAAGAACCACGGCCGTGGAAGTTGAGCAAACCGTGGTTCCAGCCGTGGTTTTCCCTGGACCAGTCCTTGATGAGGGTCAAGCTTCTAGGAGCCATGGGGAGTCTTCATTTGCTTTAGATTCATCTCATCCAACCTTATTTGGATCGTCTCCAACCGATAAAGGTCCTCCTAAACTTGAACTCAAACCCCTCCCCTCTCATTTAAAGTATGCTTTCCTTGGTGATAATTCTACATATCCGGTGATTGTGAATGCATGCTTGAATGATGATGAACTTGCTAAGTTGTTGCATGAACTAAGATTGCATAGGAAATCCATAGGCTATACTATTGATGATTTGGTTGGCATAAAACCTTCTTTGTGCATGCATAAGATAATGATGGAAGATAATCATAAACCCTCTATTGAACATCAAAGGAGATTGAATCCTATAATGAAAGAGGTAGTCAAAAAGGAAATCATTAAGTTGCTAGATGCGGGAATTATCTTCCCTATCTCGGATAGTAAGTGGGTTAGTCCCGTTCATGTAGTTCCTAAGAAGGGTGGGATGACCGTAGTGACTAATGAGAACAATGAACTAATCCCGACTAGGACGGTTACGGGGTGGAGGATGTGCATTGATTATAGGAAATTGAATATGGCATCTAGGAAAGATCACTTCCCTCTCCCCTTCATTGACCAAATGCTAGAAAGGTTAGCTCAACACTCTCATTTTTGTTACTTAGATGGCTATAGTGGATTCTTCCAAATCCCCATCCACCCCGATGACCAAGAGAAAACAACCTTTACATGTCCATGGGGTACTTTTGCATATAGGAGGATGCCATTTGGGTTGTGTAATGCACCCGCCACCTTCCAAAGGTGTATGATGGCTATCTTTTCGGAATACATAGAAAATATCATGGAAGTGTTCATGGATGATTTCTCTGTTTATGGTTCTTCCTTTGATAATTGCTTGGCTAACTTGTCATTAGTATTGCAAAGATGTGAGGAGACAAATCTTGTCTTGAATTGGGAAAAATGCCACTTCATGGTAAGTGAAGGTATTGTGTTAGGACACTTGGTGTCTAACCGTGGCATTGAGGTTGATAGAGCCAAGATTGAAACTATAGAGAAGTTGCCGCCACCTACCTCGGTGAAAGGGGTAAGGAGTTTCCTAGGGCATGCCGGTTTTTACCGGAGGTTCATTCAAGATTTCTCTAAAATTTCTAAGCCACTCACTAACCTACTAATGAAGGATGTTGATTTTGTCTTTTCCAAAGATTGTCTTGAGGCTTTTTGTAGGTTGAAGAACGCATTGATCTCTGCACCCATCATGCAACCTCCGGATTGGAGTTTACCGTTTGAGATCATGTGTGATGCAAGCGATGTAGCCGTTGGGGCTGTTTTGGGGCAAAGGAAAGATGGGCGCACTCATGCCATTTATTATGCGAGCAAGACGCTAAATGATGCCCAACTCAATTATGCTACCACCGAGAAGGAGTTGCTAGCGGTTGTGTATGCATTTGAGAAGTTCCGCTCGTATCTTGTTGGAGCGAAGGTCATAGTCTATACGGATCATGCTGCGATCCGTTATCTACTTACCAAGAAGGATGCCAAGCCTAGGTTGATTCGGTGGATCCTTCTTCTTCAAGAGTTTGATTTGGAAATACGGGACAAGAAGGGATCCGAGAACTCCGTAGCGGATCACCTTAGTAGATTGCCTCCATTAGAGCTTGAGAGAGATGACATCCCGATTGATGATTCATTCCGGGATGAGCAATTACAAATGGTGGAGGAATGCTTGTTCCAAGTGTCTAGAGGAAGCGAGCCATGGTATGCCGACATTGTGAACTACTTAGTGTGTGAGGAAGTGCCTCCCGGTTTGACATATGCTCAAAGGAAAAAGTTCTTCAATGATGTGAGGCACTACTATTGGAGTGAGCCACTCTTGTTCAAAAGAGGGCCGGATGGAATGTTTAAAAGATGCATACCGGAAGATAAAGTGGAGAGTGTGATCCGGCATTGTCACTCCTTACCATGTGGAGGCCATGCTAGCTCACACAAGACGTGTACAAAGGTATTGCAATCCGGTTTTTATTGGCCTAACTTGTTTAAAGATGTGCAAGGTTTTGTAGCGGCATGTGATGCTTGCCAAAGGACGGGCAACATCTCAAGAAGGAATGAGATGCCCTTGAACAACATCCAAGAAGTCGAAATATTTGATGTGTGGGGTGTGGACTTCATGGGACCATTCCCTTCTTCATGTGGCAATCTCTACATCCTATTGGCGGTGGACTATGTGTCAAGATGGGTGGAGGCAATCGCCTCTCCTACAAATGATGCCAAGGTGGTGGTGCGGTTCTTCAACCGAGTGATCTTCCCTAGGTTTGGTACACCAAGGGTGATCATTAGTGATGGAGGGAAGCACTTCACAAATAGGAACTTTGGAGCGCTCTTGGCTAAGTATGGGGTAACTCATAGGGTGGCAACACCTTACCATCCCCAAACTAGTGGCCAAGTGAAGATTTCCAACCAAAAGATCAAGGCCATTCTTGAGAAGACGGTCTCTAGGACGAGAAAAGATTGGGATATGAGGCTCAATGATGCCTTATGGGCATATAGAACCGCTTTCAAGACGCCAATTGGCACCACTCCTTACAAGTTGGTCTATGGCAAGTCTTGCCACCTTCCGGTAGAGATGGAGCATAGAGCTTATTGGGCCATTAAGTGGCTAAATTTTGATCTCAAAGAAGCGGGAGAAAAGAGATTGCTTGAATTGAATGCCCTCGAGGAAATCCGGTTGGATGCTTATGAGAATGCCTGGATTTACAAGGAGAGAACCAAAAGATGGCATGACAAGAGGATCACCCCCAAGGAGTTGAGTGAAGGAGATCTTGTCCTTCTCTTCAACTCAAGGCTAAGGCTCTTTCCCGGAAAGCTCAAATCGAGATGGACCGGACCATATGTGGTGAAGAAGATCTTTCCCCATGGAGCTATTGAGATAGGTGGGGAACATTGTGGGAACTTTAAGGTGAATGGGCACCGGTTGAAGAAGTATATCCCGGGAGCTCCGGTGGACATGATTGCCCCACTTCACCTTGAGTAGACACCCCCGAGTCTGGTCAAGCTAATGACCTTAAAGAAGCGCTTGGTGGGAGGCAACCCATTGGTAACATCTTTCCCTTTTCATTTTTCGTTTTTGCTTAGATTTTTCTGTTTTTGTATGCTTTGTGTGTTTTGTGTTTCGTGTGTGTGCTAGAACATTAGTGGCATTGGAAGCCTTGCTTGACATAGGAATGATGATGATGAACCCCTCATCAATTATGGGTGGAGCGGACGCGGAACTTGGACGGCTAGCGGTGCCTAGCGCGGGTCCCGACGCCTTGATGAACACTTAGAGCTCTCTACCATGGTTGATAGGATCATCCAACATCAATTCACTTGAGAATCCCAAATACCATAGCAAACCACTTTTACATTGTGAGAACCTCCTTTCACTCTTCTTTACTTACACATTGGGGACAATGTGTTTCTAAGTATGGGGTGGGGTTTGCATAATCCTATGCATGATGAGCATCTAGGATAGTTTAACATTTTCACATGTCTTGCATTGTACATACTCATTTCGAAAATACCATAAAAATCAGAAAATATAAAAATTTTGTGCTTTCTAGGCTTGGATATGACCCTAATGATGAATCTTGTCTCGTGGATTGGCTATGAATGGCCTCATGTGTTAAATTGATGATTGCATATGTGGACTTGAAGTACTTCTCTTGAAATTCTATGAATGATTTGTGATCATGATGTTTGCCTAGAAATGATTGAGTATTGAAGGTCGAAATTACATGATAGTTCTTGCATACCATATAGGGATAAATGAGGCAATTCATTTTTCTCTATTTCTCATCTTGATCATGATTGTTTGAGCACCTCAATTGAGATAAATTTGACCTCTTTTGACCCATCCGGGAATAGGAGCATGTTAGTGTGAATGATGTGTTTGAAAAGCAAGTGTGGGGTGAAGTTATTGATGAAAAGAATATCATGAATGAAGTGCTGAAATTGTTGTGAAAGTGTAGCCAAAAATATAGGTTTGGGGGACATTGGTTTAGATGACAAGTAACTCGGTACACTTCACATAATTGGGTGTTGGTGCCTTGCCAAAGTCAAATAAACCGATAGTCCTAACGAGCTTTGGTACGTGTGCCCGGTGTGGATGCACCTCGAAAAATAGAAAAAGCCCGAGGATGGCTAATCACCAAGGTTTCGGCTTTTGTACACCAATGTCATTGTCTCAAAAATAAGAAAAAGGGAAGAAAGAAAAGATAGAGAAAAATATACACTTGAGGGAAGTTGATCGAGGACAAGGAAGTGGAGTTAGTTCCATTCCCGGATTAGCACCACATAGCCTAGAAAAACCCCCACCTAGTCACAACGTTTCTTGGCCTTTGCGTTCATAAGACCTTATGACCTACTTGCATGTTTGTAAGACTTAGTAGTTTAAATTGGATATGCTCTTGATCTTCTTGACTTCTTCATCTTTACATTTCATGCATACTTTCAAATTAAGTGCAATTGTCCTTCCATGCTTTCACTTGTTTGATGCATGATTGCTTGTCCATTACCATGAAGCATGACTATGAAGGTGATCCAATAGTAGAAGCACAAAACCAAAAAGATTTTTCCATTTTTCTGCATGCATAAATCATGTTATCTCGTAGTCTATAGTTGAGCAATTTGCTCGAGGACGAGCAAACCTTAAGTATGGGGTATTTTGATAACACGATTTATGAGCTAGATTTAAGTAGTAATTTAGATAGATTTCTCACTCATTCATGCATGGTTTAGCATTAGTTCACGACGTTTTGCACTCAATGCACGTATTTTGTCGAGATAGACGTCTACACGGACTTGTGCGTGTTTTATAGGTATTTTGGGAGATTTAGGGGCTTAATTGATGCATTCGAGAATCAATCCTCGAGATGACACACCTCCGGGCTCATTAGGATGCAAACTAGAGGCTAAGGAAGACTCATGGAGCCTTGCCAACACAAGCCATGCACCAAATCACAGCTTAATGATCCAAGGCAAAGTTTATGGAGCAAATCACGGTTCACTGGCACAATCACGGCCGTGATTTTACCCGTGGTTTTTGCCAGATTCTTGTGACAGCTGTGCCACGACTCTCATGGCCAGCTCATGCAAAATTTGTTATAAAAGTGGTCCTTCATGGGCTGAGAAAAGCATCTTGGAGAAGCTCTCCATTATCAAATTCTTCCAATCAAAAATATTCTCTCAACAAGAAGTCTTTCTAGGAAGGAAAGTGCCCAAAAGGAAGAAGAAGAGCTCCATTGAAGAGGAGGAGAAGAACACACCATTGCCACACTTTGATAGCTTTGTAGTGAAGAGTTTCGGATTTGATTTCTAGAGTTGTATGAACCATTTGAACCTTCTTTAAGAAGGATTGTGAGTTACTCTAATTCTATTTTCAGCTTGGTTTTGTTTTAGTTCACTTGTTCATCTCTTTCCCTTCATCATCTTGCAAATGGATGTCATGATTTTATGTTTGCTTGTTTCGATTTCTATTATGAATGTTTTAGGCTAAATAGATGTGATTCTAGGGTAAGGAAAGGATGGTTATGGCTAGGGCTATGATAGGACGGACTTAGATTTACCTTTGGATGACTCGTGTGTATGAACATAGCTGCTGTCAGGAATCACGGGTAGTTCCTGCCATTCCACGGCCGTGGATGTGTAGAACAGCCCGTGTTTTCTCCTGGTTCGATGAAGCTAGCTTTAGATTGTTAAAATGTTGAAATCCTAGATGTTTGTTGAGTTAATCTAGCCTAGGGTGACCTAGTGTTAGCTACTAAGTGTTAGAAGAGACCTACCCGGTGATTCTTACCCTTAGATTTCGAAGATTACAAACCCTAGGTAGTGGTGAGCCTCGCAAGCCGCCATTGGACTAAGTGTGCTAGGATAGTTGCTTAGAACTTCCCTTTCCGAGACTTACCCGGTAAGGATAGGTTAGACCTTTAGGCAACAATCCGGTTTGTGTAGAATTCCAATCCTTAGGTTCTTAGAGACTTACCCGGTAATGAGACCTTAGGAATGGATTAGTGGAGCATGAGACTTACCCGGTGATTGATCCCACTCTAGAAACACTTACTCCCGACATATCATAGATCACCCAAGGAATGATTAGATAGCTTGAGTCCTATGCCATAATCGGAATTTCCAACCCCTAGAATCCTTTTCTCTCTTTTGATTCACATCTCGTGTTTAGCTTGTTTCTTTGTTTTGATTCGTTAGCTTAGTTGATTGCTTACTTTTACATGAATTGTGATCCTTGATTGATCACCTAAAATAAACCAAAAACAATTGAGATTTTCATTTCTTTATTTCTCTCTCAATTTCTTAACTTAGATCTTCACTAGACTTAATCATAAACCGAATCAATCTCACCTTAGTCTTTGTGTTCGACCTCGGAATACTATCCACACTACGAACGTCCCGTACACTGCGGCTGCGCTAGGAGTTAGGAGAAATATAACGAGTATAAATTTAAGACTTATTGTGCACACATCCTGAGCGTAACAGGTTTTTACCGTGTTGTTTGGTTTTTGCACGATAGATCTCTCACGAGAAATCGGGAGTGGAGTGGCCAGCCGGCTTTCATACTAGGAATTATGGGTGTTGTAACACCCCAAATCCGTAGGACTCGAGGTGCTACTAGGCTAGGATCTCACAATGGATCATGACCCTAGCCTGACAACAAGTTCACTAATCTTACAACAAGGCACCAATAGATTAAAACCAAAACATAAAACTGGAATATAAAAGTAACACAAGGTTTACAGAAGTACTGTTGAGTACAATCAAAACATAACGTATACACATTATTAAAAGATCCCCAAATCCCATAAGGACGACCCAGTGTACAGAGCCCTCAGCAGATCACCCACTCTGGATCACTCTGTAGTTCTCCTAACCTGCAAAAGATCTACAACACGGTATAAAACCGTTAGCTAACCATACACATACATATAGAGAGGCAAGAGCACAAACACACACATCAGGAATTAAAACACTTCACCATGATATCACACATTTACTCGGTTTATTATCTTTATAAATATAATCCAACACTCACAACGTATAAATATAAATCTCAAATGAATATATGTGACACGAGGAATATGACCCTCGCCTCTGGGTGCTAATGGCAGCTGAAATTGCCCCTGGTCACACTCGCTCGTGTACCCAAAGGGCATGGGGAGTGGCCAGCCATTTACCAAGACTAGCCCAACCACAGAGAACCGCCCAGACTCCTAGAAGGGATGAAAGGGATAGCTGTCATGGCCCTATAATGGGCAACACTATATCATAGGTCGGTGATCATCATAACACATGCTATAAAGTATAAACATACACCACTCATGCATACATCCAATATAAAGATGACAGCTAAGTAAGTCCTATGGACTTACCTCAACCTCAGGAAGTTCCAAACCAAACCGGCTCCTCTTTGGAGATCAACACAACCTAAACAAGGTATGGCAAGATACATCACACTCATATCTAGAACAGGGTCACACCTAGACCCAAGGGATCCCTAAGGATCAGATTCTAACTCATAAACCTCAAAGCCGGAACCGGTATAACCGGTACCGTACTCACTCTCGGTCCAACCTCGTACTCATACCTAGCATGCTACTAGACCGCTCATACTAGGAAAGGAAATGATCTACCTTACTTTAGGTAGAACCCGAACAAAACGCACCTGCGTGAAGGAGAGGCGCAGGGCAGAACACATGCGACCGTAGGCGCGGCGGCACTCAGCCGCTGGGCGGTGACATGGGCCGCTGGCAACGCTTGCACGGCGCGAGCACTGTGGCACAGGTTCCGCGGGGGCGGAGGTTTATGGCCACGGTGCGTGGACAAGGTTCCCGCAGGGGGCGGCGACGACGTAGAGCGCGATCCCGTGATTCCTCTTCGGCTCTTCCCGTGATCAAATTACGTCTTCTCTCATCCAAAGTCACATCCAAGCATATACTTACATAAACCCACATCAATACACACCTATACATGCATCTAAACCTAAGCTAAGGAGAAGGAATCAAGGAAAGGAAAGAAAGGAAGCTAGATCACTTACCACCTTGGAAGTTCTAGGCTGAAGGGGGAGACCACACACTTAGCAGCTGGCTTCCAAGCTCAGCATAGATCATCCACTCACCACTAGCACAATATACACTCAAAACTCTTCCAAAGCCAAAGGAAAACAAGAACAAGATCAAGAAAAGGCAAGGGAGCAAGGAGGCAAGCAAGGAGGACGTAAGAACTGGGAAAGGAAGATGAAGAAGAAACCCTTGATCAGCTAAGGGAAAGAATAAGAAGAGCAAAGAGTAAAGCACGGGTCAAAGGAGTCAACAAAGTCGGCTGCAGCCGCCGGAAGCCGCAGGGGCGGCAGCCAGGGCCGCAGGGTCGGCACCATATGCCCGTGGGTGTGGCTGGCCGATCTCGGCCCAAAGCCAATCTCGGCTATGGTCCAATCTCGGTCTGAAAGACTACGGCTCTTACATCTCTCCCACCTAAAAACAAGTTTCGTCCCGAAACTTGTACAAACCCGGAAACCTCTCGGGCTTAGGAGTCGAGGTACAACTCTCTCTATCGGAGGTATCACATACCCGCTCATAGGTGGTCACCTATGTCACTCTGTAACCTCACACGCGGGAATGGAGAAAGGTAACATCCTCATCTACCCTGCTTGT
Source organism: Fagopyrum esculentum (assembly GCA_033239045.1). NCBI lineage: Eukaryota > Viridiplantae > Streptophyta > Magnoliopsida > Caryophyllales > Polygonaceae > Fagopyrum > Fagopyrum esculentum. Next base: position 92,264,406 of record BSUD01000004.1, on the reverse strand, counting down.
GTCCCAATAGCATGGAGGGAAGAACCATCTCCAGCTATACCTAACAGTCGTACTAGCATAACAGGATCTTAAAAAGATCATAAACACAGCAAATCATGGCTAGCACAAAAATAAACACATCATAGCATGGCATATGATAACACAATTTATGACTTAGTTTTAGGTAATCATTTAGATAGATTTCTCACTCATTCATGCATGATCTAGCATTAGTTCACGACGTTTGCACTCAAATCATGCATTTTGTCGAGATAGACGTCTACACGGACTTTTGCTTGCTTTGTAGGTATTTTGGGAGATTTAAGAGCTTAATCGATACATCCAAGGGTCGTTCCTCGAGATAACACGCCTTCGGACTCATTGGAATGCAAGCTAAGGGCTAAGGAGGGCTCGTGGAACCTTGCCCACACAAGCCATGCACCAAATCATGGCTTAACGAGCCTAGAAGAAGCCTCTGGAACAAACCACAGTCAGGGCCCTTTCCACGGCCGTGGACCATGCCCGTGGTTCCTGCCAGGACCACGTTGACAGCTGGACCACGATCTCTTCCATTGCTCTTGCTCCTAGTGGGTATTTAAAGAATCTTGCAGGCTGTAATTGGGGATCTCTCTTCCTCCTTTTTGACCTATCTTCTTCCCCAAAACACTTCTCCATTGTTGCCTCTCTTCCAAGCACCCATTGTGGGTGTTCTTGGAAGAGATTAGTGTAGATTCTTGTTTTAGAGTGAGATTAGAGTGGTTTTGAGAGAGGAGTCCATTGTTGACAACTTGGATTAGCTCTTGGAGCCTTGTAAGATTTGGTAACCTCTACTCTATGCTTTTAATGTCTTTTCTTTGGATTGTTCTTCATCATTTAACCATGACTTGTAAGCATGCTTTATTTGTGAAGTTTGATCTTGAAATGTATGTTGTTGGCTAGATAGGTTGCGATTCTAGGGTAAGGAAAGAAGGGTTATGGCTAGGACTATGGTAGGATGGACTTAGTTTTGCCTTTGGATGACTTGATTACTTGAACGAAGCCTTGGTTGAAGTCCACGGCTTGTTCTTGCCATTCCACGGCCGTGGAAGTGGTAGAACAGCCCGTGGTTTACATGGTTCGATGGATCTAAGTTCTAGATTGTTAAGATGTTGAAATCCTAGTGTTTGTTGAGTTAAATCTACCCTAGGGTGACCTAGTGTTAGCAACTAAGTGTTAGGAGAGACTTACCCGGTAATCCTTACTCTTAGATTCCAAAGATAACAAACCCTAGGTAGTGGTGAGCCTCACAAGCCGCCATTGGACAAAGTGTGCTAGGATAGTTGCTTAGAACTTCCCTTTCCGAGACTTACCCGGTAAGGATAGGTTAGATCTCTAGGTAATAATCCGGTTTGTGTAGAATTCCTATCCTTAGGTTCTTAGAGACTTACCCGGTGATGGACCTTAGGAATGGACTAGTGGACCATGAGACCTACCCGGTAATTGATCCCAATTCAGAAACGCTTAATCCCAACATATCATAGTTAATCCGAGGAATGAATAGATAGCATTGAGTCATACGCCATAACCGGGACTTCCAAACTCTAGAATCCGCTTTGTTACTTCCATTCTCCTATCTTTTGTGTTAGTGTGTGTTTGTGTTACTTGATTGTGATCTTTGTTTGATCACCCAAAACCCTCCAAAAACATTGTGTTTTCCATTTTCTTTGATCCTCATCTCATCTTAGCTTAGATTTACACTATCTTCGATCATTGAATGACTTAGTTTCACCTCAGTCCTTGTGTTCGACCTCGGAATACTATCCCTAATACAAACGTCCCGTACACTGCAGGTTTCGCTAGGTAGTTTAGGATTTTAGTTCGAGTTTACAAATGTAAAGCTTTTTGTGCTACCAATCCTAGCGTAACAAGTTTTTGGCGCCGTTGCCGGGGACTAGGTTAAGATTAAGTCATTTGCTTTTGATTGTTTTTAGTGTTTATCTTTCTTGTTACTTTTGATCTTGTGTTGTTTTGTCTTTGCCTTTTCAAGTATGCCATGGACGGATTGTACTTCCAAGACGACCTTGACAACATGGAGTATGAGGGATGGATGGAAAGCCAAGATCTAGGACCTCTCCATGATGAGTTTGGGTATTGGGAGGAGTTTAATGCCTATCATGAGTCCCATAATCAAGCTCACATGACTATATTGCCTCAGGAGGAACCTCACCAACAACCTCACAATGATAGGGTAGAATCAATGTTAGAAGAAATGTTGAGGAAGTTGGATGATCTAGAAAGCAACCTTGCTTCAATTTCTAGTTCCCACATGGAGCTTGAAGCGGAAGTATGTCATCAAGAGGAGGTTCACTATGAGGAGATCCAAGAATTACCCGATTCAACCATAACCAATAGAAGCCTTGAGGAAGAGTTGAATGAAGCTCGAGAGCAATTGTGGCTAAGGGATTTGGCCCTGAAGGAAGAAAGGAGATTGAATACCGAGAGAGAAGAACAAATGAGGAGGGAGATTGAGGAGATTAGGAATGCTCTTATGCTAGGAGATCCTACCATTCTTCAAGGTTCACCTCCATCTCCTTCACCTTTAGAGGAGTGCAATGAAGTATTCTCATCCCCGTCCTTGCCATCAACCCCGGAACCATACATGAAGAGCTCACTTGGAACGGATGCAATAGAGAGAACCACGGCCGTGGAGGACAAATCACGCCCGTGGAAGCTTCTGTACTAGACAATCCTAAGCTAATTTCAGCTCCTTCCGATCCTTTCTTGCTTGCCCGGAGTACATACGAAGATTGGAGCCCCTTTCCTAAGGATTCTCCATTATTGAATGAAGAAAGCAAGCATGATGGATCCTTGATGGTTATGAAGTACTTCAATGAAGGATTCTTTCCAAGAATCGGCTTTCCTCGGATCATAGAGGATGAGGATGACAAGCATTTCACCGGAGTGACCGCGGAGTATAAATTGCTGAAGTATGGGGTAGCCTCTATGGTTGCAACACCATACTATCAAGGAAGCGGTGATGAAGGAGTCTACCACTCACCGGTGAAGAGAGAACCTAAAGCTTATTTGGGCATCAAGTGGCCCTTGCTTGTCATCATGGATACCGGAAAGTGATGGTTGCTTGGACTCCTCAAGCAAACCATGGTATTCAAGGTGGATTGACATATCCACGGGGTTTGGTCAAGCTAATGACCTAAAAGAAGCGCTTAATGGGAGGCAACCCATTGGTACAACTCTTTCCCTTTTCTCTTTCGTTTTTGCTTTTCTCTTTGCTTTTGTGTGTTTTTGTGTTTTGTGTTTGTGTGGAAGAACTTAGGAAATAAGGAAGCCTTGCAAGGGAAGTTGATGATGATGATTCCGTTTTCAACCATGGGTGGAGCGGACTTGGGACTTGGACGGCGTGAGGTGTCTTTGTTGGATGGAAGAGCTCCCATCTTACATACACCTTGGCGCGGGTCTCGACGCCGGAATGATTATGAAGAGCTCTCTACCATGCTTGATCGATCATCTACTACCCCTCCACACGAGTTAACCCAAATACCGAAAACGCCACATTTTTTTTTTACATTGTGAGAACCTTCTTTCACTCTTCTTTACTTCATTTACACATTGGGAAAATGTGTTTCTAAGTATGGGGTGGGGTTTGCATGATCTTTTGCATGATTAGCATCTAGGATAGTTTCGTTTTAGTTGTCACACGTTTCTTTTCATGTCTTGCATTGTACATATACATTTCAAAATTCCAAAAAAATCGAAAAATTTTCAAAATTTTTGTGCTTTCTAGGTTTGGATATGACCCTAATGATGAATCTTGTCTTGTGAATTGGCTATGGATGGCCTTATGTGTTTAATGGATTTATGCATATGTGGACTTGATGTACTTCTCTTGAATCCTATGTATGGATCGTGATTATGATGCTTGCCTTGATTGGATTGAGGATTAAAAGTCGAAATTACATGCTAGTTCTTGCACATCATCTAGGAATGATTAAGGCAAATTCATCTCATCTTCTTCTCATATTGATCATGTTGCTTGAGCACCTCACTTGATTAAAAATTTGACCTCTTTTGACCCATCCGGGAATAGGAGCATGCTAGTGTGTTGATGTGTGTGAAAAGCAAGTGTGGGGTGGTGAAGTTGATATTATGAATGTTGTGAATGAAGTTGTTGAAAATGTGTTGTAAAAGTGTAGACAAAATATAGGTTTGGGGACGTTGGTTTAAATGACAAGTAACTCGGCACACTTCACATAATCGGGTGTTGGTGTCTTGCCAAAGTCAAATAAACCAATAGTCCTAACGAGCTTTGGTATGTGTGCCCGGTGTGGATGCACCTCGAAAAATAGAAAAAGCCCGAGGACGGCTAATCACCAAGGTTTCGGCTTTTGTACACCAATGCCATTGTCTCAAAAATAAGTGAAAAAGAAAAGAAAAGAAGGAGAAAAATACACTTTGGTGAATGAAGTATAAATGTAAAAGTTGTGGTTGTTTAGTTCCTTTCCCGGATTTGCACCACATGGCCTTAGAAAATTCCCACCTTGTCATCACGTTTCTTGGCATCTTCTTTTCTAAGTCCTTAAGACCTATTTGCTTATGTGTATGACTTAGTAATCTAGATTGGACATTCTCATGATCATCTTGACTTCATCATGCTTGCCTTTCATGCATGCTTTCGAGTTAAGTATGATTGTCTTTCCGTGCCTTCATTCATTTCATACATGATTGTTTGTCCATTGCCATGAAACATCACTATGAAGGTGATCCATCTTTAGAAGCACAATTCCAAAAATATTTTCACCTTTTCTGCATGCATAAATCATGTCATCCTTTAGTCTTTAGTTGAGCATTTGCTCGGGGACGAGCAAACCTTAAGTATGGGATATTTTGATAACACGATTTATGACTTAGTTTTAGGTAATCATTTAGATAGATTTCTCACTCATTCATGCATGATCTAGCATTAGTTCACGACGTTTGCACTCAAATCATGCATTTTGTCGAGATAGACGTCCACGCGGACTTTTGCTTGCTTTGTAGGTATTTTGGGAGATTTAAGAGCTTAATCGATACATCCAAGGGTCGTTCCTCGAGATGACACACCTTCGGACTCATTGGAATGCAAGCTAAGGGCTAAGGAGGGCTCGTGGAACCTTGCCCACACAAGCCATGCACCAAATCATGGCTTAACGAGCCTAGAAGAAGCCTTTGGAACAAACCACGGTCAGGGCCCTTTCCACGGCCGTGGACTATGCCCGTGGTTCCTGCCAGGACCACGCTGACAGCTGGACCACGATCTCTTCCATTGCTCTTGCTCCTAGTGGGTATTTAAAGAATCTTGCAGGCTGTAATTGGGGATCTCTCTTCCTCCTTTTTGACCTATCTTCTTCCCCAAAACACTTCTCCATTGTTGCCTCTCTTCCAAGAACCCATTGTGGGTGTTCTTGGAAGATATTAGTGTAGATTCTTGTTTTAGAGTGAGATTAGAGTGGTTTTGAGAGAGGAGTCCATTATTGACAACTTGGATTAGCTCTTGGAGCCTTGTAAGATTTGGTAACCTCTACTCTATGCTTTTAATGTCTTTTCTTTGGATTGTTCTTCATCATTTAACCATGACTTGCAAGCATGCTTTATTTGTGAAGTTTGATCTTGAAATGTATGTTGTTGGCTAGATAGGTTGCGATTCCAGGGTAAGGAAAGAAGGGTTATGGCTAGGACTATGGTAGGATGGACTTAGTTTTGCCTTTGGATGACTTGATTACTTGAACAAAGCCTTGGTTGAAGTCCACGGCTTGTTCTTGCCATTCCACGGCCGTGGAAGTGGTAGAACAACCCGTGGTTTACATGGTTCGATGGATCTAAGTTCTAGATTGTTAAGATGTTGAAATCCTAGTGTTTGTTGAGTTAAATCTACCCTAGGGTGACCTAGTGTTAGCAACTAAGTGTTAGGAGAGACTTACCCGGTAATCCTTACTCTTAGATTCCAAAGATAACAAACACTAGGTAGTGGTGAGCCTCACAAGCCGCCATTGGACTAAGTGTGCTAGGATAGTTGCTTAGAACTTCCCTTTCCGAGACTTACCCGGTAAGGATAGGTTAGATCTCTAGGTAATAATCCGGTTTGTGTAGAATTCCTATCCTTAGGTTCTTAGAGACTTACCCGATGATGAGACATTAGGAATGGACTAGTGGACCATGAGACCTACCCGGTAATTGATCCCAATTCAGAAACGCTTAATCCCAACACATCATAGTTAATCCGAGGAATGAATAGATAGCATTGAGTCATACGCCATAACCGGGACTTCCAAACTCTAGAATCCGCTTTGTTACTTCCATTCTCCTATCTTTTGTGTTAGTGTGTGTTTGTGTTCACATACTTGTGATCTTTGTTTGATCACCCAAAACCCTCCAAAAACATTGTGTTTTCCATTTTCTTTGATCGTCATCTCATCTTAGCTTAGATTTACACTATCTTCGATCATTGAATGACTTAGTTTCACCTCATTCCTTGTGTTCGACCTCGGAATACTATCCCTAATACAAACGTCCCGTACACTGCGGGTTTCGCTAGGTAGTTTAGGATTTTAGTTCGAGTTTACAAATGTAAAGCTTTTTGTGCTACCAATCCTAGAGTAACAGCATATAAGCACGTAAACACATAAGCATATCACTCACCGAGAGAGTACTAAAATCTACTCGGCGATCCTATTGAAACCACTATCTCGGCATAGAACTCTGGATACTATGCTCAGTCTCTCATGTAGATTCATTTGGTCCTTGTCTCGACCACTGTATCCTCAACATAGAAAGGTCCTTCGAACGCAGGCGTCTCATACCTCGCTCTAGGATTGCAATCGAATGCTCAACAAGAGTGTGGTCCAGCTCGACCACCAAGCATCATAGTTCACAAGGTGTCTCGGATCTGGTGCGTACTCCCTCAGCTGAGACATGTGAAACACAAGGTGAACACTCTCTAATCTTGGAGGCAAAGCTAATCTATTAGCTGCGCTCCCAACCCGGTCTAGAATCTTAAATGATCCGACATATCGAACTCAGCTTCCTCTTAATACCAAAACATTTAATACTTCGTGTCGGAGACATTCTCAGCCATGCATGGCTGCAACTTTGAACTCTAGGGGTCTACGCCCCCTATCTACATATGGCTTCTGACGGTTCTGCGCAGTCAGCATTCTTTCTCTAATCAATGTTACTCTAACCACATCATCCTGAATCTGATCAGGGATCCAACCATTAACCGTACTAGGCTCATCCAGCATAACGGTGTACGACATTCCTGTCCATACTTTTCCCCAATCCAACACCCAAACTCACAACATAATCTCCAATATCTGAAGGGTTCTCATTGACTGACCATCTTTCTGAGGATAAAACGCAGTAGTAAAATACAAACTCGTTCCCATGCAGTCTGAGTCTGCTGCCCAAAACTTCGAGGTAAGTCGTCCATTTCTAGCGGAAACGATCGTCCTCGGTGTATCATGGAGTCTCACTATCAGTCTAGTGTACTCCTCAACTACTTTCCTCACTGGCCACGTCTCCCTAAAGGATAAAACGTGCCGTCTTCATCAATCTTTCTACTATAACCCGGATAGCATCAAAACTTCGGCTCGGTCTCAGCCTAGTCACAAAGTCCATGGTGACGTCCTTCCACTTCCTCTGTGGAACAGGAAATGGATGGAGCTCACCTCCAGGTCTGCAATACTTGATTTGGACCTGCTAGCAGGTCTACACTGCACCACAAATCTGGCCACATCGGCCTTCAGCCCTTCTCTCCACTGTGAGCGCCTCACATCCTGATACATCTTACTCACACTTAGGTGCATTGAGTAAGACGTACAGGAAGCCTCCTGCAATATCCTCTCGCCTCCACTCCGCATCAGCAGGTACACAGACGCAACTACGGCGTCTCAAAACTCCATCTACTCCTCGAAGGAACTGTGGTGCCTCATCCCGAAGCATTATCTCTCGGATCCTCATCAGGAAACTGGATATCAATTCTAACTAAATCAGATCTCTCTATAACTGCTGTTGATTCGTCAGCCTCGCTGCATCAACGCAAATCCCAAGCTTAGCTTGGATGCATCACTATATACCACAAAATCCTCAGTACCCTCTCGCTGCAAAAGTCAAACATCTCTTCAGCTCTTCAAAACTCCACGTGCACTGATCAGACCCAACAAATCGGGTAGTCTTTCTCAGCAAACTCGTCAGGGGACGAGCAATTACAGAAAATTCCTCCACAAAGTATCTGTAATAGCCGGCTAGGCCAAGGAAGTTATGTGCCTCCTTGTCGTTTGTCGGTGTAGTTCATGCTGTCACTGCTTCTATCTTCGCCGGATCCACCTTGACTCCTTTATCTGATACAATACAACCCAGGAATGCTACCTTTGGTATTCAGAATTCGCACTTAGAGATCTTAACATAAAGTCCTCTATCTTGTAAAGCCTGTGACACCCTCCTCAGTTGTCCTGCATACTCCTTTCTACTGCAAGAGTAAACCAGAATATCATCTATGAGAACCACAACAAACTGATTTAGGAAGTCGATGCAAATACTGTTCATCAACTTCATAAAGACTGCTGATATATTCGTAAATTCAAATGGCATCACTACATACTCATAGTGTCCATACCGAATCCAAAAGGTTATCTTGTGCACTTCCTGCTCTCTCATCCTCAGCTGGTGTCGTCTTGAGAGTGGGTTAAGCAGGGAGAATATTATCGCTCCCCAAAGTTGTCCTAACAAGTCGTCACTCCGAGGCGAGGACTACTTGTTCTTAATGGTCACCATATTCAGTTATCTGTGGTTCATACATATCCTCAACAATTTGTCCGTCTTCTGTATGAAGAAGGCCGGTACTCCGCATAGGGATACACTAGGGCATATAAACCTTTCGTTTTCAACTCCTCGAGTTGTTTCTTCAACTCTAGCATCTACACAGGCGTCATTCAGCATGGGTCCTCGAGTTCGATCTCGTACCAAATTTACCTTCCACAACACAAAGTCCACGCTCCTTTGAGACGGCAACTGAATGATTCAACACATCATCTGTAGCTTACAGACAATTGGGATGTCCTTTAACGTTGGATTCTCTCCCCTCCTTCTTGGCATAACACTAGAAGGCCTCGTCGCCCTGTGCAACCAATCTCGCGGCACGTACTGCGCTGATCACCATGCTTAATTTCCCCATATTCCAACCTCGAAAAAAGCTTATCTGACCTAACTTGGTAGAGACTGTAATAGTTCTCCACCCTATAACGGGTATAGTCTGATGCCTACCCATCTAAGCCATACCTAAAAGGTCACTCACAGGCACTACGGGCAAGATAAAAGGATTAACAAATAACATGCAGGTCTCTACATTAAGGAGACAAACAAAACAACACATGGGTACCTATGACCCTATTATTATCGGGTAACCCGATACTGAAGGGTGTCCCCTCAGTCAAAACCAAAACCAAAACCAAACACTCCCCATAAGCATCAGATATAAAAGAGTGCGTAGCACACCCGTATTAAACACAACTCTAACAGGTAAACTATGAGTCGGAAGGATACCAGTAGTAGTCGGTGTATCTGGCTCCACTAATATCCATGATATTCTCGCCAAGACCTCTATCTCTATCCCACCCAAGAACGGGTCCTTGAGTGGGAAAACGAACTGGGACTCTCTGCTGTCCTCGGATCTGTAGCTGCTGAGGTGGACCCTGACCAGTTCCCCCTGCACTAGTAGGAACAAAACTCGGCTGAAACGGAGCTTCTCCATATCTGCAGAAAATGTGTATGTGACCTAGTTCGCCACAAATGTAACAGATCATTGTTTGCCTTAGGCACTCCTGTCGCATATGTCCATAGTCACCACAATTAAAGCATTGTCGTCTCGTATTGACAACTGGTGCAGATAAGGGAGGACCTTGGCCTTGCCCTGAACCAACCACTCTACTAGTATTCTGCTGAGATGGAATTTTATCCCATCCACAAAAGACAGCTATGTGTCTTTGCAAACCACAAGTGAAACAAGTCACCATCCTTCTTAGGCACGCTGGTCGTAAATGTCCGGGTTCCTCACAGTTATAACATCGTCGACCCGTAGTTGCAACTTGTGAGGGCATGGGGTTACTTGGGCGTCTCTGGTTTAGTTCAGAATTATCGACTCTACCAGAACCACTGGTACGCCCAGTTCGCTGTCTCTTCCCAGATCTTCTATGCCCTTCTGGAACTGGAGTAATCTCATCAACATGTGTCGGTGCCACTGGCACCTGAGTAATTCTATGAAATCCTTCAAACGATTCCCCATGCGCTGGCAGATTTGGGCGTATTCCACCAACTCGAGCAGCCTCTTCTACTTGTCTAATATACTTGCGGAAATATGGTTCCCTCATAATGACATAACCCGAGTCATCTGACTGGACTCGTTGTGGTGTATGTCTCCCTGCTATGTCATTCCTAGTCCCCGAGGCGACGCTCTCAACAACATCAGCACGAATCTCGCCTGCTGCCCGTGGATCAACAGCAGGAACTTGACCCTGTCTTCGACCTAGAGGGGGTCTACCTCTACCTCGTCCAGCTACAGGTGCCCTTGTCTGAAACATCTACAGAGGACGTAACCTAACTCAAAAGGCTATATATATGCCGTATGTATAGGTATATATCACAATATCACATTAGATAGTATCTATCTATATATATACCTATATTGTCGAGATCTTCAGAGGGGTGATGGCTCACGTACACGATAACTCAAATCACTTTGTACTATTTCAAACCAAAAACCTTTTTGAAAAGTCAGACCCATTTCCGGTTCTGTTTATGTATCTATTCGACCTTTATCGCAGATTACAAGTGCCATTGTTGTCAACCTGGGCTCTGATACCACCTTTGTAACACCCCGAATCCGTAGGACTCGAGGTGCTACTAGGCTAGGATCTCACAATGGATCTTGACCCTAGCCTGACAACAAGTTCACTAAACTTACAACAAGGTACCAATAGATTAAAACCAAAACATAAAACTAGAATATAAAAGTAGCACAAGGTTTATAGAAGTACTGCTGAGTACAATCAAAACATAACGTATATACATGATCAAAAGATCCCCAAATCCCACGAGGACGACCCAGTGTACGGAGCCCTCGGCAGATCACCCACTCTAGATCACTTTGCAGTTCTCCTAACCTGCAAAAGATTTACAACACGGTATAAAACCGTTAGCTAACCATACACATACATATAGAGATGCAAGAGAACAAACACACACGTCAGGAATCAAAACACTTCACCATGATATCACACATTTACCCGGTTTATTATCTTTATAAATATAATCCAACACTCACAACGTATAAATATAAATCTCAAATGAGTATATGTGACACGGGGAATATGACCCTCGCCGTTGGGTGCTAATGGCAGCTGGAATGGCCCCTGGTCACACTCGCCCGTGTACCCAAAGGGAATGGGAGTGGCCAGCCATTTACCAAGACTAGCCCAACCACAGAGAACCGCCCAGACTCCCAAAAGGGATGAAAGGGATAGTTGTCATGTCCCTATAATGGGAAACACTATATCATAGGTCGGTAATCATCATAACACATGCTATAAAGTATAAACATACACCACTCATGCATACATCCAATATAAAGATGGCAGCTAAGTAAGTCATATGGACTTACCTCAACCTCAGGAAGTTCCAAACCAAACCGGCTCCTCTTTGGAGATCAACACAACCTAAACAAGGTATGGCAAGATACATCACACTCATATCTAGAAAAGGGTCACACCTAGGCCCAAGGGATCCCTAAGGATCAGATTCTAACTCATAAACCTCAAAGCCGGAACCGGCATAACCGGTACCGTACTCACTCTCGGTCCAACCTCGTACTCATACGTAGCATGCTACTAGACCGCTCATACTAGGAATGGAAAGGATCTACCTTACTCTAGGTAGAACCGGAACAAAACGCACCTGCGTGAAGGAGAGGCGCAGGGCGGAACACAAGCGACCGTAGGCACGGTGGCACTCAGCCGCGGGCCGTGACACGGGCCGCTGGCAACGCTGGCACGCCGCTGGCACGGCGTGGGCGCTGTGGCACAGGTTCCGCGGGGGCGAAGGTTTATGGCCGCATTGCGGGGACAAGATTCCCGCAGGGGCGGCTGGCTGAACCGCGGGGGCGGCGACGACACAGAGGGCGATCCCGCGATTCCTCTTCGGCTTTTCCCGTGATCAAATCACGTCTTCTCTCATCCAAAGTAACATCCAAGCACATGCATACATAAACCCACATCAATACACACCTATACATGCATCTAAACCTAAGCTAAGGAGAAGGAATCAAGGAAAGGAAAGAAAGGAAGCAAGATCACTTACCACCTTGGAAGTTCTAGGCTGAAGGGGGAGACTACACACTTAGTAGCTGGCTTCCAAGCTCATCATACATCATCCACTCACCACTAGCACAAGAAACACTCAAAACACTTCCAAAGCCAAAGGAGAACAAGAACAAGATCATGGAAAGGCAAGGGAGCAAGGAGGCAAGCAAGGAGGACGTAAAAACTGGGAAAGGAAGATGAAGAAGAAACCCTTGATTAGTTAAGGGAAATAATAAGAAGAGCAAAGGGTAAAGCACGGGTCAAAAGAATCCACAAAGTCAGTTGCAGCCGCCGGAAGCCGCAGGGGCGGGAAGCTGCAGGGGCGGCACCATGTGCCCGCGGGTGCGGCTAGCCGATCTCGGCCCAAAGCCAATCTCGGCTATGGTCCGATCTCGGTCCGAAAGACTACGGCTCTTACAGGTGTTAGGTTTACATATCTATGTGTTATTTATTTATTACTACAGTTGAGTTTATTTACTTCTTAGTTGGTTGATGTACTAGTTCAGAGTGTGTCGAGTTTAATATGCGTTTTTGAAAAGATTTGTATTTAAAATATCCGTGCCTTGTTGCAAGATCCGGCGTTATTGACGTCAACCTAAGGTCGGGACCTAGTGTGAGGTCTTAGCTAGTAACGCTCCGAGATCTCAGAATTCGGGGTGTTACAGTTGGGTAACCAATGTGAAGTTGAATATGTACCGTTGGGTATTAAAATCGGGTAACTACGAATTTTGGTAACCGAAGTGAAGTTGGATATGTAACATTGGGTATTAAAATCGGGTAACAAAGAAGTTGGGTAACTGAATTGAAGTTGGATATGTAATGTTGGGTATTAAAATCAAGTAACTAATATTGGGTAACCGAAGTCAAGTTGGATATGTAACGTTGGGTATTAAAATAGGGTAACTAATATTGGGTAACCGAAGTTGGGTTCACGATGAAGGTTGAGTATTAAAAGTTGGGTATTCATATTAAAGGAAGGATTATTTCACAAATAGAACGTGCATACTTAGTCCTTGTAAAAATAACCTGCATAGTTTCTTAATTGCATAAAAAACCTTCCTACTTCACAAAATTGCCCAACAATTTTTCCTTAATTTTTTAGGGATTATAAGCACAATCTATATACGTTAAATATTTTCAATGATTTTTCTATCCACATAAACTATCAAATAAGATATTAATATACTAAAGTAGAGTGCATGACTGTTGACGTGAGCGTTGTGCTACGAGTATTTTGAAATACATTTCTCTCATTAAAATCCACAAAAATCTTAATTTTTAAATTATTTTTATCCATTAAATCTTTTATTTTTGAATTACATTATTTTTTAGAACCATTTCATTTTACTTTTTATTCTTGGAACGATAAGATATATTTTTTAGATTTCGATATTTTTTTTTAATGTTTTTGTTATTATATTTATTAAATAATTTTATTTCTTAAGAATAATATATAGAACAATTTTTCGTTAATTTTTTAAGGATTATAAGCACAATCTATTTACGTTAAAAAAATTTCAAGGATTTTGCTATCACACAATCAAAAGTATAAATATACTAAAGTAGAGTGCATGATTGCTGACGTGGACGTTGTAATGCGAGTATTTTAAAATACAATTCTCTCATTAAAAGCCACAAAAATTTTAAATTTTAAATTATTTTTATCCATTAAAAATATTTTATTTTAAAATTACATTGTTTTTGGAACCATTTTATGTTACTTTTTATTCTAGCAACAATTACATATATACTTTGATTTCGATATTTTATAATGTTTTTGTTATAAAATTTATTAAAGAATTTTATATTTTTTTAAGATTACTATATGTAACAATTTTTTCCTTAATTTTTAAAGGATTATAAGCACAATCTATTTGCGTTAAATATTTTCAGGAATTTTGTTATCCCACATCGACTATAAGCAAGGTTGATGGTTTGAAAACTTCTATAAATAGAGGATTTGAAGATTGAAAAAATCATACATTTCTTATACTCAGAGAATCAAACAATCCTAAAATAAAAGATATCATTATGGTAAAAAATCAAGTAGAAAAATGGTAAGTGTGTAAATTTTTAAGGAAACACAGTATGTAGGCAAAATTTATAAAAATACTAACTATATGGCACTTTCTATTTATGGAGGGACTCAACATTATACTATGTTACCCAACCCTGTTACTTAACTTTGTTATCCAACTTTGTTACCTAACCTTGTTACCCAAATTCACTTATGTTATCCAACTTCGTTGTTACCCGATTTTAATACCCAACGTTCTACATCCAAATTTACTTATGTTACCCAACTTTGTTGTTACCCGATTTTAATACCCAACGTTCTACATCCAAATTCACTTATGTTACCAACTTCGTTGTTACCCGATTTTAATACCCAACGTTCTATATCCAAATTCACTTCGATTACCCAACTTCGTTGTTACCCGATTTTAATACCCAACGTTACATATCCAAATTCAATTATGTTACCCAACATTTTTGTTACCCGATTTTAATACCCAACGTTCTACGTCCAAATTCACTTTTGTTACCCAACTTCGTTGTTACCTGATTTTAATACCCAATGTTTTACATCCAAATTCACTTATGTTACTCAACTTCGTTGTTACCCGATTTTAATACCCAACGTTCTATATCCAAATTCACTTATGTTACCTAAATTCGTTGTTACCTGATTTTAATACCCAATGTTACATATCCAACTTCACTTATGTTACCCAACTTCGTTGTTACCCGATTTTAATACCCAACGTTCTACATCCAAATTCACTTATGTTACCCAACTTCGTTGTTACCCGATTTTAATACCCAACGTTACATATCCAACTTCACTTATATTACCAAACTTCGTTGTTACCCGATTTTAAAACTCAACGTTCTACATACAAATTCACTTATCTTACCCAACTTCGTTGTTACCCGATTTTTATACCCAACGTTCTACATCCAAATTCATTTATGTTACCCAACTTCGTTGTTACCCGATTTTAATACCCAACGTTCTATATCCAACTTCAAGTTGGATTTGAACGTTGGGTATTAAAAAGAACTCTCTGATTTAGCAAATTTACGGCAATTAATACAAAGTTTTTTCACTTCTACCATGGTAGGATCAAGCTGCTACTTATATCGGCCTGTAAAGATTCAAGTTGCAGTTTTAAATCAATCACCAATCCAATAGTGACTGTAAAATGAAATAGTGGCGGTAAAATGAAAGATTAATTACAAAATATTTATAATAAAGTGATTTCCTCAAATACCATAACGTGATATCCGTGGAAGAATGGGTCATTACAACTTGGCTTATGCACTTTTGTTAATTTAAAAAAAAGAAATATGATTTGGATGGTATTTGTCCTTTGATCAAACTTTTGTCTTGGCATGTATTTGTTTCCACTGGAATTGGAGCTCATGGGGCTTTGGCCACCTGGTTGGGACTTTCTCCTGCGAACCCTTTCCACAGCAGCTTGCCACACTTGCTCCCACACACTTCTTCCTCTATCTGTAATCCATGTGGAATCGTGTCCAGTTCAAGCATATATAGTTGCACAGGAATGACATTTTATAATATTAGTTACCCAACTTAGCAGCTCTAAGTTTGGTAATTATAATTAACAGTATTCTACATTCAAATCACACAGTATACATATATTAGCCCCAGCTCCACACACACAATTCAGTAATTAACATTCCTTATAAGTTATAATCCATCAAAGTAAGCATGAAAATAAAAAGCTGCAGAGTAGCATTATGTAGGAAGATAAATATCCTTATGAATGCTACAATAATTTATGTTATTTATATCGAATCAAGACTTTACAATTTATATAAGTGTAATATTTATTGTTTTCATCCTCTAATCATCACACAACTTGAACTTACCAATTGAGGCATAACAAAACCATGCCCGCATTTAGTTGGTTCCTAAACTTCTTTTGTTCATCCCTTGCAAGATGACCGTCCTTCCCTGCCTTATATATCATGGCTATACTCAGTAGTAACCTTTTCCAGATCAGCAATTCTTCACGTCCGCAATCACCACAACCACCATTGAATCGTCTCTAAGTGAAAACCCAGCCTTTGTCAGCAATGCTTCAGTCTCAATCTCCAGCGTATCTACTAGCAGTTTTATGTTGTCCAATTCCAAAACCGTTAATAATGTTCTCAAGTGCACTGTATCAATCATCTCATACTGAGCCTTGAGCTCTTTTTCATACTTTTTCCATGGCAATCAACACATCATAAATAGACAAATACCATACCTCTTTTACACAAAGAATAAATCAAGGGAGTCAACATTGTCCCCAGGAGCTGAAAACTAAACAAGAGAAAAATAACAAGAAAGATATACACACTTTTGCTCAGCTCTTTGTTAAGCCATTTGACCTGAAAAAGTAACTTTGGACTCACTACATCAAGAATTTAGTTGATAAAAGATCACTCTTTCTTCCTCTCTCATACTTTTTTGTCAAATCTTCTGGTCTCAGCATTCAGGTAATGGATCAAGTGATCAGCCTCCGATGCAATACAGGGAGGGTAACACACAGGACTCTAACCAAGCTGCAAAGAGATCCAGAATTGGAGAAAGCTAGAATGCATCGGAGGTTGTGTGTTACCCTCCCTGTATTGCATCGGAGGCTGCAAAGAGATTCTGAAGTATGACAACACTGCATAGATATTCTAATCAGCTAGGAAGTCATTATCAAGAAGCAACAACTACATTTCACAAATGTAGCCACCTCGTGTGTAATTAGTACCTTCAGTCTTCAAAATGACCAAAATCTGTCTTGTGCACCTCCCAAGTTCTTCTTCACTCAAGGATGCATTCTCAAACTGCCGTCCATGCAAACGGAGCCGCTCGCTTTCTAGCCATGAAGACGACACTCCCAACAATGCGTACTTCACCAATGAACTCCAAGTAAGACATTTTTAATGCTTAATATCTACTTTCCATGTCATATAATAACAAGGGTATCTTTGGAATTCAGGTTGTTTCATTAGCCGGAGCTCGAGCAACAGAAGCAAAGTTGCGGCGCAAGAGCATCATCTAGGACGAGAGCTTCTCCTTGGTTTTCTACCCTATAACGTTGAACGAACTATTTATAAGATCAGCCAAGCAACACGACAAAAAAGAGGATCATATCAATAAGAAGCAGAAAGAAAAGGAACCTGAACTCAATAAGGATAATACTAGTTTCTAAAGAGGATATAATGTGGAGGTATTCTGAAAGAAAAATATTCAACAAGTTCAAAGAATCAATAATCTACCTCAATAACCACATATTCTAAACCTCTTATGAATAGCAAATTATTGTGTGATTTGATTCCAAGCAACCTGAACTCTTCCATATGATTCAAGAAGCATTTTCTAGTTCCATCCAATTTTGCAAAATTCTGTAAAAACACACCATTGTTCGTAGTAGCTATAGTTTCTGCTCCTCAAAAATGATTAAACTTTGATAACATGACTAGTTATTATCTGCAAGCAGGAAAAAAAAAGATCATTATTCATGTCTTCTTCCATGAAGCCTATAATTGGTGTAAAACGAAATTAGTATTTAGAGGTGATATAGCAGTGTTCATCAATATGTGAATTGCAGACAAAGTGATATGTCATTTCATCAGCTGATGCAAACTAAAAAAGAGTCAATATGCGAGATATTAATCAAAAAGCGGGTTTCTAGATTACCTTATCATGACTGTACATTTTTATATCCTTCACAATGAAGATTAAGTCGAAGTGAGTATTACACCAAGCCATACCTTATTACACCAAGAATTACACCAAGAACCACAACAGATTTGTCATCAATATGTGCTTGTCAAGTAGCTGTCTCTTGAGCTTTATTTCAGACAAACCCAACGATTCACTTCAACACATTTTCAAAACTTATTTAAATCAAGAAAATGATCTACTAAAAAGATAATGTTTCGGTGTTTCATTCTCATTTTCAAGCTAAGTATATTGTTAGGGTACAAAATCCACATATGAAGCTCCAAAATGACCAACACCCAAAACTGACCCCTGGTTGAATTCGGGCCTACCCAAACATAGATTAAAAAAATCCACACATATATATTAATCAAGTCTCCAATGCTATGATTTTTCATATGAAACCAGTTCATGACCCAAAATTATAAGAAACTCATATGCAGGAATTTTCATAACACTCCCATAACTTAGGAAGTTCCATACCAAAAGAAAGGAGTGGCAACAAGATCTCCAATGGATCTAGAACCTCTTTGTTTCCTGCGAGATTAGAACATCATAATCACTTTACTTTTTGAACTTATATATATTAGTCTACTTAGAAACCATGTTGGAAATTGATATATCTATACATGTTGCTTGAATACGTATTTAGCATGAATAAGGAACAAGTGGTTTTCGCAAAAGCCAAAGTTCTTGGAAGTTGGAAGACTCAAAATAGACTAAACATGAACAACATGCATACATTGATGAATAATTCCAATTATGCTGAATCATAAGGTATTTTTTGCAATTCAGAAACACCATCTCAGCTAATGAATCAACAAGTAACCTCCATAAGTAGAACAAACATGCTAGCTACCAAATGATGAACATCATTAAAGGGAACCTGTGAATTCAAAGGAATCTAAAATAAATTTTCCTCCGCCCTCGCGGATCACTGCCCCGCGGTGGGAGACGCCGCCCCTGCGGCCGGCCGTGGCTGGGGTTTTCAGCGGCTGCTGCCGTCTTTGTTGACTCCGTTGACGTCTACTTTACTCTTTTCTTGTTTCCTTCTTCTCTTTGGCCGATCAAAGCCTTTCTTCTCCTCCCTCTCCAGCTTTGCTTCACGTTCCATGCCCTTGCCTTCCTTCTTCCTCCCTCGATCTTGTTCTTGAGCTTTTGAAGAGTTTTGGTTAGCTGT
>BSUD01000004.1:92201180-92244988 GCA_033239045.1 Fagopyrum esculentum | reverse complement strand
GGGGGGGGGGGGGGGGGGGGGGGGGGGGGGGGGCTGCTGGTGTGTGAGCTGAGCCTGGAGGCCAGCCTTGCTGTGTTTGAGCTCCCTGCAGTCTAGGTTCCGAGTTGGTAAGCTTCTTCTTCTTCTTCTTCTTCTTCCTTTCTTGTGCTTCCTTCTAGCTTAGGGATAGATGATTGTTTAAGCTCGTGTTGTTGTTCGGTTGTGTATGTATGTGTATGGGTATGATCGTGGTTGATAGAGGTCGAGAAGTGATCACGAGAAGAACCGAGGAGAAACGCAGATTCGAGCTCTGCGCAGTCAACCGCCCCCGCGGACCGCTCAGCCGCGCCAGCGGCCAAGCCCGCCGCACCCGCGGCCACGCCCTGCCGCTCCAGCGGCCATGTTCCGCCGTGCCTGCGGCCCTTGCTTCCCGCCCCTACGCCTTCGATTCCGCAGGTGCGTCTTGTCCCGGGGCTACCTATGGATGGGTAGTTCCCTTTCCTTTCCTAGTATGAGTGTTAGTGGCATGCTAGGTTCGAATGTGAGGTTAGTACGAGTTTGAGTACGGAACTGTTATGCCGGTTTCGGCCTTGTGGTTTACGAGTTGGAATACGATCCGTATGGATCCCTTGGGTCTAGGTGTGACCCTGTTATGAATATGTTTGTGATATATGTGTTATGCCTTGTATAGGCCTTGTTGTCCTCCTGTTTGGAGTGGACCCGAGTGAGACTTCGTTTAGTGTTCCTGTGCTGGAATCGAGGTAAGTCCAGAGGACTTACTTAGCTGCCATCTTTATTATGGATGTTGCATGAGTGGTGTTTGCTATGCTGGATAGCCTGGTTAGGATTTATGGATTACCGACCTATGGTATATTACAGACCCATAGTAGGGCCGTGACAACTTGCCCTTTCTTCCCGCAGGGAGTCTGGGAGGTTCTCTGTGGTCAGGCCAGACCAGGTACACGGTTCGGGCATTCCCCACTCCCTTAGGGTACACGGGGAGGTGCGCCAGGCACCACTCCTGCTGGCTATTGTATCCAGAGGCGAGGGTTATATCCCTCGTGTCACATATGTTTATATTGAGATATTATTTATACGCTGTATGCGCCGGGCTTAGTTTATAAGATAATAAAACGAGTAAATGATTGACAGCATGTTTCTATGTTTAAGTTCTTGGATGTGTGTTTGTGCTCTGCATGATTTCATTTATGAGTTTGGTTAGCTAACGGTGTAGTGCCGTGTTTAGACTTTGCAGGTTAGGATACTGCAGAGTGATCCAGGCGGGGCGATCTGCTGAGGGCTCCGTACACTGGGGTACTCGTGGTTGGGTATTTTGGATATATATATATATATATATATATATGTACGTTATGTTTTGTTGTACTCAGCAGTTGTACAAACTTTGAACTGGTTTAGGTATAAGTTTTATGTTTTGTTTTAATCTGTTAGTGCCTTGTTGTAAGATTAAGTGAAATTGTTGTCAGGCTCGGGCCGGGATCCATCGTGAGATACTAGCCCAGTAGCGCCTCGAGTCCCTCGGATGCGCCTCGAGTCCCTCGGATTCGGGGTGTTACATAAGTGATGTATTGATCTAATTCAAGGTTTAATCAACATGGTATTAAGCGGTAGATAAAAGAAGCATCCTTCCGGTTGGTTATACTACAAAAATTATACCAGATGAAGAAGCAGACATTGCAGTCTTTGAGAAGCATGAGCATCTAACATGATATCATCATGGACATATGACTTGATTAGCAACTTAGAACAAGAACTATGTTCTCCAATGTCAAAATTCAATAAAATCTCCTGTGGAAGTTATAGAAGTGGAAATAGAGGGCATTTTTTCTGGATGCATAGTTAGTGAGATGACAATTGCTCAATTTTTCTCTGTAACAGACATCCTATGATTCACCAAATAGCATAAGCAAAGAAAGTCACAAAAAACGCAATCAAGAGCAAGAAACCGGGTGAACCCAGAACAGAACTAATGTAGACAAACGACAGCAAAATTGAGGTGCTACAGATGAAGAATAGCGAAAGACGATAACCCTTGCCTATTTTTACCGTTGCCTCAAACAAGGCGCCGCTATGGAGGAAGACACCGAGGAGAAGGAAAACACCGATGTGCCGCCATGGACGTGAGCACGAGTCACCATTGAAGACCAGATCCGCCATTGGAGACCAGTTTCGAAGGTAGAAAGCGGGATAAAAAGGTAGATTAGGGATTGAGATTTTTGAGAAATCAGCGTACGAAGGAAAGCAAAGTGAAATCAGATCTTCCAACGCATAATCAAACCGTAGATCTGCATATTTGCCTTAGGAGAAGCGGAAAGCTCGCGGAAGTAGTCTGAAATCGCCAATGGCCAGACAAGGAAGAAGAAGAAGAGAGAGCACGAGAAAAAAAAAACAAGGAAAGTGAAGCAAAAATTAAAGCCCGTATATTATACCTGTATACTTGGTACAATGTATAAATTTTGGGTACATACTTTGTACCAATAGTATAATTAGTGCATTTATACCCCATTTATCTCAAAAATCAATAGATAACAAAATGATAATTGCTTCTCCAATTATTTCACGTCCTTACATACACTTTGTAGCACCCCAAATCCGCGGAACTCGGGACGCTACTGGGTGAGACCGTACAATGGGTGCCGACCCTTAGCCTGACAACAATTTTACTGGACCATTCAACAACAGCACAGAAAAGGCGGAAAACTAAAAACTGTATTTTAAATGTATGCGGAAAGCGAAATAAAAAGTACAACTGGGAAACTTTGCCGAGTCCTCAAAACCACCTAATACGATACAATATCTAACATCCGAAAATATCCATAATGATAACATAAGGAAAAACATGGCTCAAAATAATCTCGTCCTAAGATGTACGGAGACCCCGCCTGTCCACTCCTCCGCCTTACTCGGCGGCGTCCCTAACCTGCATATCATCTACATAAACGGTTTAAAACCGTTAGCTAGCATTCTAAGCATTAGAATAATGGGAAAGGCACAAACACAAATAAAATCACAAAACATAAATCAAGCAAGTCCGGTTTATGATCTTTATATTATTAACTCGTATCCCGTTCTAATTCAACTTCTGGTTGTGACACGAGAACCATTGTGGTCTCGCCTCGGTCCCCCCACCGGCAAAGAATGGCAAGGATGCCTCCGTCCATCTAATCCGCCGGGCAAGTCGCCGAGAATCCCCTAAACCCATGCCGGGCTAGGCAGTATTGTCACCGCCCGTTATCATACACTTGGGCCAAACAATATTACATGTTCGGTGGTCCGATTTACCGGTTTCATAGTTATAACATATATTTAAACACACACCACCCAACACGCATCATGCTAATACGTAAAATACTCGCTAAGTATGTCCAGGGACTTACCTTGTCCCAAATACTATCTCACAAACGCTCTCCCTTCCCTTGGGAAGGAGTACACACCCTGTTCACAACAAGGTATTCGTAAAGATCCCCTCAACTCGAGAAGTCCATGACTTCTACACAAATGACCTATACAAGATCATTTTATTCCCATTCTAGAATCACATCCTAGAATCTATCATGCTCGTAACTCAACTCTTATAAACGTCCACGGGGTCTAGCACGTCTATCACGTTTTCCTAAGATTTCCAAAGCCACTACTTGGCATTTCCTCCAAGTCATTCCAATTCCATCCTAACATGATACTAAGGCATAACTCGTTCCTTAAACCTACGTTAAAGTTCCGAAATTCCAATCTACGGGTAAAACTCACTAACACCATTTCCGACAATTTCTATACTTTCCAACTACGGGTCGTTATTCGTAATTCCAACCTAAGGCCAAATTACGACTAAATCTAACAAGGAATATAATGCGTCAATTCCGGATTTTATGGTCAAATCTGCAATTACTATGATTATGGGCATTTTCTGTAATAAATACTAAACAGGGGCCAAAACGCAATTATACCTAAAGAGGGGGAGGCCGATCGAAATTATCCCCAAAGCCGCTGAACAGTCCCGAGGGGGCGGCAAGGAGGATGCGCGGACGCGGCTCCTGCAGGCAAGGGCGGTTCCAGGGCGAGGCGGCTCCAGCGGCGAGGGCGGCGGTGATTCCCCTGGCTTCCCCGGTGGCTGCAAGGCAGATCTCGACCGAGGTGGTGGCAGCCAACATGGTGACCGCAGGCGAGATCTCGGCCGAGGAAAAGGGTGTCTCGGCCGGGGTGTAGGAAAGCTCGGCCGAGGTTGCAGCAAAGCTCGGCCGGGGTTGCAGATCTGCAGCGTGGACATGTGGCGTGGCTTCCTTCGTCCGACGGCGGCGGGGCTCTCGGTCACGAACAGGGCGGCAGGGAGACAAGCGTGGGGACGGCTCTTCTCCGGCGGTGTTGGTCCCGTGGCGGTAGGGATGGCAAATTCATCCGAACCCGACGGACACCCGATAACCCGATCCATATTATAAGGGTGAAAACCCGACATGAAGCGGATGAAAGCGGATGGCGGATGAAGCGGATGACGGATCGGGTCGGATTCGGATGGACCTTTCATCCACCCATCACCCGATCCATCATCCATCCACCCATCCGACCCGTTTCACCCGTTTCACCCGCTTACACCCGTTATAAATTTATTGATTGTTTACTTGTTTAGTGATCTTTAATTCCATTTTGATTTATAAATTGGTGATTTACGTGATTGTTTAGCAAAATTTATACATTTGTTCAGTTCGAAGTATGATCTTATTATATGTTATGTATTGCTAAATTTCTCTATTTTTCAAGAACTAAAACTTATAACACTATCATTTGTGTTGACTTTAAATTTATCATTTTTTTTATGAATAAGACTTTTTCGGATTGAATTTATTTTATTATTATTATTATTCCGCATTCGAATCCGAGTTTAATATCGATTTAAAGAACATGCGTAGAACACCCGAATATCACCCGATCCACCCGCTTCATCCGTTGGATGCGGGTGGATCGGATGCGGGTGATGGGTTTGGCGAATGACGGGTCGGGTGGGGTGGATGAGATTTCCTCGCGGGTGGGGTGGCGGATTGGGTCATCCACCCACCACCCGATCCATTGCCATCCCTACGTGGCGGCTTGATCCAGAGAAGAGGGTGCAGAGGGCGGGAGTTCGTGCTGTGTGATAGAGGGGAAAGAGATGGAGAGGAGTGTGAGGAATGAGGGAGAGGGGAGTGAACCGTGGAGATGTGCCAGGCGTTCCCATGCCGAGAGGTCGGCTGCTGTGCGTGGAGTGGTGCAAATGAGAGCTGGGCGTGGAGTGCTGCAGACATACGTGCCGCAGAGGAGAAGCCAGGCGTCAGTGGCGCTAGCTGGCGTGGTTGTGGGGCCCAGATGACGTGGCGGTGGGGCCCATGTGACGTGGAAAGAGGAGGGAAAAGAATAGGATAAAAGGCACGGGATCCAAAACCCGTTAAAATAATTCCGTAACGGATGTGACGGGTCGGAATAAATTCCCGGACATTTCCGTAAAAATAATTTACGGGTTCCGGGTCGGAAATAAATTCCGAACATTTCCGTGGAACAATTTACGGAAAGAGAATAATAGATAATTTATTCCTAAAATTCTCGATCATTGTTATATATTTATTTCTAAAATTTCCGGACTTTACAACTAACACTCCTAAAAACAAGTTTCGTCCCGAAACTTTGCTAAACGCCACACTCTCACTCAAACACGTCTCGTAACCACGTGAAACTCATAAGACGTCAACTATCGGCTCTAGACCAAGTCTATGTATAGAAATCATATCAAGACCTCGCAAGGTACTCATAAATCAAACACAATCGCACAACATATAAAACAAACAAGAAAGATATCGGGACTAACCCGACGGTCCTACCGGTGTCACTAAATCCGCGTGAAATTGTCCTATCAAAGTCCCTAAACCTGTGTAAAACTCAGGATAGTTCTTCCCGATACTACCCTCCGTCTCCTATGTAACCTCGTACAAATCAACTTTCTCGACTCCTGATCCAACGGTACACAATTACGTCCCTGACGTCTCAATAGTCCATCTGCTCCTATGACAAACTGCGGTGCCTCTCCTCGGGACATCTTGTCCCGGATTCTCATCAAAATGGGGCATCTCTCTACCTCTGTAGGATTTCTCAAGATAGGTCAAGTAATACCTCTAGCTCCGCCAAACGACCGTCCGTATCCGGGAACCGGATATCCAACTCCCAACCTATCAAATCCCTCTACAACCGTGGCTGAACTGTAAGCCGAGCTATGTAGCCTCCTCTCGAGGTGTCCTCCTCCCCAAAGCATTGGCGACTATGTTCGCCTTTCCGATTGGTATAAAATTCCTAAGTAAAAGTCCTTAACCAGCTTCAACCATCTCCTATTGCGGTTATTCAACTCCCGCTGAGTGAATATATACTTCATACTCTTATGGTCTGTGAAGATCTGGCATGTAGCCCTGTAAAAGTAGTGTCGCCAGATCTTCAGGGCGTGAATCACTACTGCTAGCTCAAGATCATGGGTAGGGTAGTTCTCCTCGTACGGCTTCAGCTGCCGAGAAGCGTACGCAATAAACCTACCTCTCTACATCAAGACGCACCCCAAGCCTAGCTTGGAGGCGTCACTATACACCACGAAGTCCTCTATGCCCTCAGGCTGGGCTAAAAATAGGAGCGGAAGTCAACCTCCTCTTCAGCTCCTCAAAGCTGCGCTGGCAAGGCTCGGACCAGACGAACCTGGTAGACTTCCTCAACAAGGAGGTGAGCGGCCGTGCAATCACGGAGAAACCCTCAACAAAACGGAGGTAGTATCCCGCTAAGCCTAAGAAACAGCGCACTTCTTAGACCGTCCTAGGAGGCGGTCATGAGGAAACAACTCTATCTTCGCCGGGTCAACCATGACACCTTCGGCGGAAATAATATGACCTAGGAATGCCACCTAGGACATCCTGATCTTGCACTTAGAGAGCTTAGCGTAACACTCTCTCTCCTGGAGGACTCGAAGCACCGTCCTCAGGTGTCCCTCATGTTCCTCCCTACTCCGGGAGTAGACCAAGATGTCGTCTATAAACACTACCACGAACTGGTCTAACCAGTTGATGAAGATGCCGTTCATCAATTCTATGAAGACGGCGGTTGCAGTCGTGAGCCAAATGGCATCACGACAACCTCATAATGGTCGTATCTCATCCTGAATGCCGTCTTCAACACGTCCTCCTTTCTCGATTGATACACTTAACGCCAGATGAACACCTTCTACTCTCGGCGGCCATGCTAGACGGTAAAACACTTTCCGAACTTGCGCTAAGAGCTAAAAAAGTTCCGATGTATCGGAAACTCAACTTCCTTCTCAGGTCTCCCTCACTACGACATTCCATTATGTTTCTTCTTTGCTTGTCACTACAAAGAAGACTGAACTTCTAATTTACACCGTTAGCTTTGGTTCTTGTCAAACCACACTCGATGCTTCATCGTCATCCGGAGTAGGTTAGCCATAGATTGTGTTACCTGGAGAATTTCTCCTTAACTCCGGTAATGATCAGTATCTCTTACACTTGCAACTTCTTTCACATCCTTTAGGGTTGCCATCCCGAGGCAACTGGTCATACAACTTCTCTCTTCTTCGAGAGTAGTCCAGAATGTCCGATTTGGGCCTTAGTAAGCCCATATGGAATCACTACAACTCACAGTGACCATGGTTGTCCGGAATGCCATGTTCGTACTATCCCACTCTTTACTTCTCAATTGGTGACTCCGTTCAACTCATGGTAACCAATGCGTAGCCCCTGAGGTCCGTCCTTCTTGACGAGGAGGACCGGTGCACCCTGAGGTAACGCTTGGGCGTATGAAACCCTTCTTGGTTAACTCCTCGAGCTGCTTTATCAACTCCAGCATCTCGATCGGCGCTATGCGGTATGGAGCTTGGAGGTCGGCCTTGTGTCGGCTCCAACTCAACAAAAAGATCAACACTCCTTTGCGGTGGTAGCCTAGGTGGCTCCCTGAACGTACCCTCAAACTCGTATGCCACGGAAATCTCCTCCAGCGATGGTCCCAACTCCTTCTTCATGGCATAACACCAGAAGGCTTCGCATTCCTACCCGATAAGTCTAGCGGTTCGGACTGCGCTACTGACTGTACCGGTCTTTCCGAGGTTCCAACTTCGGAAATCCCTTCGTGCTCGTCTCCGCGGTAATCATCACGGTCCCCCACTGATGTCTGACGTGGCTCGTGACAGTCCATCTAGTCTATCCTAAGGATGACTTCTTCATGCCCTAAATGCATGGCTAAGAAGTCGTCTAACCAATCTCGGTTTCCCAAACGGAGGGGACAACCGTATACCTCTCGGGTACCCCTAACCTTACCTCTTTTGGCAGTTCTCATTCCACTCAGACTTCTTTCACATCCATTGGCGGATGCCATTCTAAGACTACTACCATCTTACGTGGATCAAGGATCACATTTTCTGCTTAAAATCGCTTAACTAAGGAATGCCATTCTTGGTAGCCAAAGTCCACACTTGGCCAACTTAAATTATAACTTCTCCTTCCTCAAAGCTTCAAGGTCAACTCGAAGATTACATGTATGCTCCTCTCAACTTTGAGAGTGCATTATCAGGTCATCCATAACTACCAAAAAAATGGTCTATGTTTTCCCGGAATACTCGATCCATAACTCCCTTAAAGACGGTGGTGCACTAGTGAGCTTGAAAGGTATCACTACAGCTCATAATGTTCCGAACTTGTCCGGAACATAGTCTTTGTAATATTCTCATCCCAAATCCTCAACTGGTGGTAAACCGGACCTGAAGTCCATCTTAGAAAAGACTACTGACCCTTGCAATTGGTTAAGTAGGTCACGTATCTTGGGTAAATGATACTTGTTCTCCACCGCTACTTTGTTCAACACTCCTTAACCAATACACAAACGAAGAGAACTACCTTCCTTTTTCATAAACACACTAGCGTTTCTCCATGGTAATACACTTGGTCTAATAAACCCTTTATAAGCAAGTTCCTGCAATTTCCTCCTTCAATTCATGCATCTCAACTAGCAACATCTTGTACGGCGTCTTGAAGATAGCAAAGTCCACATCCCGACGTGGTGGAATTCTTGGCGTGTCGTAAAGACAACTTTAAGGAATTCACTAACGACGGGATCATTAGATCTCTTAAATCCCAACTTCTGCCTCTCTGCATCCATAGGTGGAGTCCTCCCGAATTCCTCAACTCTAGAACATGAACCTTTATTTTTGATCTTTTGTCTTTTGGCCTTTGGTCAAACAACTTTTCACCTCTAACATTCCTCTCCAATTGAGTGCATGGTGATAATATTTTTCCATGCTCTCACATCTGTGTCTAGCCACCCATGTCCTAATTGAAGGACTCAACCATTCCTCGAAGTACGCGATCTTATCTTCTTGCTTTTCAGTACATCCATAACATATGAAAGGAGCTCATTATACTTCACTATAACTTGTGCTACTATCATTCATTCTTCTTGTGGATGTAGGAATTTATGCTTCATTTCCTTTACAACGTCAATCCGATTTAACACTTCCTCCTTTTTGGGCGTTCCTTCGCCTTATCGTCATAATGGAACCCGTTCCGCTCCGCGTGAATCTGCACCTTGCCAATCTTCTCATAACCCTCGTAATGTCTCCTCGTTACTTAATGGTACCCCGTAAGCTTAACTTACGGTAATTTACCACTTCCACACTGGTTCGTTTGCGTTTCACATTTTGACTCCACAGTTTAGGAAAGCTTCAATTCGTGATGGAACAACGACTTTAACCTTGTTAGAACACACCCATCTCCTCCTCGATTCCCATTTTAGTTGTTCACGTGTCTTCTCGAATAATTTTAAGTTGATTATCCTCATCATTCTCGTCCTTATTCGATTATGGCTCACTTAGAACCGCTTCCGTCTTGATTGCTTCTTAAGGTGTTTCGAGTTCGTTTCTACGTAGTTGCCCATTTGCTTACGTTGTCCCTAAGGCGATGATATCGCATTATCCTCTTTCTAGTAGGTTCGTACTTCCATATGCTACTATATATAAGAATCCGTATATAAGGTTACATGTGGCCTTTGTCCACCTTACTACTAATATAACGCACCCGGAATTCCGTCATAACAAAACAGGATCCATCTATAATAATCCTCCTATACAACTATACATAAAATTCACGTCCATCATGCAACTACAATCCACATATACATCCAAGGCATAAAAGCCCACACATCCTAAGGTCATATATACATATATATACAACTATGTAATAATAATACCTACTTCTAATCCAGAGCTATACGTCGCCAAGGTTTGCGGAAGGAGCCGTGGTCCCGTACATTCTAACCGAATCCCGACTCATGCATATGATTTTGAAAACGAAAGGTCAGAACCCGTGGGGTTCTGTTTATACCTCATTCCGGCCTTTAAAAAGATTGCGAGTGCCATTGTTGTCAACCTAGGGCTCTGATACCACTTTTGTTACACCCCAAATCCTCGGGACTCGGGGCGCTACTGGGTGAGACCGCACAATGGGTCCCGACCCTTAGCCTGACAACAATTTCACTGGACCTTTCAACAACGGCACTAGAAAAGGCGAAAAACTAAAAACTGTATTTTAAATGTATGCGGAAAGCGAAATAAAAAGTACAACTGGGAAACTCAGTTGAGTCCTCAAAACCACCTAATACGATACAATATCTAACATCCGAAAATATCCATAATGATAACATAAGGAAAAACATGGCTCACAATAACCCCGTCCTAAGATGTACGGAGACCCCGACTGTCCACTCCTCCGCCATACTCGGCGGCGTCCCTAACCTGCAAATCATCTACATAAACGGTTTAAAACCGTTAGCTAGCATTCTAAGTATTAGAATAATGGGAAAGGCACAAACAC
The DNA here is from genome assembly GCA_033239045.1 of Fagopyrum esculentum. Lineage (NCBI taxonomy): Eukaryota > Viridiplantae > Streptophyta > Magnoliopsida > Caryophyllales > Polygonaceae > Fagopyrum > Fagopyrum esculentum. The sequence continues at coordinate 92,234,120 of BSUD01000004.1, read as the reverse complement.
ACATAAAATCACAAAACATAAATCACGCAAGTCCGGTTTATGATCTTTATATTATTAACTCGTATCCCTTTCTAATTCAACTTCTGGTTGTGACACGAGAACCACTGTGGTCTCGCCTCGGTCCCCACACCGGCAAAGAATGGCACGGATGCCTCCGTCCATCTAACCCGCCGGGCAAGTCGCCGAGAATCCCCTAGAACCATGCCGGGCTAGGTAGTATTGTCACCGCCCGTTATCATACACTTGGGTCAAACAATATTACATGGTCGGTGGTCCTATTTACCGGTTTCATAGTTATAACATATATTTAAACTCACACCACCCAACACGCATCATGCTAATACGTAAAGTACTCGCTAAGTAAGTCTAGGGACTTACCTCGTCCCAAATGCTATCTCACAAACGCTCTCCCTTCCCTTGGGAAGGAGTACACAACCTGTTCACAACAAGGTATTCGTAAAGATCCGCTCAACTCGACAAGTCCAAGACTTCTACACAAACGACCTATACAAGATCATTTTATTCCCATTCTAGAATCACATCCTAGAATCTATCATGCTCGTAACTCAACTCTTATAAACGTCCACATGGTCTAGCACGTCTATCACGCTTTCCTAAGATTTCCAAAGCCACTACTTGGCATTTCCTCCAAGTCATTCCAATTTCATCCTAACATGATACTAAGGCATAACTCGTTCCTCAAACCTACTGTAAAGTTCCGAAATTCCAATCTACGGGTAAAACTCACTAACACCATTTCCGACAATTTCTATACTTTCCAACTACGGGTCGTTATTCGTAATTCCAACCTAAGGCCAAATTACGACTAAATCTAACAAGGAATATAATGCGTTAATTCCGGATTTTATGGTCAATTATGCAATTACTATGATTATGGGCATTTTCTGTAATAAATACTAAACAGGGGCCAAAATGCAATTATACCTAAAGAGGGGGAGGCCGATCGGAATTATCCCCAAAGCCGCTGAACAGTCCCACGGGGGCGGCAAGGAGGAGGCGCGGCCGCGGCTCCTGCAGGCAAGGGTGGTTCTAGGGCGAGGCGGCTCTAGCGGCGAGGGCGGCGGTGGTTCCCCTGCTTCCCTGGTGGCTGCAAGGCAGATCTCGGCCGAGGTGGTGGCAGCCAACATGGTGACCGCAGGCGAGATCTCAGCCGAGGAAAAGGGTGTCTTGGCCGGGGTGTAGGAAAGCTCGGCCGAGGTTGCAGCAAAGCTCGGCCGGGGTTGCAGATCTGCAGCGTGGACCTGTGGCGTGGCTTCCTTCGTCCGACGGCGGCGGGGCCCTCTGTCACGAACACGGCGGCAGGGAGACAAGCGTGGGGGCGGCTCTTCTCTGGAGGTGTTGGTCCCGTGGCGGCTTGATCCATAGAAGAGGGTGCAGAGGGCGGGAGTTCGTGCTGTGTGACATAGGGGAAAGAGATGGAGAGGAGTGTGAGGAATGAGGGAGAGGGGAGTGAACCGTGGAGATGTGCCAGGCGTGCCCAGGCTGAGAGGTCGGCTGCTGTGCGTGGAGTGGTGCAGAGGAGAGCTGGGCGTGGAGTGGTGCAGACAGACGTGCCGCAGAGGAGAAGCCAGGCGTCAGTGGCGCCAATTGGCGTGGTTGTGGGGCCCAGGTGACGTGGCGGTGGGGCCCAGGTGACGTGGAAAGAGGAGGGAAAAGAATAGGATAAAAGGCACGAGATCCAAAACCCGTTAAAATAATTCCGTAACGGATGTTACGGGTCGGAATAAATTCCCGGACATTTCCGTAAAAATAATTTACAGGTTCCGGGTCGGCAATAAATTCCGAACATTTCCGTGGAACAATTTACGGAAAGAGAATATAAGATAATTTATTCCTAAAAATTCACGATCATTGTTATATATTTATTTCTAAAATTTCCGGACTTTACACACTTCAACACAAGAGATTTCTCTTGTTATGAATTTATCTAGACGCTCATACATGCTTTTAACAATGTCTTCATAACGCTTAGCCTACTCAGCTAACTTGGCCAAACACGCATATTTCTCTCTAATTTGCGTACAGTAACTCTCTAAGACTCGCACGATACTTGGTAGGGACGACATAGTTGCTAACAAAAATAAATTATGAACCTATTGAACAGAGATTCAACACTTCAACAAAAGAAAACCTAATCCATAGAATAAATCAACAAAAATGAAAGAAATGTTTTCTTTGCTCAAGAACAATAGGTCATCAACATAATCCAAAAAAACAATAACGTAGACTTTCCATTTACGATCACAAAAAGAACGACGTACCTTTGTTTATTGAAAGAGAAGTCATCAGAACTCGGAAGAAAGTGTGAGAGAGAAAACGCCGTTGGAGAAAAAATTGGAGGGAAATGGAACATATTAACAAGGGAGATATTGGTTTGTCCCTCAGATCCATTTTATGAGAGCTACCCGTGTCGTTACGCTAATCCATTATTGGGCTATTTGGGATTCAGTCAACCTTTACATTTCAATTGGATCAGGATTGAGCCCAATTAGACTAACCGTCAACATATGATGTCAAATGTCATATTATAATGTAAGGCTCTACATCTAGTCCAAGTGGACCGGAATTTTCAAAAACTTGGACCGGGGACCGGAATAAAATAAAATAAATTATAAATATATATTTTTAATTAAATATTTACAAAATATATATGATTTTTAAAATGTATAAATTTAAATTAATAAAAAAATACGATCCAGATCAGTTTTGCACATCCTATTATAACGAGAACTAGTTTATGGCCCGCACCTTCTACGGGTTTTTTTAAACTAAAAAAATATTATGATTTTTCTAGTATTGTACAGATGAATACAACATATATATTTATTAAGGCATGTTGGATCTAATATATATTATGTTACCTAAAAGATAAAATACATATATACATAGATTTATGCTATAAAATAATAATTTTATTCGACACCATTTTAATTTTTAATAAAAAATGTTATTATAAAAAATATTTAAAGCACAACCGTTAAAATTTATATAAATAATATTGCAAGGTAATTTACTACTCATTTCATAAAGAAAAATATATTAAACAACTCCACATCCCAATGCAATGCAACTGAGGATCCTCAACAACTCCACATCACAACGATGGAAAATCGGCGTAAATCCAATACTAAATAAAAATAAATAAATTAAACTCCATTCATATAATCATATTTTACCTTTAAAAATTCGAAATGAGACCGTACCTATAGTAGTGTTGTACAACCTCCCATAGTCTTCACCTTCTTCCTACTAGCGTCCCCCAAAGATCTATATAGATATGCAAGAGTCCCGGTGCCCCAAGCATATGCACATGTCCTCATATGATCCCGTACTAGGTCGATAAGCCATGTCCGCATCCTGTTGGTAGTCTTGTCGACTTCCAAGGTCGACGAGATCAATAACAACAGGTACGCAGATGCAATAACGTTGTGAGGAGGCTCTGTAAGGCGTAACATGGTTGTGGCTCTAGACCTAACAGTCTCGCAAAAAAGCTTCTTGCAACTGCCACCATCAACAGAAGCAAATAATCCTAATGAATGTACAAGTCACTCATGCCTAGCAGTTGTAACACCCCGAATCCGTAGGACTCGAGGCGCTACTGGGCTAGGATCTCACAATGGATCCTGACCCCAGCCTGACAACAATTTCATTGAGATCTTACAACAAGGCACAAACAGATTAAAACAAAGCATAAAAACTGGACGGCTCAGCAAACACTTCAAACTCTGATGGTCGCAAACTGTGCCACAAATCTAGCCACATCGGGCTTCAGCCCGCCCCACCAATATACATGTCGCAAGTCCTGATACATCTTACTCGTACCTAGATGTACCGAGTAAGGTGTACAGTGGGCCTCCTGAAGAATCCTCTGACGTAACTCTGCGTCAGCAGGTACACAGACACGACCTCGTCGTCTCAATATCCCATCTGCTCCCAGAAGAAACTCTGGTGCCTCATCCCGAGACATCCTCTCCCGTATCCGGCTTCTGTTGGATCTCCCCCAACAGATCAGGTAGAACCTCTAAAGTACTCAGTCGGGCGTCCTCATCCGGAAACTGAATGTCCAACTCTAACCATCTCAGGTCTCTCTGCAACTGAGATTGTACTGTCAATCTCGCAATCGCCTGCTCTCGAGGCGTCTTCCTGCTTAGGGCGTCGGCGACAACGTTCGCCTTCCCTGGATGATACAGAATCTCCAAATCCAAATCCTTAATCAGCTCGAGCCACCTACGCTGGCGGTTATTCAACTCCCGCTGCGTGAAAATATACTTCAAACTCTGATGGTCGGTGAAGATCTGGCATGTGGTACCATACAGGTAATGTCTCCAGATCTTCAGTGCATGAACTACCGCGGCTAACTCCAAATCATGAGTCAGGTAGTTCTCCTCATACGTCTTCAGCTGTCGAGACGCATATGCAATCACTCTGCCCCGCTGCATCAACACACATCCCAAGCCAAGCTTGGATGCGTCACTTTAAACCACGAAGTCAACTGTACCCTCTAGCTGTGCCAAAATAGGAACAGACGTCAGACGTTTCTTCAGCTCCTCAAAACTCTGCGTGCACTGATCAGACCACACAAATCTGGTAGTCTTCCTCAGCAAACTGGTCAGCGGACGGGCAATCACTGAGAATCCCTCCACGAAGCGTCTGTAATAACCGGCTAGGCCAAGGAAGCTACGTACCTCCTTGACGTTCGTCGGTGTCGTCCATTCCGATACCGCTTCAATCTTCGCCGGATCAACCTTGATCCCTTCGGCGGAAACAATATGCCCCAGGAATGCTACCTCTGGCATCCAAAACTCGCACTTAGAGAACTTTGCATAAAGTTCTCTATCCCGCAAAACCTGTAGTACCGTCCTCAAATGTCCTGCATGCTCCTCCCAGCTGCGAGAATACACAAGGATGTCATCTATAAAGACCACCACAAACTGGTCCAAGAAGTCGATGAAGATGCTGTTCATCAATTCCATAAAAACTGCCGGGGCATTCGTGAGCCCGAATGACATCACTACAAACTCGTAGTGTCCATAACGAGTCCGAAATGCCGTCCTGTGTACATCCTGCTCCCTCACCCTCAGCTGGTGATATCCCGAGCGTAATTCTATCCTGGAGAACACTGAAGCTCCCTGTAACTGATCCAGCAGATCATCAATGCGCGGCAACGGATACTTGTTCTTGATGGTCACCTTGTTCAGCTCTCGGTAATCTATGCACAATCTCAACGATCCGTCCTTCTTCCGTACGAAGAAGACCGGTGCCCCCCTGGGGGATACGCTAGGGCGAATGAAGCCCTTCTCAGCCAACTCCTCGAGTTGCTTCTTCAGCTCTAACATCTCGACAGACGCCATCCGGTATGGGGCCTTCGAGATCGGTCTCGTACTCGGCTCTAACTCGATCCCAAAGTCCACGCTCCTCTAAGGTGGCAAACTGGACGGCTCAGCAAACACATCCACAAACTCAACAACACTGGATATCCTCTAAAGCTGGACTCTCCCCCTCCTTCATGGCGTAACACCAGAAGGCCTCATAACCCTAGGCAATCAACGTAGCTGCATGTATAGCACTGATAACCGTGCCTACCTTCCCGAGGTCCCAACCTCGGAAAACCGCTAACTGACCAGACTCAGTAGAGAGATGACAGTCCTCCTACCCACATCTAAAACGGCAGAATGCCTATCCATCCAATCCATACCAAGGATGACTTCCTCATGCTCCAGCGGCATGACAAAGAAGTCAACAGAAAGCACACGGGTCCCTACAGAAATGAGACAGTCATGGATCTCACGGGTACCTCTGAGCCTACCCCCATTGGGTAGCCCTATAATAAAGGGCATCACCTCTACAATATCTAACCCCAAACGCTGGACACAAGCAACAGATATAAAAGAGTGTGTAGCACCCGTATCAAACAAAACACGAACAGGTAAGCCATAAATCAGAATGGTACATGTAGTAGTAGGTGCAGCCGGCTCCTCTGCACTCCTCAGCTAAAAAACTTGGCCCTGAGGGCCACGGGTGTCAGTGGTGCTCCCACCACGACCTCTACCTCGGCTCGACCCAGGAGCAGATCCCTGAGTCGTCTGACGATCCGGGACCCTTTGCTGTCCCTGCGTCTGCGGCTGCTGAGGTGGCCTCTGTCCACCCCCACCAGCTCCACCAGCTCCACTAGCAGGTGAAGAACCCTGCTGTCTAGATCCTCCTCCCTGATGACAGAACACTGCTCTATGGCCTCGCCCACCACAAGTAAAATAAGCCACTGGCTGTCTCGTGCAGTCTGGGCTGATATGTCCCTGCTCGCCACAGTTGTAGCACTATCGAGCTCTACCAGTAGCCGGTGTAGACGCAGGCTGACCCTGGCGACTCTGACCTCGCCCAGACCTAGCAACTCCGGCCGTACCACTAATCTGCCCGGTACGCTGCCTCTTCTCAGACCCTCCGGTTTGAGAAGTTCTCCTCTGACTGACCCTCTCGCGCTCATAATCAGCTGCGCGATCCTGGTAATCCATCAGAGACTCACAGTGGAACCCCGCCATATAGGCCCAGGTGGCATCCCTCAATCGGCGGGAAAACAGATATACGTGCTGATCGGCAGGAGGTGCAGCTGGTCCTAGCAGTGGTAGCTCCTCCTGGAACCTCCGGATGGCCTCTGAAACTGGCACATCCTAAAACCCGGCCTCTACAAAATCTCTCAGTCGCTCCTTCCTCAGTGCGGCAGGACAGAAGCGCTCTCGAATCATAGACCTCATCTGATCGTAACTGGTGACTTGATCTCGTACTGACCTCCACCAGTGCTGTGACAAATCTCGGAACAGACTTTGTACCAGCCTAACTTGTCTGTCAGCTGGACACTCAATAGACTCCAGAGCCGAGTCTATATGTCTTATCCAGAGCTCTACCTCCAAGCCTACCTTTCCAGCGAAAGGGGGTACTCCAGTCTGATGAAAAGCCTTCATCCAGCTATCTAGTCGAGGCCCGCGGTACTCCTCTAGTACTCTAACAATCTCAGCGGCAGGTGCCGGTGCAACTGGCACCTGAGTAACTGCATGGGACCTCTCAGATGGTCCCTCCCAGCTCGTCCGGGGCACGCCTGCCTGCCCTGGCAGCCTCCTCTACCCTCCGGATATAAGCACGGAAGGTTGGTACCTCCATGGAGACACGGTCCGAGTCCGCTGAATGGACTCGCTGTGGACCCTGTACGCCTTCCCCCACCTTAGGGGCGGCACTCTCAGCAACCTCTGCCTGAACTTCCTCTGCTGCACGCAGCTTGGCAGCAAGGATCCTACCCCATCCTCTATCTAATGGAGGTCTTCCTCTACCCCGTCCTGCTGCAGGGGTGGCTCTAGTCTGAACCATCTGCAGAGGACAAACCCAACTCAGAAGGCTATATATATGCCGTATGTATATATCAAATCAACATGACAGAATATCTATATATAAACTGTCGAGATCTTCAGGGGGGGCGATGGCTCACGTACACGATAACCCAAAACGTTTTGTACGCATTTTAAAACCAAAACCTTTTGAAAAGTCAGACAACTTTCGGGTTCTGTTTATTTATCTATTCGACCTTTATCGTAGATTACAAGTGCCATTATTGTCAACCTGGGCTCTGATACCACCTTTGTAACACCCCGAATCCGTAGGACTCGAGGCGCTACTAGGCTAGGATCTCACAATGGATCCTGACCCTAGCCTGACAACAATTTCACTAAGATCTTACAACAAGGCACAACAAACAGATTAAAACAAAGCATAAAACTTGATACATATATATATATATATATATATACAACATGTCCAAAGGTTTTATACACTGCTGAGTACATCAAAACAGAACACACATATACACGTCCAAAACCCAACCACGAGTACAACCCCCAGTGTACGGAGCCCTCAACAGATCACCCCCTCTGGGTCACCCTGCAGTGTCCTAACCTGCAAAGTCTACAACACGGCAATACACCGTTAGCTAACCATACCCATACAAAGGAAGATGCAAGAGCACACGCACACACATCATAAACATAACACGTAAGCATGCTGGCAAATATTTACCCAGTTATCATATCATAAATATAATCCGGCGCATACAACGTATAAATAATATCTCAACATATATAACCTATGTGACACGAGGAATATAATCCTCGCCTCTCGGGATACACTACCAGCTGGAGTGAGAACTGAGCCACCTCACGTTACCCTGTGGGAATGGACAGGTGTACGGTCCACTGAGCCATACTGGCCGGCCCGAGAGAACCCCCAAACTCCCAGCGAGATGGATGGGCAAGTTGTCACGGCCCTATAATGGGCAAGCGATAGACCATAGGTCGGTAATAACAATATATCCTACGGCTATAAAGCATAACTACCATACGGGCCATAAAGCATAACATCCACCACTTAAGCATACATCCAATATATGGACGCAGCTAAGTAAGTCCTATGGACTTACCTCGTATCTCGGGAGTCTCAGACTCAGACTCCAAAACTCGGCTCCGCTCTGGAGATCACAAGGCCTATACAAGGCATAACACAACATCACATATATATCCACACAAGGGGTCACACCTAGACCCAAGGGATCCCTAACGGATCATATTCCAACTCGTAATCCTCAAGGCCGTAATCGGCATAACAGTTCAGTACTCAAACTCGTTCTAACCTCAAACTCGATCCTAGCATGGTACTAGACCTCGTACTAGGAAAGGAAAGGGAACTACCATCCATAGGTAGTCCTGGGACAAGACGCACCTGCGTGATCAAAGGGCGCAGGAGCGGAAAGCAAAGGGCCGCAGGCGCGGCGAGCGTGGCAGCGGGGCGATAGAAAGACGTGGCCGCTGGGCGGCAGGCGTGGCCGCGGGGCGGAAGAAAGGCGCGGCCGCGGGGCGGTGGAAGGAGGTTGCCGCGGGGCGGCGGAAAGGCCAGATCTCGGCCAAGACTAATCTCGGCCAAGGTCCGGTCTCGGCCCGAAAGACTACGGCTCTTACATCAGTATCATTTGGATCGGTCAATAACGTATCTCTATCAATATCAAGACCCATAAAAACATGCACATCGTGCAATGCCATTCTCATCTCCCCCCACGGCATATGAAAATTATTCGTCTCGGGGAGCCACCTCTCAACAAACACAGTAATCAAGCAGTGGTCAACCCCAACAAAGTGAAGGTCCTCCAACTCAGTAAGTCCGTTGCGTCTCGCCAAGCCAAACCATGAGTATGGGTCATAAAAATCCCGAGGCCACCTCCGTACTCTGGCTATCCCATCAAGCGCCCTTTGAACCCTGACCACCCTAGGATCCTCCTATAATTATCTATAAAAATTAAAATTATCTTAGGTCGATTACAAAAATGAATTATATATTTGGTGGATAATAAAATTATACCCTCTGAGTCCATATCATGCTTGCTTTGTGGTCAGTGTAACATCTCAATAACACCTCCTCCTGAGGATGCTCCTCCTCCTATGGATGCTTATCCTCCTCCTCCTCCTGATCAAGCATATGTGGTTCCTACTCCTGGTCTTGGTCCACAACATACTCTTAATAATTCTCATGCTTCTGCTAATGCTCCGGTGGGACAGGTATCTGTTCATGCTCACCGCTTACAATGTCGTCTAGGTGTGGCTCGTCATTAACGGAGCCCTCCGTAATATAACCTAGGTGTAGTGATGATGGTGCCCCAACATCCCCCTAGTGGGCTCCTCCTCTAAAATTGCATCAACGGGCACCTCGACCGATGTAGAGGCAAGTCTATCCCGTCGAGCTTTAACAGCTCGACGGGCATGTTGTGACAACTCTACTATCGTGCTTCTTCTTGTCTCTAATGTTTTACATGACCATCTGTTTTTTTTCCAGATAAAATTTTCCATTTTTACATTTACGTATTATATAATTGTAGATTTATTTTTTAAAAAAAATTATTTCACGGGAATACACAATTACAGCCTAATAATCAACAAAATCCAATTCCAATTCTTCCTAAACTAACCGAATAGTCCTAAACAAATGTTCATATATGATCCAATTCCAATTCTTCCTAAACTAACCGAATCGTCATAAACTAATGTTCATATAAGATCCAATTCCAATTCTTCTTAAACTAACCGAATCTTCCTAAACTAACGATTTTCAAGCCTAAAATAATTAAAAATAACCACAAAATAGATAAAAACGTTGAAAACGTATCTTAAACCGTTCTTTGAGTGTTCTTCCAGCTAGGGGAGAATATGAATCCTCCATTTGTATGATGATACGGGATAAGAATAAAAATGGAGACGAGAACCAGAGCCGGATATGAAGAAGCTGTTCACCGGAGACGATGGGCGGCGGCGGCGGCGAAGGAAGAAGGACTTTAGCTTTTTGGGATTTTTGGGGCGGCGGCGGATAGAGAAGTTGATTCCGCTTCCCTAGTCCCGTTAGTAAATTTATTTCGCCCCAATATCATCACTCATTTGAAATGTTGTTTTCGAAAATTTCTATTTGTCATCATAACTACGCACTTCGCGTGCGTAGTTGAGAACGCACCTAACTACGCACTTGGGGTGCGTAGTAGTAGGAATTTTTTTTTGCTTCTACAACGCACTCCAAGTGCGTAGTTCATTTTTTTTAATTTTATTTTTTTTCCATGGACTCCAACTACATGCCCCATATCCTTAGTTAGTTCCACTCAACTACGCACGCGAATAACATAGTTATGGTGATAAATAGTGATTTTTGTTGTTACGTCTAACAATCCCCATTTAAAAACAATAAAGTGGTTTTAAGATGTTTTTGTTAGAGATTTAGGGCTCGTTAGGTATCGCTAGGAATCATTCCCGGTAACGGAATGATTCCGAATCAATCAAAAATTGTGTTTGTTTAGAGGTTTTTTTACACATGAAAGTAATCAAATCATTTCTATTTCCATTCCTTCCCCTTAAACGATTCTATTCCGTTTCCATTCCACAATCCAACCAAACGGACACTTAATGTATTAAATTGGTAGAAACCTCCATTGTGGAAGGTCTTATTGCAGTGTACATATGTTAATATATACAATCATTCTCATTTGATATTGAGAAGATAATTTTAATTTAAGCTAGTTGTTTTGCTTATCAAGGTTGTCATCCACGTTGTGTATATTTATTAATTTTTTCAAATCCATGTATTTCAGATTGCAGGGATGTCAAAGATGTTGATGAGCAGAGTTTTATACTTCCATCTCTTGCTTTTCATAATATAAGAATTTATTGTCATTCATATTGAACATGAAACACAAGAAAATCTATGTGCAATTCATTTCTCAACTTCTCAGGCTATCTACAAAGCTTATCGTTCCGGTTTATATTTTTGTATCAGCTTAAGAAGTATATATTGATACATTGTCTTTCGCTTCGCCCGCTGCAATTCTACTAGTTTGATAAAAATGTGGTAGTGTAAATATTTATAAAAACGGTTCTAAACCGCAGTTTAATCTTAAATATAAAACAACTGAAAAGTTGAATAAAACCAAGCATGTACCACAATATCTCCAATCTTCTTTGTACTGTACCATATTAAAACAAATATTCCATTAAGCTTCATTTACGATATATTGATCCTAATGCGGGACCATGCTCATTGCACCTTACACAAGGGTATGACCCTACACAAGGACCCATCACTCGATATAGGGCAAAGGAGATACAAGACGACACTTCTAGGAGAATTGTCACGTTATCATCACATGAGACGTTACATGGAGCCATGCACGAGCCACATGAACCTACATCGACCCTAGTCCACCTCATGACCATTGCAACCTTAGTGTACGGGAGAACACATCCATGCAGACGTTGGAAAGCCATACTACACGCCCTTATCCGGTTTTGAAACCCTAGCGGCATGGTTATGCCATTAGTGACATATGAATGCAAGTCTGAGACATTTTATACATCTTTAGATCTTGACATTTTAAGGTGTATTTTTGGTTTATTTACTTAGTTTTTCTTTAAGTAAAGAAGGCTTTTAGAAATATAAAAGCCTTCCTTAGCCCTTTTGCTCATGAGTTAGAGATTTTTGTGATTAAGACGCTTGCTTTTTGTTTTCATTTTTCACGTCAAAACTTCATTCAAAAGAGAGTTTTGGTTGGAATTGTTGTGTAAAATTGCCTAGCTTGTTTGATCTTTGTTTGCATCAATCTAATCTAAGATTGGTGCTTCAAGTTTCTCACTTGCCTCCTCCTTGTTCTTGCTTCACCATTGGAGCTTGTGTGAGGTTGTATTGTTGATTAGGTTAAGTTAAGATATATAGGTAAGGGTCTTTATCATCTTGATCTCCTTGGTTCTTTCTCCTTCACTCCATTTGTATGTTGATGTCATTGTTGAGTCCTAACTATTCCTTTGTTGAGGTATCGCTATTGTAAGTGCCTGAGTCTTTTGGACCGGGATTTGGCCTTATCCGCCCCCGCGGGTGACTGTGCCGCCACAGCGGGTTCCCGCTCCCGCGGCTCAGGGAACCGCTCCTACGGTTTTCTGCGGCTGCAGCCGGTTTTTTTGACCCTTTGACCGTGCGTTACTCTCTTCCTTCCTTCTTCTTGTTTTCTTCTTTCCTTGATTCCGTCTCCTTGGCTTAGAAGTAGATGTGTTTGAATGTGTTTTGATAGTAGAATGTGTATGTATATGTATGTGTGTGACTATGGAACGTTGAAGACGTGAAGAGTCGAAGAGCAATCGCGGGAGCAAGCTCTGCACTGTCGCCGCCCCCGCGTCTGGAAGCCGCCGCCCCTGCGGAAGCCTTGTCACCGCACCCGCACCCGGAAGCCGGTCCCAGCGCCTGCGCCCGTGCCTGCGCTTGCCTGCGGCCACTGTCACCGTGCAACGGCCGAGTGTCGCCGCGCCTGCGGTTTGCCTTGCTTCGCCCCTGTGTCCCTCTTGTCACGCAGGTGCGTCTTGTCCCGGATCTACCTAGAGTAGTGTAGATCCTTTCCTTTCCTAGTATAAGAGAATTAGTACCATGCTAGGTATATGTATGAGAATAGAATGATAATGTTTATGATATCGAGATATGCCGGTTATGGCTTTGAGGTTTAATTGTTTATCGAGGTATATAGGTTGGATATGATCCTTATGGATCCCTTGGGTCTAGGTGTGACCCCTTTGATGATAGGAGATTGATATATCTCTATGCCTTGTTTATGTAGTGTTATTCTCCAGAGTTGGAGCTGATCGGGTTTGAGACTACTTCTGAGATTGAGGTAAGTCCATAGGACTTACTTAGCTACCATCCCTATAATGGATGTATGCATGAGTGGTGTGTGTATATGCTTGATAGCATGCAATATTGTTATTACCGACCTATGTTCTATTGATTGCCCATTGTAGGGCCGTGACAACCTTTCCCTTTTTCACCCCGCAGGGAGTTTGGGAGGTTCTCTGTGAATAGGTCAGATCTGGTATACGAGATGGACATGGACCACTCCCATTGGGTATACGGGAAGTGTGCCAGATCCACTCCAGCTGGCTATAGCCCACAAAGGCGAGGGTTATATTCCTCGTGTCACTTATGTTCATATACAGATATGTATATATATATATATATATATATATATATATATATATATATACACGTGTGAATGTTGGATTATTTATATAAAGATAATAATCCGGGTAAATGTGTGATATCATGATGAGGTGTTTATTATTCCTGATGTGTGCTTGTGCTTATGCTCATCTTATATATGTGTATGGTTAGCTAACGGTTTTATACCGTGTTGTAGATCATTTGCAGGTTAGGAGAGCTGCAGAGTGATCCAGAGTGGGTGATGTGCTGGGGGCTCCGTACACTAGGTCGTCCTCGTGGGATATGGGATCCTTTGATCATGTATATATTTATGTTTTGTTTGTACTCAGCAACACTTTGTATAAACCTTTTGATTTGTATATTACAAGTTTTATGTTTTGGTTTTAGTCTATATGTGCCTTGTTGTAAGATCAGTGAACTTGTTGTCAAGTTAGGGTCAGGATCCATTGTGAGATCCTAGCCCAATAGCGCCTCGAGTCCTACGGATTCGGGGTGTTACAAAGTTGGTATCAGAGCCCAGGTTGACAACAATGGCACTTGCAATATGCGATAAAGATCAAATAGATACTTAAACAAAACCCGAGAGGGGTCTGACTTTTCAAAAGGTTTTTGGTTTAAAATGAGTACAAATGTTTTGGGATAATGTTTACGTGAAGTCATCACCCCTATGAAGATCTTGACAGTATAGGTATATATACATAGATAGATACTATCTGATATGATGTGTGATATATATACATATGGCATATATAGCCTTCTAAGTTAGGTTTGTGTCCTCTGCAGATGGTTAAGACTAGAGCCTTACCTGCAGCTGGACGAGGTAGGGGTAGACCCCTCTAGGTAGTGGATGGGGTAGGATTCCCGCTGTTGATCCACGTGCAGCGGATGAGATTCATGAGGACGTTGTTGAGAGTGTCATTCCTAGGACTGGGAACGGGGCAGCTGAGAGACAGGGATCACAAAGAGTCTAGTCAGATAGCTCAGATCGTGTCTCCATGGAAGGACCAACGTTCCACGAGTATATCAGGCGGGTAGAGGAGGCTGCTAGAGCAGGTAGGCGTGTCCTTGATCTGCCAGCACAGGAGGGATCATCTGAGAAATCCCATGCAGTTACTCAGGTGCCAGCTGTACCGGCACCTGTTGCTGAGACTGCTAGAGTAACAGAGGAGCATCGAGGGGCTCGACCAAATACTTGGTTGAAGGCATTCCATCAGATGAGAGTACCCTTTTCTCTAGGAAGGTGGGGTTAAAGGTGGAGTTATGGATTGGACATGTGGACTCCGCTTTAGAGTCTATCAGATGTCCAGTTGATAGACAGATAGAGTTGGTGCAGACTCTGTTCAGAGATTTGGCACAACACTGGTGGAGGTCAGTACGGGGTTAGATTACCAGTTATGATCAGATGAGGACCATGATCAGAGAGCGTTTCTGCCCTGCCTCATTGAGGAGGGAGAAACTGCGTGACTTTGTTGAGGTTGGGTTTGAGGATGTACCAGTCTTAGAGGCTATCAGGAGGTTCTTGGAGGAGCTGGCTTTACTAGGTCCAGTTGCACCTCCTATAGATCAGCATGTGTATCTCTTTTCCCGACGACTGAGGGATGGTACCCGAGCCTATATGGCGGGATTTCATTGTGAGTCCTTGATGGACTACCAAGATAGAGCCGCCGATTATGAGCGAGAGCGGGCTGGTCAGAGGAGAACTTCTCAGACCGGATGGTTTGAGAAGAGACAGCGGACTGGGCAGACCAGTGGAGCTGCTAGTGCAGGGCGTGGTCAGAGACGCCAGAGTCATCCCTCATCTACACCAGTTACAGATAAGGGACGACAGTGTTATAACTGTGGTGATCTTGGACATATGCGGCCAGAGTGCAATAGGCCGTTAGTGACTTGTTTTACTTGTGGCAGACCAAGTCATAGGGCTTTCTATTGTAGACAGGGTAGATCTTCATCACAACAGGGTTCTTCACCTGCAAGTGTAACTAGGGGCGGGCAGAGGCCACCTCAGCAGCAGCAGCAGACATAGGGACATCAGAGAGTCTCAGATCGCTTACGACTCAGGGATCTGCTCCTGGGCCGAGTAGAGGCAGAGGTCGTGGTGGGAGCACCACTGACACCAGAGGAGCTCAAGGTAGAGTTTTTGAGCTGAGGAGTGCAGAGGAGCCAGCTGCACCGACTACTACAGGTACCATTCTGGTTCATGGTTTACCTGTTAGAGTCTTGTTTGATACGGGTACTACGCACTCTTTTTTACTTGATGCCTATGTAGAGCGTCTGAGTCTAAATACGATTGAGGGGATACCCTTTATTATAGGGTTACCCGATGGTGGTAGGGTCAGAGGTACCCGTGAGATTCATGGTTGTCCCATTTTTGTAGGGACTCGTGTGTTACTAGTTGACTTCTTTGTCATGCCATTAGAGCATGAAGAAGTCATTTTAGGTATGGATTGGATGGATTGACATTCTGCAGTATTAGATGTAGGTAGGAGGATTGTCACCCTCTCTACCGAGTTAGGTCAGATAGAAGTTTTCCGAGGTTGGAACCTTGGAAAGTCAGGCATGGTTATTAGTGGGATACGGGAAACTAGATTGATTGCACAGGGTTGTGAGGCCTTCTGGTGTTATGCCATGAAGGAATGGGAGAGTCCAGCATTAGAGGATATCCCAGTTGTCTGTGAGTTTACAGATGTGTTTGTTGAACCGTCCAGTTTGCCGCCTCAGAGGAGTATGGACTTTGGTATTGAGTTAGAGCCTGGTACGAGACCGATCTCGAAGGCCCCATACCGGATGACGCCTGTTGAGATGTTAGAGCTGAAGAAGCAACTCAAGGAGTTGGCTGAGAAGGGCTTCATCCGCCCTAGCTATCCCCATGGGGAGCACATGTCCTCTTCGTACGGAAGAAGGACGGATCATTGAGGTTGTGTATTGATTAAAAAGAGCAGAACAAGGTAACCATCAAGAACAAGTATCCTTTGCCTCGTATTGATGATTTGTTAGATCAGTTGCAAGGAGCCACAATGTTCTCCAGGATTGACCTGCGCTCAGGTTATCACCAGCTGAGGGTGAGAGAGCAGGATGTACACAGGACGGCATTTCGGATCCGATATGGACACAACGAGTTTGTAGTGATGCCATTCGGGCTCACGAATGCCCCAATAGTTTTTATGGAGTTGATGAACAACATATTCATCGACTTCTTGGATCAGTTTGTAGTGGTATTTATAGATGATATTCTGGTGTACTCTCGCAACAGAGAGGAACACGCAGGACAGTTGAAGACTGTACTACAGGTTCTACGGGATACAGAACTTTATGCTAAGTTCTCTAAGTGCGAGTTCTGGATGCCAAAGGTAGCATTCCTGGGTCATATTGTTTCCACCGAGGGGATCAAGGTTGATCCGGCGAAGATAGAGGAAATAGCAGCATGGACGACACCGACGAACGTCAAGGAGGTACTTAGCTTTCTTGGCCTAGCCAGTTATTACCGACGTTTTGTGGAGGGATTTTCTGTGATTGCCCGTCCACTTACGAGTCTGCTGAGGAAGACCACTAGGTTTGTGTGGTCTGAGTAGTGTACGCAGAGTTTTGAGGAGCTGAAGAGACGTTTCACTTCTGCTCCTATTTTAGCATAGCCAAAGGGCACTGAGGATTTTGTGGTTTACAGTGATGCATCCAAGCTAGGCTTGGGATATGTTTTGATGCAGAGAGGCAGGGTGATTGCATATGCGTCTAGACAGCTGAAGACGTATGAGGAGAACTACCCGACTCATGATTCGGAGTTGGCAGCGGTAGTTCATGCACTGAAGATCAGGAGACATTACTTGTATGTTGCTACATGTCAGATCTTCATAGACCATAAGAGTCTGAAGTATATTGTCACGCAGCGGGAATTGAATAACTGCCAACGTAGGTGGCTTGAGCTGATTAAGGACTTTGATTTAGAGATACTGTATCATCCAGGGAAGGCGAACGTTGTCGCCGACACCCTGAGTAGGAAGACGCCTCGAGAGAAGGCGATTGCGAGACTGACATTACAGTCTCAACTACGGAGAGACCTGATCTGGCTAGAGTTGGACATCCAGTTTCCTGATGAGGATGCGCGATTGAGTACTTTAGAGGTTCTTCCTGATCTGTTGAGTGAGATGCAACAGAATCAAGAGACCTGCCCTACACTGACGAGGATTCGAGAGAGGATGTCCCGAGATGAGGCACCACAGTTCTCCATTGGAGCAGATGGAGTTATGAGACACCGCGATTGCGTCTGTGTACCCGCTTATGCAGAGTTGAGATAAAGGATATTACAGGAGGCTCACTGTACGCCTTACTCAGTGCACCCAGGTGCGAGTAAGATGTACCAAGATGTGAGACGCTCCTATTGGTGGGAGGGTTGAAGTCCAATGTAGCCAGATTTGTGGCCTAGTGTGAGACCTGCCAACATGTAAGGTTGAGCATTTCAGACCTAGAGGTAAACTCCACCCACTGCCTGTTCCACAAAGGAAATGGGAGGACGTCACCATGGCTTATGTGACCGGTTTGAGACCGAGTAGGAGTTTTGATGCTATTTGGGTTATTGTGGACAGATTGATGAAGACGGCCCGTTTTATCCCTATCAGGGAGACATGGCCAATGAGCAGATTAGTTGAGGAGTACACTAGGAAGATAGTGAGACTCCATGGGATACCGAGGACGATCGTCTCAAATAGAGATGGACGATTTACCTCGAGGTTTTTGCAGCAGATTCAGAATGCCTTGGGGACGAATTTGCACTTTACTACTGCGTTTCATCCTCAAACAGATGGTCAGTTAGAGAGGACCATTCAAACACTGGAGGATATGTTGCGAGCTTGTGTGTTGGATTGGGGACAAGTGTGGACGGATCACCTCCCACTAGTTGAGTTCTCATACAACAACAAGTGGCATGCATCGATTGGGATGGCCCCATATGAGGCACTGTATGTGTTACGCTAAGATCGTGTGATGTGCACGCAATAAGCTTTAAATTTATATTCTCATTATATTTCTCCTAACTCCTAGCGCACCCGCAGTGTACGGGACGTTTGTAGTAGGGGAAGTATTCCGAGGTCGAACACAAAGACTAAGGTGAGATCGATTCGATTTATGAATAAGTTTAGTGAAGATCTAGTTTAAGGAAGAGAAGGAAATAAAGGAATGAAAATCTCAATGTTTTTGGTTGGTTTTTAGGTGATCAATCAAAGATCACCAATCATAAAAAATGAACAATAAACTAAGCTACGAATCAACTCAAACAAACAAGCTAAACGAGATATATAGATCAAAGATAGAAAAGCGGATTCTAGGGGTTGGAAAGTCCGGTTATGGCATAGACTCAAGCTATCTATTCATTTCTTGGATTAACTATAATATGTTGGGAGTGAGTGTTTCTAGATTGGGATCAATCACCGGGTAGGTCTCATGGTCCCCTAATCCATCCCTAAGATCTCATCACCGGGTAAGTCTCTAAGAACCTAAGGATAGGAATTCTACACAAACCGGATTGTTACCTAGAGATCTAACCTATCCTTACCGGTTAAGTCTCGGAAAGGGAAGTTCTAAGCAACTATCCTAGAACACTTAGTCCAATGGCGGCTATGAGGCTCACCAATACCTAGGGTTTGTTATCTTTGGAATCTAAGAGTAAGGATTACCGGGTAAGTCTCTCCTAACACTTAGTTGCTAACACTAGGTCACCCTAGGATAGATTTAACTCAACAAACACTTAGGATTTCACATTCTAACATTCTAAGACTAGATCCATCGAACCAGGGAAGATCACGGGTTGTTCTACCTAGTCCACGACCGTGGTTTGGTAAGAACAACCCGTGGATCCTAAAAGAGGCTACATTCAAGCACACAAGTCATCCAAGGGCTAATCTAAGTCCATCCTATCATAGTCCTAGCCATAACCATTCTTCCCTTACCCTAGAATCACATCTATTTAGCCTACAATATTCATCATAGCAATCGAACTCATCAAACATAAAATCATGGCTTCCATTTGCAAGATAATGAAGAGAAAGAGATGAACAAGTGAGGTAAACAAGACCAAGCTGAAAATGGAATTAGAATGACTCACAACCCTTCTTAAAGAAGGTTTAAATGGTTCATACAACTCTAGAAATCGATCCCGAAACTCTTCACTACAAGCTATCAAAGTCTAACAATGGTGTGTTCTTCTTCTTCTCCAATGAAGCTCTTCTCCAATGGTAGCTCTTCTCCAATGGTAGCTTCCTTCTACCTCCTTCTTCCAAAGAATCTTCTTGTTGAGAGTGTATTTGTGATTGGATGATGGTGGATAATGGAGAGCTGCTCCAAGATGATTCTCTCAGCCAATGTAGGACCACTTTTATACTACAACTTTTCAAGAGCTGGCCAAGAGATCGTGGCACAGCTGTCACGAAAACCTGGCAAAATCCACGGACAGTTCCACGGCCGTGGAGTGTCAGTGAACCGTGATTTGGACCTTCAGCTTTGCCTTTGATCATTAAGCTTCGATTTGGTGCATGGCTTGTGTTGGCAAGGTTCCATGAGTCCTCCTTAGCCTTTAGCTTGCATCCTAATGAGTCCGAGGGTGTGTCATCTTGATGAACGATCCTCAAACGTATCGTTTTAGCTCCTAAATCTCCCAAAATACCTACAAAGCAATGCACAAGTCCGTGTAGACGTCTATCTCGACAAAATACGTGAATTGAGTGCAAACGTCGTGAACTAGTGCTCAACCATGCATGAATGAGCGAGAAATCTATCTAAATGATTACCTAAACCTAAGTCATAAATCGTGTTATCAAAAATACCCCATACTTAAGGTTTGCTCGTCCCCGAGCAAATGCTCAACTATAGACTACAAGATAACATGATTTATGTATGCAGAAAAATGGCAAAATCTTTTTGGGTTTGTGCTTCTACTATTGGATCACCTTCATAGTCATGTTTCATGGCAAAGGATAAGCAATCATGTATCAAACAAGTGAAGGCATGGAAAGACAATTGCACTTAACTTGAAAATATGCATGAAATGTAAAGATGAAGAAGTCAAGAAGATCAAGAGCATATCCAATCTAGATTACTAAGTCTTACAAACATGCAAATAGGTCATAAGGTCTTATGAACTAAAAGGCCAAGAAACGTTGTGACTAGGTGGGGATTTTTCTAGGCTATGTGATGCTAATCCGGGAATGGAACTAACTCCACAATCTTGTCCTCGATCAACTTCCCTCAAGTGTATATTTTTCTCTATCTTTTCCTTCTTTTCTTTTTCTTATTTTTGAGACAATGGCATTGGTGTACAAAAGCCGAAACCTTGGTGATTAGCCATCCTCGGGCTTTTTCTATTTTTCGAGGTGCATCCACACCGGGCACACATACCAAAGCTCGTTAAGACTATTGGTTTATTTGACTTTAGCAAGGCACGAACACCCGATTATGTGAAGTGTACCGAGTTACTTGTCATTTAAACCAACGTCCCCAAACCTATATTTTTGGCTACACTTTCACAATAAATTCAGCATTTTATTCATGACATTCTTTCATCAACATCTTCACCCCACACTTGCTTTTCACACACATCAACATACTAACATGCTCCTATTCCCGGATGGGTCAAAAGAGGTCAATTTTATATCAATTAAGGTGCTCAAACAACATGATCAAGATGAGAATTAGAGAAAGATGAATTGCCTCATTCATTCCTAGATGGTGTGCAAGAACTAGCATGTAATTTCGAATTTCAATACTCTATCCATTCTAGGAAAACATCATGATTACAAATCATTCATGGTTTCAAGAGAAGTGCTTCAAGTTCACATATGCTATCATCAATTTAACACATAAGGCCATCCATAGCCAATCCACAAGACAAGATTCATCATTAGGGTCATATCCAAACCTAGAAAGCACAAAAATTTTTTAAATTTTCTGATTTTTATGGGATTTTCAAAATGAATATGTACAATGCAAGACATGTGAAAAATTTTAAACTATCCTAGATGCTAATCATGCAAAAGATCATGCAAACCCCACCCCATACTTAGAAACACATTGTCCCCAATGTGTAAATGAAGTAAAGAAGAGTGAAAGAAGGTTCTCACAATGTAAAAATGGTTTGCTATGGTATTTGGGATTTCTCAAGTGAATTGAGAGTGAATGATTCTATCAACAATGGTAGAGAGCTCTAAGTGTTCATCAAAGCGTCGGGACCCGCGCTAGGCACCGCTAGCCGTCCAAGTTCCGCGTCCGCTCCACCCATAGTTGGTGAGGGGTTCATCATCATCATTCACTTGCCAAGCAAGGCTTCCAATGCTACTAAGGTTCTAACACACATAAGGCACACGAAACACACACAAAAATAGAAAAATCAAAACAAAAACAAAACGAAAAAGGAAAAACGTTACCAATGGGTTGCCTCCCACCAAGCGCTTCTTTAAGGTCATTAGCTTGACCAAACTCGGGAGCGTCTACTCAAGGTAAAGTGGGGCAATCATATCCACCGGAGCTCCCGGGATATACTTCTTCAACCGGTGCCCATTCACCTTAAAGTTTTCACAATGCTCTCCTCCTATCTCAATAGCTCCATGGGGAAAGATCTTCTTCACCACATATGGCCCGGTCCATCTTGATTTGAGCTTTCCGGGAAAGAGCCACAGCCTTGAGTTGAAGAGAAGGACAAGATCGCCTTCACTCAACTCCTTGGGGATGATCCTCTTGTCTTGCCACCGCTTGGTCCTCTCCTTGTAGATCCGGGCATTCTCGTATGCATCCAACCGGATCTTTTCAAGGGCGTTCATATCAAGCAACCTATTTTCTCCCGCCTCCTTGAGATCAAAATTTAGCCACTTGATGGCCCAATGCGCTCTATGCTCTATTTCTACCGGAAGGTGGCAAGACTTGCCATAGACCAACTTGTAAGGAGTGGTGCCAATTGGTGTCTTGAAAGCGGTCCTATATGCCCACAAGGAATCATTGAGCTTCATAGCCCAATCCTTTCTAGTTCTAGATACCGTCTTCTCGAGAATGGCCTTTATCTCCCGGTTGGAGATCTCCACTTGGCCACTAGTTTAGGGATGGTAAGGTGTTGCCACCTTATGAGTCACCCCATACTTAGCCAAAAGTGCCCCAAAGTTCCTATTGGTGAAGTGCTTCCCTCCATCACTTATGATCACCCTTGGTGTTCCAAACCTAGGAAAGATCACTCGGTTGAAGAACCGCACCACAACCTTGGCGTCATTTGTAGGAGAAGCGATTGCCTCCACCCATCTCGAAACATAGTCAACCGCCAATAGGATGTAGAGGTTGCCACATGAAGAAGGGAATGGTCCCATGAAGTCCACACCCCATACATCAAATATTTCCACTTCTTGTATGTTGTTCAAGGGCATCTCATTCCTCCTTGAGATGTTGCCCGTCCTTTGTCAAGCATCACAAGCTACCACAAAGCTTTGCACATCCTTGAACAAACTTGGCCAAAAGAAGCCCGGTTGCAACACTTTAGCACATGTCTTGTGTGAGCTAGCATGCCCTCCACATGGCAAGGAATGACAATGGCGGATCACACTCTCCACCTCATCCTCCGGTATGCATCTTCTAAACATTCCATCCGGCCCTCTTTTGAACAAAAGTGGCTCACTCCAATAGTAGTGCCTCACATCTTTGAAGAACTTCTTCCTTTGGGCATATGTCAAACCGGGAGGCACTTCCTCACACACTAAGTAGTTCACAATGTCGGCATACAATGACTCACTTCCTCTAGACACTTGGAACAAGCACTCTTCCACCATTTGCAATTGCTCATCCCGGAATGAATCATCAATCGGGATGTCATCTCTTTCAAGCTCCAATGGTGGGAGTCTACTAAGGTGATCCACCACGGAGTTCTCGGATCCTTTCTTGTCCCGGATTTCCAAGTCAAACTCTTGAAGAAGAAGGATCCACCGAATCAACCTAGGCTTTGCATCCTTCTTGGTAAGTAGATAACGTATTGCAGCATGATCCGTATACACTATGACCTTCGCTCCAACAAGATATGAGCGGAACTTCTCAAATGCATACACCACCGCTAGCAACTCTTTCTCGGTTGTGGCATAGTTAAGTTGGGCATCATCTAGCGTCTTGCTAGCATAATAAATTGCATGAGTGTACCCATCTTTCCTTTGCCCCAAAACAGCCCCAGCGGCTACATCGCTTGCATCACACATGATCTCAAATGGATAACTCCAATCCGGAGGTTGCATGATAGGTGCGGAGATCAAGGCGTTCTTCAACCTACAAAAGGCTTCAAGGCAATCTTTGGAAAAGACAAAATCAACATCGTTCATTAGTAGGTTAGTAAGAGGCTTAGAAATTTTAGAGAAGTCTTTAATAAACCTCTGGTAGAAACCGGCATGCCCTAAGAAACTCTTTACCCCTTTCACCGAGGTAGGTGGTGGCAACTTCTCTATCGTTTCAATCTTGGCCCTATCAACCTCAATGCCACGGTTAGATACCAAGTGTCCTAACACAATACCTTCACTTACCATAAAGTGGCATTTTTCCCAATTCAAGACAAGATTTGTCTCCTCACATCTTTACAATACTAATGACAAGTTAGCCAAGCAGTTATCAAAGGAAGAACCATAAACAGAGAAATCATCCATGAACACTTCCATGATATTTTCAATGTATTCCGAAAAGATAGCCATCATACACCTTTGAAAGGTGGCGGGTGCATTACACAACCCAAATGACATTCTCCTATATGCAAAAGTACCCCATGGACATGTAAAGGTGGTTTTCTCTTGGTCATCGGGGTGGATAGAGATTTGGAAGAATCCACTATAGCCATCTAGGTAGCAAAAATGAGAATGTTGAGCTAACCTCTCTAGCATTTGGTCAATGAAAGGGAGAGGGAAGTGATCTTTCCTAGAGGCCATGTTCAACTTCCTATAATCAATGCACATCCTCCATCCCGTAACCGTCCTAGTTGGGATTATTTCATTGTTCTCATTGGTCACTACGGTCATCCCACCCTTCTTAGGAACTACATGAACGGGACTAACCCACTTACTATCCGAGATAGGGTAGATTATCCCCGCATCTGGCAACTTAATGATTTCCTTTTTTACTACCTCTTTCATTATAGGATTCAATCTCCTTTGATGTTCAATAGAGGGTTTGTGGTTATCTTCCATCAATATTTTATGCATGCACAAAGAAGGCTTAATGCCAACCAAATCATCAATAGTATACCCAATGGCTTTCCTATGCAATCTTAGCTCATGCAACAACTTAGCAAGTTCATCATCACTCAAGCATGCATTCACAATCACCGGATATGTAGAATTTTCACCAAGGAAAGCATACTTTAAATGAGAGGGGAGGGGCTTGAGTTCAAGTTTAGGAGGACCTTTATCGATTGGAGACGATCCAAATAACGTTGGATGAGATGAGTCCAAAGCAAATGAAGACCCTCCAAGGCTCCTTGAAGCTTGATCATCATTGAGGTCTGATTCAGGGGAAACCACGGTTGGAACCACGGTTGGCTCCACTTCCACGGCCGTGGACCTTGCCTGGCTCATTTGTTGAGGCTTTACAAAGAGTTTGACGGCCGTGGAACCACTTCCACGCCCGTGGAAGTTGCAGTTGTTCAGCACCTCTTCGTGAGTCTCAAATCCAACTCTTGTCTCCTTTTCCAATGCTTCTAAGGCTTTGATCTCTTCATTGCAAGCTTCCTCAACACCTTCCTCCATCATACTTAAGGTGAGAACCTTCTCCAAGGGATCCTTGATCAAGATCGAGCTCACAACTTCTCTAGAATCCTCTTGCTCGACTATGTTGAAGATATCCTCATCAAGGGTTGGCCCTTTTATCATTATGGACAATTTGAACTTGATGTTATCTTCTCCAATGTTGAAGGAGAGAGTCCCATTCTTGCAATCCACTAGGCACCCGGAAGTGGCTAGGAAGGGTCTTCCTAAGATGATGGGAACCGGATAGTCCGCCGGAATATCCAAGACGACAAAATCAATTGGCACATAGAATCCTCCTAGTTGCACCGGAATGTCTTCTAAGATCCCAACCGGGTGAGTGATAGATCGGTCCGCCATATAGAGGGTCATCTTGACCGGTTTTGGCTCTCCTAGCCCAACCTTGTTGCAAAGTGCAAGCGGTATGATGCTTACACTTGCTCCAAGATCACAAAGCGTTTCATACTTCACATCTCCCACTCCAATTGGGACACAAAAGGAACCCGGATCTCTTAGCTTGGGAGGCATCTCCTCCTTCATCGTTTGGATCAATTCCGAGGATCTTTTTGTCATTCTTATCTCCCCATACTCCTCCAACTTCCTTTTGTTGGAGAGTATCTCCTTCAAGAACTTGCCATATGCCGGCATACTTAAGATAGCATCCATGAACGGAATGTTAATATGCAATTTAGACATTAGTTCAAGGAACTTACCAAAGTGATTGTCCAAGCGAGCTCTTGCTCTTGATTGTGGGAACGGTAGTGGTGGCTTGTA
The DNA here is from genome assembly GCA_033239045.1 of Fagopyrum esculentum. Lineage (NCBI taxonomy): Eukaryota > Viridiplantae > Streptophyta > Magnoliopsida > Caryophyllales > Polygonaceae > Fagopyrum > Fagopyrum esculentum. The sequence continues at coordinate 92,208,048 of BSUD01000004.1, read as the reverse complement.
TGGAGGCGGTGCCACATATGTTGGCTCAACATCCTTGCTCTTGCCTCCATCTCCTTGCAAAGTCTCTTCCTCTATCACCACTTGTTTCCCCTTAGCATTGTCCTTGGGCAAAGGATCTTTCATGCTCAACCCACTCCTTGTAGTGATAGCCAACACTTGGCCCCTTGGGTTGTCTTCGGTTCTTCCGGGGAGCTTTCCCGGATCTCTATGGGCTTCACCCGCCTTTTGGAATACTTGTGCTTCCAACACCTTTTGAGCTTTAGAAATGGAAGTCACGGTGCTCTCAAGATCACTCAACCTTCCAAGCAATTGCTCAAACATCATTTCGGTTCTATCTTTTGGAGGTTGAGTGAATCCGGGTGGAGGTTCTTGTGAAGCTTTTGGTGGTGGAGTTGTGCTTGAGGAAGCGGGAGGGTTCAAGGCTCCATCCGGGTTAGAATAAGAAAACCCGGGATGGTTGTGGTTGGGCCGGTAATTGTTGAATTGCCGGTTGTTGTTGAAGTTCCTTGGGCCTTGATAATTGTTGTAATTTCCCCTCCCCATGTAATTCACATCCTCCTCCCTGGAAGACAAGTTAGCTTGTGGAAGCACTTGAGGAGTTGCTTGGTTCTTCAAAGTTGTAGCACACAACTCCCTCAAGGATTTCAATTCATTGTTGATGGCGTCAAGCTTGAAATTGTTCATGGTGACCTCACTCACCTCATATGCTCCCGCCTTTCTCCCTTCACTCTTCCTATGGGAGTATTTCTCAATTACTAGAGCTTGCTTCTCCACAAACTCCCAAACATCATCCACATGCTTCTCCATGAAAGTCCCACCGGAAAGAGATTGAAGCTTGAATTGGCTATCTTCATCAAGTCCCTTGAAGTAGATCTCTAATAGCTCAATTTTCGGTATGCCATGGTGTGGACAATCTAGGAGAAGATCCTTGAATCTTTCCCAAGACTTGAACAAACTCTCTCTATCCTTCATCACGAAGGCGTTGATCATCCCTCTTAACTCGGTAGTCTTGGAAGGTGGGAAGAACTTAGTTAAAAACTCGGTTGTCATCTCCTCCCAAGTACCAACTCGCCCTTGTGGAATAGATTGATACCAAGCTAAGGCTTTATCCTTAAGAGAGAAGTAGAAAGCCCTAAGCTTATGGTTGTTGCTCTCCAATCTTGGCGGTCTAAGAGTCTCCATCAAAATCTCATAATTCATCAAGTGTTGATGAGGAGACTCTCCTTCCATCCCTCCAAATTGATTATGCCGGATCATTTGTAGAACTTGAGGGCGGAGCTCATAGTTGTGGGTTGCGGGATCTCCTAAGTTCACACCCGGACGGTGTGCTCTTTGTGCTGGATCAATACGTCTCCCTAACGTTTGTGGCTCTTCTATAGCAATGGGGACAACCCTAACATTCGCCGCCGGCTGCGGTTGTGGCGGTGGAGGAGGTGGAGGTTGTTGACGATTAAGCTCCCCTTGTACAAGGGCTTGCCAAATCTCATCAATCTCCCTCCTAGTTGCTTCTTGCCTCTCATTGGCAAGTCTCCTTTCTTCCTCCAAGAGCTCATCTCTTAGCCTTATTTGCTCTAAGGCTTCATCCAACTCAGCTTGGAGATCGCTTCCGGCCATCTCTTTTCCCTTTTTAACGCTCTTGGATCTAGATCTAAGGGTTTTCTCCGGTTCGGGATCGAATGGAGCTAAATCCTTGCCACGAGATCTTCGCATGCACCTAAAGAGTAAGAGACGTCTTGAAAAGCAAATACACAAACCAAAAAGAGATCAAAAGCAACAAGAAAGATCTACACTATAAACAATCACAAAATAGACTCAATCTAGACCTAGTCCCCGGCAACGGCGCCAAAAACTTGTTACGCTAAGATCGTGTGATGTGCACGCAATAAGCTTTAAATTTATATTCTCATTATATTTCTCCTAACTCCTAGCGCACCCGCAGTGTACGGGACGTTTGTAGTAGGGGAAGTATTCCGAGGTCGAACACAAAGAGTAAGGTGAGATCGATTCGATATATGATTAAGTTTAGTGAAGATCTAGTTTAAGGAAGAGAAGGAAATAAAGGAATGAAAATCTCAATGTGTTTGGTTGGTTTTTACGTGATCAATCAAAGATCACCAATCATAAAAAATGAACAATAAACTAAGCTACGAATCAACACAAACAAACAAGCTAAACGAGATATATAGATCAAAGATAGAAAAGCGGATTCTAGGGGTTGGAAAGTCCGGTTATGGCATAGACTCAAGCTATCTATTCATTTCTTGGATTAACTATAATATGTTGGGAGTGAGTGTTTCTAGATTGGGATCAATCACCGGGTAGGTCTCATGGTCCACTAATCCATCCCTAAGATCTCATCACCGGGTAAGTCTCTAAGAACCTAAGGATAGGAATTCTACACAAACCGGATTGTTACCTAGAGATCTAACCTATCCTTACCGGTTAAGTCTCGGAAAGGGAAGTTCTAAGCAACTATACTAGCACACTTAGTCCAATGGCGGCTATGAGGCTCACCAATACCTAGGGTTTGTTATCTTTGGAATCTAAGAGTAAGGATTACCGGGTAAGTCTCTACTAACACTTAGTTGCTAACACTAGGTCACCCTAGGATAGATTTAACTCAACAAACACCTAGGATTTCACATTCTAACATTCTAAGACTAGATCCATCGAACCAGGGAAGATCACGGGTTGTTCTACCTAGTCCACGGCCGTGGTTTGGTAAGAACAACCCGTGGATCCTAACAGAGGCTACATTCAAGCACACAAGTCATCCAAGGGCTAATCTAAGTCCTTCCTATCATAGTCCTAGCCATAATCATTCTTCCCTTACCCTAGAATCACATCTATTTAGCCTACAATATTTATCATAGCAATCGAAATCATCAAACATAAAATCATGGCTTCCATTTGCAAGATAATGAAGAGAAAGAGATGAACAAGTGAGGTAAACAAGACCAAGCTGAAAATGGAATTAGAATGACTCACAACCCTTCTTAAAGAAGGTTTAAATGGTTCATACAACTCTAGAAATCGATCCCGAAACTCTTCACTACAAGCTATCAAAGTCTAACAATGGTGTGTTCTTCTTCTTTTCCAATGAAGCTCTTCTCCAATGGTAGCTCTTCTCCAAATGGTAGCTTCCTTCTACCTCCTTCTTCCAAAGAATCTTCTTGTTGAGAGTGTATTTTTGATTGGATGATGGTGGATAATGGAGAGCTGCTCCAAGATGATTCTCTCAGCCAATATAGGACCACTTTTATACTACAACTTTGCAAGAGCTGGCCAAGATATCGTGGCACAGCTGTCACGAAAACCTGGGAAAATCCACGGACAGTTCCACGGCCGTGGAGTGTCAGTGAACCGTGATTTGGACCTTCAGCTTTGCCTTTGATCATTAAGCTTCGATTTGGTGCATGGCTTGTGTTGGCAAGGTTCCATGAGTCATCCTTAGCCTTTAGCTTGCATCCTAATGAGTCTGAGGGTGTGTCATCTTGATGAACGATCCTCAAACGTATCGTTTTAGCTCCTAAATCTCCCAAAATACCTACAAAGCAATGCACAAGTCCGTGTAGACGTCTATCTCGACAAAATACGTGAATTGAGTGCAAACGTCGTGAACTAGTGCTCAACCATGCATGAATGAGCGAGAAATCTATCTAAATGATTACCTAAACCTAAGTCATAAATCGTGTTATCAGTATGGGCAGAGATGTCGTACACCTTTATGTTGGGATGAGTAGCATTGCTAGTGGTTTGACACCTTATTAGATTCAGGATGATGTGGCTCGGGTAGCATTGATCAGAGAGAGGATGCTAATGGTACAGAGTCGTCATAAGTCTTATGCATATAGGAGGCGTAGACCCCTAGAGTTCAGAGTAAGAGCTCGTGTATGGCTAAGAGTGTCTCCGACACGAGGTGTTAGACGTTTTGGCATTAAGGGGAAGTTGAGCCCCCGATATGTCGGACCGTTCGAGATTCTGGATCGGGTTGGGAGCGCAGCATACAGATTAGTTTTGCCTCTGAGGTTAGAGGGTGTTCATCCTGTGTTTCACGTGTCTCAGCTGAGGGAGTACATACCATATCCGAGACATATTCTGAGTTATGATGATTGGGTGGTTGAGCCGGACCACACCTTTGTTGAGCATCCGATTGCAGTCCTAGAGCGAGTGAGATGCCTACGTTCGAAGGACATTCCTATGTTGAGGATACAGTGGTCGAGACGAGGGCCTAACGAGGCTACCTAGGAGACTGAGGATAGTATTCAGAGGAACTATCCAGAGTTCTATGCCGAGATAGATGTACCAGTAGGATCGACGAGTAGATCTTAGTACTATCTTGGTGCATGTTATGCTTATGTGCTTATATGCCATGATGTGTTTATTTTCGTACTAGCTATGATGTGATGTGTGATCTTATTAGATCTTGTGATACGATTGGTTTAGCTGGAGATAGTTATTCCTCCATGCTATTTTGATGGACATAGTAGTGCTGGAGATGTTTTTCCTCCATGCCTTTCTGTTATGAGTATGATACGGATAGAGATGTTCTTCCTCTATGCCTTTGTCATGTGATATGGTTTGGCTAGAGATGTTCTTCCTCTATGCCTTAATGATGTGATATGGTTTGGTTAGAGATGTTTTTTTTCCGTTATGCCCTGGTTAGTATAGTGATCTTATGGCTGGAGATGATGAGTTCCTTCATGCCTGTGCTTGAGGTTATAGAGTTATATAGGTTGATACCATGCGTGCGGAGATGTGATGCCTCCAATAGAGGGAGTTGTACCTCGGCTTTTGAGTCTGAGTGGTTTCAGAACCTTACAAGTTTCGGGACGAAACTTGTTTTTAGGGGGATGAGGTGTATGAGTCTTAGTCTTTTGGACCGGGATTTGGCCTTAGCCGCCCCCGCGGGTGATTGTGCCGCCCCAGCGGGTTCGCGCTCCCGCGGCTCAGGGAACCGCCCCTGCGGTTTCCTGCGGCTGCAGCCGGTTTTGTTGACCCTCTGACCGTGCTTTACTCTCTTCCTTCCTTCTTTCTTAAGTCTTGGCCTTGGCTCATGATCAAGGGTTTCCACTCCATTTCCCAGCCTTCTTACGTCCTTCTTGCTTCTCCCTCTTCTCTCCTTGATTTTGGTCTTGTTCTTCTCCTTGATTTGGAAGAGATTTATGTGACCTTGTTGATGTTGATGTTGTATGTTGTTGTTACTGAGCTTGGGAGCTAGCTGAAGTGGTTGTGCTGAGCTTTTCCTCTTGTGTAGAATTTCAGCACTAGGTAAGCTCCATTCTTCTTCTTCTTTTCTTCTTTCCTTGATTCTAACTCCTTAGCTTAGGAGTAGATGTGTTTCAATGTGTTTTGATAGTGGAATGTGTATGTATATGTATGTGTGTGACTATGGAACGTTGAAGACGTTATTTGATCAAGTGAAGAGTCGAAGAAGAATCGCGCGAGCAAGCTCTGCACCTGCGCAAGTGCCTGCGCCTGCGCAAGTGCCTGCGCTTGCCTGCGGCCACTTTCACGGCGCCGCGGCCGAGTGTCGCCGCGCCTGTGGTTTGCCTTACTTCGCCCCTGCGTCCCTCTTGTCACGCAGGTGCGTCTTGTCCCGGATCTACCTAGAGTAGTGTAGATCCTTTCCTAGTATGAGGGAATTAGTACCATGCTAGGTATATGTATGAGAATAGAATGATAATGTTTATGATATCGAGATATGCCGATTATGACTTTGAGGTTTAGTGGTTTATCGAGGTATATAGGTTGGATATGATCCTTATGGATCCCTTGGGTCTAGTTGTGACCCCTTTGATGATAGGAGATTGATATATCTCTATGCCTTGTTTAGGCAGTGTTATTGTCCAGAGATGGAGTTGATCGGGTTTCAGACTACTTCTGAGATTGAGGTAAGTCCATAGGACTTACTTAGCTACCATCCCTATATTGGATGTATGCATGAGTGGTATGTGTATATGCTTGATAGCATGCGATATTTTTATTACCGACCTATGGTCTATTGATTGCCTATTGTAGGGCCGTGACAACCTTTCCCTTTTTCATCCCGCTGGGAGTCTGGGATGTTCTTTGTGGATAGGTCAGATCTGGTATATGGGATGGACATGGACCACTCCCATTGGGTATACGAGAAGTGTGCCGGATCCAATCCAGCTGGCTATAGCCCACAGAGGCGAGGGTTATATTCCTCGTGTCACTTATGTTCATATACAGATATATATATATATATATATATATATATATATATATATATATATATATATATATATATATACACGTGTGAGTGTTGGATTATTTATATAAAGATAATGAACCGGGTAAATGTGTGATATCATGATGAGGTGTTTAGTATTCCTGATGTGTGTTTGTGCTTATGCTCATCCTATATATGTGTATGGTTAGCAAACGGTTTTATACCGTGTTGTAAATCCTTTGCAGGTTAGGAGAGCTGCAGAGTGATCCAGAGTGAGTGATCTGTTGAGGGCTCCGTACACTACGTCGTCCTCGTGGGATATGGAATCCTTTGATCATGTATATATTTATGTTTTGTTTGTAATCAGTAGCACTTTGTATAAACCTTTTGATTTTTATATTACAAGTTTTATGTTTTGGTTTTACTCTATATGTGTCTTGTTGTAAGATCAGTGAACTTGTTGTCTAGTTAGGGTCAAGATCCATTGTGAGATCCTAGCCCAGTAGCGCATCGAGTCCTACGGATTCGGGGTGTTACATTTATTTAGCCCTTTTAGAGTCATCTTTGAAGGAATCCTACACCTAGATCGGACACCACGGGACATCCCGTATCATATCCTTAATTCTTCCTAATAGCTCGTCTAGCGTCAACAGTCTTTTTATTATTTCTTTT
>BSUD01000004.1:92087972-92201170 GCA_033239045.1 Fagopyrum esculentum | reverse complement strand
TAGATCCTTTCCTAGTATGAGGGAATTAGTACCATGCTAGGTATATGTATGAGAATAGAATGATAATGTTTATGATATCGAGATATGCCGATTATGACTTTGAGGTTTAGTGGTTTATCGAGGTATATAGGTTGGATATGATCCTTATGGATCCCTTGGGTCTAGTTGTGACCCCTTTGATGATAGGAGATTGATATATCTCTATGCCTTGTTTAGGCAGTGTTATTGTCCAGAGATGGAGTTGATCGGGTTTCAGACTACTTCTGAGATTGAGGTAAGTCCATAGGACTTACTTAGCTACCATCCCTATATTGGATGTATGCATGAGTGGTATGTGTATATGCTTGATAGCATGCGATATTTTTATTACCGACCTATGGTCTATTGATTGCCTATTGTAGGGCCGTGACAACCTTTCCCTTTTTCATCCCGCTGGGAGTCTGGGATGTTCTTTGTGGATAGGTCAGATCTGGTATATGGGATGGACATGGACCACTCCCATTGGGTATACGAGAAGTGTGCCGGATCCAATCCAGCTGGCTATAGCCCACAGAGGCGAGGGTTATATTCCTCGTGTCACTTATGTTCATATACAGATATATATATATATATATATATATATATATATATATATATATATATATATATATATATATATATATATACACGTGTGAGTGTTGGATTATTTATATAAAGATAATGAACCGGGTAAATGTGTGATATCATGATGAGGTGTTTAGTATTCCTGATGTGTGTTTGTGCTTATGCTCATCCTATATATGTGTATGGTTAGCAAACGGTTTTATACCGTGTTGTAAATCCTTTGCAGGTTAGGAGAGCTGCAGAGTGATCCAGAGTGAGTGATCTGTTGAGGGCTCCGTACACTACGTCGTCCTCGTGGGATATGGAATCCTTTGATCATGTATATATTTATGTTTTGTTTGTAATCAGTAGCACTTTGTATAAACCTTTTGATTTTTATATTACAAGTTTTATGTTTTGGTTTTACTCTATATGTGTCTTGTTGTAAGATCAGTGAACTTGTTGTCTAGTTAGGGTCAAGATCCATTGTGAGATCCTAGCCCAGTAGCGCATCGAGTCCTACGGATTCGGGGTGTTACATTTATTTAGCCCTTTTAGAGTCATCTTTGAAGGAATCCTACACCTAGATCGGACACCACGGGACATCCCGTATCATATCCTTAATTCTTCCTAATAGCTCGTCTAGCGTCAACAGTCTTTTTATTATTTCTTTTGGGATTATATTGTATGAAATTATAAATATACACATGACTATAAACATTTTTCTTGGTAAAAATATATTCAAACTGTATATACTATACAAAAATCTTATTTTGGTAGAGGAAAAAATATAATTATGATTACCGTAGTATAAAATGGTTATTTGTGAATATTTGAAAGACAAAAAGATTAGAGTTAATTAATAACTTATATATTTATTAATTTATTTTATAATTAATAAATAATTATTATCAGTTTGTAACATTTATTTAGAATTAAGATCATTGTATGATGGATTGAAAGGGGACAAATATATATCTAATTGAAGATAAATGTACGATTATTGCCGGTAGCGAGAAGTTTGAACAAACAAGAAAATATGTGACCCATAACTCAATTGTGAGGTGCATCAATGCTACAAGGAAGAGCATCCTTCACTACCATTACCCAGACCCGGGCATCTCCGGACTCGGGCTGGACTCGGGCCGAGCCCGGTCTTCGGGCCTGGGGTTTTGTTCATACCTGCCCGGAGCGGGCTTCGGGCCGGGCGGGCGGACCCTGTTTTTTATATATATTTTATTAAAAAAATAAAAAAAATACATATTAAATATAAAATAAATAAAATTATAACAAATAATTCAAAGTAACTCGATGGTCGTGAACATTTGAACCTTATCTTGAAATATTGGGTTCGATTTCTACTATTCGCATATATATTTTACATATTTAAATTTAAAAAATAAATAAAACGGGCTTTGGGGCCGGGCTTAGCGGCCCGGACGGGCCTGCACCCTTGCCCGTACCCGCCCGCCGGGCTTGGCGGGCCGTGCTTAGCAGCCCGGCCGGGCCTACCTTATGCGCCATACCCGCCCATTTTTGCAGGCGGGCCGGGCGGGCGGGCTGGCCCGGGTTTGCCCAGGTCTAGGAAATCTCCAAATCTAGCCAACCTTAACCACTTTCCCACCGGCGTTGCTCTTCTTCTATCACTCAAGTACAAGGAAGGTAAGCTCACTTTTTAAGTCTCATGAGTCTCACTTGTTCTTCTAGTTGATCTCTCTTAGGTCTAACATCCTTCTCACGTCTTATCTTTCATTTTCTTGAACATAAGTCATATTCTTTTAGAGTCATTTTGTGTGTGAGTTGCAAGTCTAACTCATTTGCAACCTTCTTCTAGAGTCTTTGTGTAGTTTGTTATGTGTCCCTTGAATTCTCAGCAGTACACCCTACCACAGCAGCCGAGGAGTTGCTAAGTCGGAGCTAGAATATCGATGTAAGTGAAGCTTTAATCCTTACAAAGCAACTACATCAAAAAGCTTGTGGCAACATCAACTCGAGAGTGAAGTAAACACTTGTGAGATACTAAAGTTTCCACTAACATTAACACATTTTCGGTGTTTGTTGATTGTTTTGAAGCATGCCTAGGTCTAATAGTCCTAGCAAGTCTCTTGGTAGCGAGCCAATCCCACCGGAGATGTTCAATATATTGAAGCATATTTCGATTTCGGTAGCTAGCCTATCCAAGAGGATGTCGGTCATGGAGTCACGAACACCACCACCACTCGCACCTCCTTTGAGGCCAACCATGGAGATCGGAGGGCCTTCAAATGCTCCTCCTAGAGAGACTACGTAGGAAGCACGCCATAATAGCCCACATGGACAAGGTAATTAACGACTCACTCCTCCTCACAGCGCACATAATGTACCTAGGTTTGTGGATGAATTTCAGGAACCCCAAGACGAAGCTATATAAGACGAAATGTTGGATGAATACCCCAGGAGATTCCAACCACAACGTAGGGGCATGGAGGAGTAATATAGGCCAATCCAAGAGCAAGATGGCCTAGGAAAGGTGAAGCTTAAGATCCCCTCCTTTGGTGGAAAGTGTGACTCGGATGTCTACATGGAATAGGAGACCGAGGTGGATAAAATTTGGTCTTTCCACAACTTTGGAGAGCCAGGAAGGTCCAAATCGCAGCCCTAGAGTTCCAAGGGTATGCATTGTTTTGGCGGGATCACTTGATCAAAGGAGAGAAGAACACTAGACCTGGATATTGTGACTTGGGAGCAAATGAAGGCTCTCATGAGGATAAGATTTGTGCCACCACACCACAATAGAGATTTGAGACAGACTGGAAAATCTATGGCAAGGTTCGATGAGTGCTGCAGAAGCCTAGATATCCATTCCGGTCTACTACTAGATCAGATTTTTCCATTCCGGTCAGTTCTACACAACCCTACACCTCCTTAATACCCTAGTGAATGAGTCTCTTGTATCTTCCAAAGTGCGAAGAATGTCCTCAAGTAATCATCGACCATTCCCAAGACATACACCATCTTCAACAATTGTACTTCATCCAACCATCTTCCTTCTCATTTGCCCATAACATAGCCTCCCTATTTGGTTTCTCCCTGCTTGTTAGAGCACGTATATTATCAACATACCCTTGTTGATAATCCTTCACGACATCATTGATATAGTCATTATCCACATGCCCAATTACACCACATAAGTAACAAAAGTTGGGTAACCGCTCATACTTCAACTCTACCCACATCTTCTTATGCCCATGTTGCATAATCATTCATTTATTCCCCACACAAAGCGGTTTTGTGATATCCAAGGACATTTATAATCACAAAAAGTCTCTATAATAGTATGGCCACCATCGTCGTCCCATTCCAAGAAAGCACCTAGAGTGTTTCCCACTGCCATTGTTGTTTCTTGTATCATAACACCGTAAGACGTTTGATTAATTGATGATGTCCTAGATTAAATAAAGTAAAATACTCTTATTATGGTAAGTAATTAATTGAGAATAACTAAAATAATGAATGTAAGGTTCATCAAAATAATGTTCATCCTAATTAATATTGTTTTTCATATATTTCATTCTATTTAATTTGTAAATGTATTTTATTTACTAGCATAAGTATATCAAATTAACGTAATGTTCAAGAAAATTAAATGTATCTTTTTAGTCAGGTTGCTATTGTGTATACGAGTTTTCTTATATATATTTTTATTCAATTTAATTATTATTATCTATGTACTAGCATACACATACATTTTTAGAGCCATGTTATTATTGTATTTACAAGTTTTCTTATTTATTTTTTCACAAATGAACATACGGTTCATGAACATAAAAGTATAGTATCTTTCAAGTATGGTAAGTACCATCATGCTATAATTAAATGATCCGATTCAATCTTAACCGTTGATCTATTATAATCCAACGAATCGTAAAGGTTCTCATTCCTTCGCGTAAAATTGGTTCTCACCCGAACCAATTCCTATAAATATATTATTTCAGGTCCGAAACGATCCGGACCAAATAGACTGGACCGAAACAGTCAAATCCACGGTCCAAGGTTTTGAAAATTCCGGTCCGCCGGTTCCGATGAACATCCCTAAAGAGGTTGGATGAAGGCCAATTGGTTTCTCATGTTCATACAATTATTTCCTTCACAACAGGATATATATATATATATATATATATATATATATATATATATATATATATATATATATATACATAATTTTATTATCAAATAATCCAATATTAGGCTAATAAAAAATAACAAAAATATACAATTCAATATATATGATTATTATCAATCGAGAAAGTAACGGATGTTTCTCACCAAAAAGAAAAAAAAAGAGTTGATGTTTAATTTTTTTTGGCTGAATTTGCAATGTAGGCCTTTTATAATGTAGAGTTTGGATTTTGGGCCTTTCATAATTTTATTTAAAAAATGGACTCCTATTGTAGAAAAAATCAGAAAAGTAAGGGATATAGGTATGTAGACTGATTTGATGGGTGACATGTAGAAAAAATCAGAAAATAGCCCAATCAATTCAGCCAGCCCATCTTCTTCCCTCCATTGTCCATTCTTCTTCCCTCCTTTCAAACATAAATTTATATCTGGGTATCCATATGCAGCTCTTTTCTTCTTCTCATTGAAACGCAGGAATCTGGAATGCTTGTTGAGCTTCTTCTTCACCGGAATTTGGACTTCTTACATATCCCTGTTCTATTTCTGGGTAAGCAGTGTTTGGCCTTATTTTTGGGTAATCTCAAACTTCCTAGGTAATGTATTTGTGGGTAATCTGAAACTTTTCATCTCTTGTTTTTGTGAATCTAAAATACTGAAACTTCTTGCTCTATTTGTGGGTAAGAAGTGTTTGTTTCCATCCATGGATAATCTCAAACTTCTCAAACTTTCCTGTTCTATTTGTGGGTAATGTCAAACTTCCAGGGTAATCTATTTTTGGGTAAGCAACGGTAAGAGTTGTGTTTCTATTCCCCTGTTCTATTTGTGGGTAAGCAGTGTTTGTTTCTATCCATGAGTAATCTCAAACTTCCTGGGTAATGTATTTCTGGGTAATCTGAAACTTCTCATCTCCTGTTTTTGTGAATCTAAAACACTCAAACTTCCTGTTCTATTTGTGGGTAAGCAGTGTTTGTTTACATTTCCCTATTCTATTTGTGGGTAAACAGTGTTTGTTTCTATTTCTGGGTAATCTCAAACTTCCTGGGTAATGTATTTATGGGTAATGTATTCCTGGGTAATGTGTTTGTTTACATTTCCTGTTCTATTTGTGAGTAAGTAGTATTTGTGGGTAAGCAGGGTATGTTTCTATTTTTGGGTAATCTCAAAAAGTGAACATCAAATCATCTGAAAAAAGTGTGCAGCACCATTATTTCAATTCTTTCAAACAGTGGCTAATTGATGACTGCTGACTACTGTGCGGAAATTGGGTTGATTGGTAACATATTTGATTGACATTTTTGGAGGGAATTGTTGGCCCAGATTGGTTTTCTGTAATTGTTTTTGGGTATGTACATAGTTATTACCCAAAATGCATACAAATTCACATACTCAGGTTTGATATGATTGTGTTAGTGTCTTGTCAGATATTGATATGTTTGGGTAAGTGGTTTGTTTGTATGGTTGTCAATGTAGTAATTCTTTGGGGTATGTACGTAATTATTACCCAAAATACATACAAATCTACATACTCGGGTTTGGTATGATTGAGTAAGTGTTTTGTAAGATATTGATATGTTTGGGTAAGTGGTTTGTTTGTATGATTGTTTGTGTAATACATCGAACATGGTAAGTGCATATCCCAATATTGAAATCGAAGTTTTGGATAATTAAACATAAATCGTAATACAACTTACAAAAAAGATGACACATAAGTACATAACATAACCAAAAAATAACAACCCAATTTTGTTAACCAAAAGTGTGTTAACATTCTCACATAAGTTTCTACCCAAAAAAACAACCTTACCCAGTGCAAGCTTACCCACCTATCCTGCAAAATATCTTCCCTACATACTTGGGTAAGATGGAAAAGACGACTAAGGCGACCATGGTGCTTGGTGGCTCTCGAGGGAGAAGACGACCGAGGAGCTTGGTGGTTGCTGGCTCCAATCCTGTGCTCACAAATTACTTAAAAAACATTGCTCAAAAAACATACTCAGCTCACACATTACTCAAAGTGCTCATACATACCCAAAATGCTCACACATTACTCATTTCAAAGCAATACCCAAAAAACACAGTAAATACATTCAGGGAGTAATCAATTACTCAATCCATACCCAAGAAACATACCCAAAGTGCTCACACATTACTCAAAGTGCTCATACATACCCAAAGTGCTCATACATATTACATACCCAAAGGCTCATACATACCCAAAGTGCTCATACATACCCAAAGTGCTCACTCATTTGATGGTACTCAAGGGTAGTACGACTTACCAATTCCTCATCAATGGCAGACTCGGACACTTTAGCCTCCTCACGAACTGTAGCCTCGCCGGAATCGGCGACCATCCTACGTTCTTCTGCCTCAATGACGGCATGAGTAAACCCTAGACTGAAAGAGGGCACCGGAATCTGAGCAGAAGGGAGACTCGCCATTCTTCAAACTTTGTATTTTTTCTGGTTAGGTTTCCAAGCGTTCTTCAACCTTATGAGTTTAGAGAAGGACATAGAGGCAGTTTCAGGGGAGGAAGAAGAGGGTGAATGTTGTTCAGAGAGGAGGAAGAAGAGAGCGACGATTTCAGGGCAGGAAGAAGACGACAGCGGTTTCAGGGGAGGAAGAAGAAGGGGCCGACGGTTTCAAGAGAGGGAGAAGAAGAGGGTGACGGTCAAGGGAGGAAGAAGAAGAGGGCGACGGTAACAGAGAAGGAGAAGAAGAGGGCGATGGTGATTCAGAGGCAAGGAATGTCGTTGGTGGTTCAGAGGCAAGGAAGGAGGAGGCAAAGAAGGAGAATAGTAACGTGGTGGTTGATATCTTCCAAGCAGAATATTAAACCCTAATTCGTTTTTTTGATTAAAAGTAACCATCTAATCAGTAGAAGGCCCAATATCCTACTTTCTAGTTTACAGGCCTATTTTATCTTATTAATCTATAGAGGTCCATTTTACAAAATGCCAATTTTAAGGGTCCTATTTCCCCAATTCTTTCTTTTTTTTTTAAGAAGTTGAGAATTGGTGAAGCCTTGTTGTCGCATCCGTGCCCAAATCAATTTTTTTGCGAAATCCTTTCCCAACAAATCTCATGATATACATTTGTACGGGTCAAGTTTTCTTTTTTGTTGTTGTGTTGTGTTCTGAGTTTGGAGCTAGTCTCGGTGCTGGTGCGAGTTGTTTGTCTAAGAGGGGTCGTTGATTTGTGATAGATTTCTAAAGGCTCTTCCTCAAGTTCAAATCTGAGGTGTTCACAGTTGTTCCCCAAACGTCTGTCATGTGCACTTTCTTCGACGGTGGACTTTATCTCCCCGATTTCCTGTGATTGGTTCGTTGTCCTTTACCATGAAGACCTCTTTGCTTCCGGGATTTCCTTATGTACTTTTGTGTATTTATTTGTTTTTAGGTTGTTTCATGATAGTTAGTATGTCTGCTGATTCTTTCGGCCTTTCAATCTATTAGACTATATGTCGTCTAGTGCATCAAACCGCTTTCCTTCATCAATAAATAAATAAATTGAGATTGAATATGCATTCTTGCGTTGATTTTGATTCTATAAAGCCTCTATTATTGAATTACAGTTTTTTTTGTTATTTTTGGTTACCCTTATAGTGGATTATTTGATAAACAATATTTCTCTCTACCTGTGCTACTTGTCGACTCTATATATACCCCTCTATCACACAAACCAATACCCTTTGTTAAGCTGACTTTTGTATTTTCTTGGTGTTTTGGTTTATGTTTATTCTTCCTACAATTCATATTATTCAGTCTTTGATCAAGTCGATCCCATTTCTTTGTCGGCTCAATCCTTCACCTTCTTTTGTGTGTGTTTGTTTATGGGTTTTACAATTAATCATTCAAAGTTTCATACTTTTTCCATGTGTTTGATCTTGATCATATACTACAATCGGGTCTTGTAATTATTTGTTAGATTTGAGGCTCGTGTTTTAACCCTCATCAACCATCTTGTTGGAACACGCAGATTATAAGAACCATAGGGATGTCCTAGTTGGAAGTCCTTGCAAATAGAAACGATTTAAGCACTAAAGCAAATTTATACAAGGACTTATAGTGGAAATCTCGTATTACCAATACGTAATTGAGATCAAATCCACTCCCTTCCTACCTATGTTAGGCCAGAATTCAAAGATGTTTATTGGTTACTTATCTTAGTTTACACGGTAGTACCTCGACTACACTCTCTTGTGAATCAAGATAGCCTAACCTATTACAACTTCAGTAAGCCCACCTCCACTAGCTTCTAGAAAGCTTGTCTTCTTCTCTGACTATTCTCCCTGAACGCTTGAAGCTTTCGATTTCTTCTCTTCTCTACTTTAGATATGTTAGTTGTGAATTGAAGCATTAACCCCAATACAAAGTTTAACCTAGTATATATGTATAGTCCTAATATAATATAATATTATAAACAAATTAGTTAGAATAATATATTTTACAAGTAAACTTTAGTAATATACTAACAAGATTTCCTAGATACATAATATCCTAAAATATGATAAATATAACACACTTGGAGATCTTCTAAGATAGACGGAAAAATCTATTCTTCGATAAGTCATATGGGATGATGTGTGAGCCTCGTATCTCGTAAATTGTAAATATTTACAAGACCCGCTATAGTATAGGGAGTAAGAGTCGAACACACGGAATGGGTGTCTCGCTTTGACAAATTAATCAAGAAATTAAAATTATTAAATAAAATAAAATAAATATGTACAGAAGGTGAAGAAGAAAAACCAGAAACCAAAGACTAAACAATCTAGTCGACCGGCTACAGCCTGGTCGACCGTGTTAAAACGTGATTTGAAGCAAAAATCAAGAGATTAATAATCAAAGACAAAATCGGAGTGAAAGGCTCAATTCCCTCAGTTTGTTCGACCGACTACATTGAGGAGTTACACTCGATTGCCTTGTAACACGCTTGGAGATCTTCTAAGATAGACTGAAAAATCTATTCTTCAATAAGTCATAAGGCATGAAGTGTGAGCCTCATATCTCGTAAATCGCTATAGTATAGGGAGTCACACTCGATTGCCTTGTAAAACAATTTAGAAGATAAGGGAGAAAGAACAATGATCTTTATAGAGCTTGGACCTATATAGATTGAAGGGAGAAAACAAAGAATAGGCATCAACAAATAAAGCAATTCCAGAATCTACAACAAGCATATGATCTTAATCGGCAATTCTACAACACTGAATGTAAGTTATAGTTATGCAGGAGACAACTTCGTCCAATTGTCACGTGTTCAAGAATTTTTTCGGCATACATCAACTCAATATGAAGGTATGAGGCCTAGACAATCACCTTAATTCAACATCACCTTGAAGAACAAATAGCAAATGAAGAATCAAAGTACTACCATAACTCATATAGACAAACATTCAATACACATAAAATCAATTCAATATTAGAGATCAATGTAGTCAGCCTCACCAAACCCTAGAATATATGAGAATTAGTCAAACAAACCTGAACAAAACTAAAAATTCATTATTATTGATCGAAAGAAGTTCTAGTTTAGCGACAAGAAGGGTCTAATCAAGCAACATCCATAGGGAAAAGGCGGTAGAAACTACTAAATTACATAAGAAGAAGATATCTAACCTAATGGAATTTTTTTTTATAGGTTCAGAGTATAACCTAAAACCTAGATATACTAAGATATTATCTTCTATTAAGATAAGATCAATCTAACAAATAAAAATGTCCAAGTGGGCATGTCAAAAGTCCAACCCAAATGAAAGGGATAAAGGGTAAGAATAGTAGACGTCGAAGCGGGCTAGTTGAGTGATCTAACAAATAAAAATGTCCAAGTGGGCATGCAAAAAGTCCAACACAAATGAAAGGGATAAAGGGTAAGAATAATAGACGTCGAAGTGGGCTAGTTGAGTGAACATATGAGCCATGTTGTTGGGCCTGGTCAAGAATTTGCTCCATGACTTCATCACTTCAAGAAGAGGTTATTTTGAGGTCACGTGGAGAAGGAGGGAGAGGTGGTCGAGCATCCATGTGCATGATCGAGCACTTTTGAACGTTTCACGGTGTTCTTCACTTCAATCTCGGACATCGCCATTTCCATCTTGAATTTGACTTCTTTGACCATACGGAGATCCATAGTGTTGATGAGGCCATTCCATTACATGTGTATCATTTGCATGCCACAAATGCCTAAAATTCCTACAATTAAATGAACTAACCGGTAGCTCGCCACAACAATAATAGTAAAGAAATAGACAGATAAAATATGTCATTTAGCCCAAAAGAGGTAGGGAATGAAATATAATGATAATTATAAAAGACACTAAATTGAGTGCTATCGTAAACTTGGACGCATACTTCTATCTTGTATATAGAAACCCTTCTTGCATATACCGTAATTAGACCTGTTCAAATCCGGGCTCGGGCCGGGCCGAGCCCGGTTCACAGGCCTGTAAGGGCTGCCGTACCCGGCGGGTACCCGTTTTTTTTTTTTTGAAAAAAAAAAAATGTATATATATATATATATATATATATATATATATATATATCTTTTTTGTTTAAAATTTTCTTTTTTTTGCCGGGCCGAGCGGCCCGACCGGACCTAATGCCTTGTTCGTACCCGGCCCGTCGGGCCTCTGTTGATGTTCATACCCGCCCGTTTTCGCGGGCTGGCCTGGTCTTGAACAGGTCTAACCGTAATGTAGGATTTTAAGAATACTCGTTAGGAACTATTGCATTGGATGTCCTTTGCTAGTACTTCAACGATCTTCAATTTAAACGCAAACAAACAATTAGTAAATTTAATAAGAGGTTTGCAAATCATTAAAACCTAGGTGTACTTAGATACCATGAAACATGAACTCCTTGACTTTCAACAATTTCTTTCCTTTTTACGATGGTAAAAAAGCACATGAGTAAGATCAAAATATAAAATGTGGAAAATTTCCCCCTTGGACAAAGGAATTATTCTCTTTGGTACGTTCACACGTACTTTGGACATTTTTTCCCTTTAGAAACCATTAGTTGGAATTATTCTCTTTTTTTATAGTACGTCTGGTTTGACTCGCCCCCCTTTTGACATCAAAATGTGCATTTGAGCAAGAAAACATGAAGATAGTGGTCAAAGATGAAGCAAATTTGACATAACTAATTAAAAATAATTAACGTTCACCATAATTTCCATGACAATCATACATCACTTTCTAAAACTATCACAAACACTTTAGAGAATGGACTAAAAAATTATATATACTCACAAGAAAGGAAATAGATAGGTATGCAAAAGGACAAAAACAAGGTAATGTTTGAACAAGGGACTTTCAAATGAATTGAAAACAAGGGACTTCAAATGAATTGATACAAGTGTGTGCAAAAGAGGTTCTTTCGAAAGTCCCGGTTGTTAATTTAGTGTGATCCATATTAAGTATAGGGAAGTATGTCTTTACTAATCCGATGAAAGGGCAAATTAATTTTGACATTCTTCATATCACCAACTTCGATCAAAGCCCTAACAATGGTTTTGGGATCACCTCGGCCCATAACGATCCAAGTGTCCAACACTCGATCTTGATAGGTTCTTCCGGTTTCTTAAAGTCCCATTGGCTATCCTTTGTAGAGAAACACTCGATCTTGGTAGTCTCTACCTGATTCTTATTGTCAAAGTTCCATTTGTTCTAGCACAAAGGTCTTCTTCTAAGATTGATGAACTACCTCTCATTTTTTTTGTTTTCTTTTCCTTCATCTTCTTCATAATGATTAAGATACATCCTTTTGATGAACTTCTCTTGTAACTATACGAACGCAACAATTTTCCTTGGAGAACATTCTTTCCTTTTGACAATTATTGATTTCTCATGGTTTGGTTTTCAGAGAAAAAATTTCCAAAGGATAATCAAGATATTTCACAATGTTTGTGCTTGTGGTTTCTATCGAGTTGAGAGGGGAGTTTTATTCCATACGATTATTTCTAAAAATTCAAAAGGAAACATCACTTGGTGTTAGTTTTAGCACTTTGTCCTTTTTTTTTTTGGTAAATGGTAAATTCGTAGACCACCCGGTTCGATCGGCTTAGCCGCTTTACGTCCGGATCGGGTAGAATTTAGCACTTTGTCCTTCCTTCCTTTGTTGGAAGAGATGAGCACCATTGGCGGGTATGGAAAAAAGGAGAACTAGAGAGATAACTCATTGAATCAATTTAATAACAAGGAGAAGGAAATCAACCAAACATGATAAATTAGGTTTTAAAAGATACGTTTAATAGGGGCTAAAATCTTTTAACCAAAGATCCCCATTACTTTCCATACATCAAATCTCACAGATTAATCGCTTGTAGCCATTTTAGCCTTGAACATTCCACAAATACCCACTTGCATTACCCCCAACAATCACTTCGTTTTAAGCAATAGTTAGTGACGGCCCTTTGTTGTTGAAACCAAACATCCCTTATCATTTTATGGTTCACTTGTTCAAATGGGTAAGTGATTGGATATTATAATAATAGGTAGAAAGAGACTCTCACACAAGAATTAGCTCCAATCACAAAACTAGGTATGTACCTTATTAGTTGTAACGGCAATTCCCAATTTTGGTGTAAGAAAAACATATAAAGCTCATAGGAAATTCTCATCACAACAAGAAAGGTTTGGTCATAGATTCAAGGCGGTTCAATGAGTTTCAGAGGCCATGTGTCAATGTAATTTTTTTATTAGTAATTTTAAAATTATTTACAGACAAAAAAACTAGAAATAGGACTAAAAAGATTTTTTTGAAAAGTATATGAAAATAAAAAATAAATTGCCGATCATAACTTATAATATTAGTTTTAGGAGAAAATAAAAAATAAAAATGATATCATAAAAATTGTATAGGAAAAAAAATGAATAACTAAGATTAATTGAGGTTTTGAATCCTTGACCATTTTCACATGACATAGAGTTTTTACAACTATGACACACATTCTTTTGTTAAATAAGAGTACTAAAAATAAAAATTATGGGGCTAAAAAAACTATAGGTCTTGTGGTGTTGGGCCGAATGGAACATATTGTTGGACGGGTCTGCATAGATTCAACCATCATGACTGATAATGAGGGTAAGAACTAGGCTGATAATGAGGGTAAGGAGAACCAATTGACTCTTTTGGGCAACATATGAGAATACGTGGAAAAGAGTTCACACTTTATTCAGACATGGATGATGCCATGCTAAATTTAAGTAGGACGTCCTGAAAAAGAAAGTCATGTGCAAATATAATATCATTAAATAACCACATGGGTAATGTTCCAAACAAATGTGCAAAATATATGACTCAATTATTGGGACAAAAGAAGGAGGAACATATTTGCTCAAAGCAATAATCATACGAGGAAGTCTTATGAGACTTATCAAGGTGATTATTGCAATTAGACATGAAGCGGATTTCCACTACTTGTACGTACTCATCCGGAGTCCTGTAACTCAGGAGTAGAAGTGGTCGTAGTAAGGTACCTTTGTTACACTGAATCAATATATCCATATACCCATTAAATGTAACACCCCGAATCCGCGGGACTCGAGGTGCTACCGGGGCTAGGATCTCACAATGGATCCTGACCCTAGCCTGACAACAATCTCACTGAGATCTTACAACAAGGCACAAACAGATTAAACTAAAACATAAAACTGACATATAAATAAACGTCAAAAGGTTTATACAAACTGTTGAGTACAACCAAAACATCTCCACACATATATACATATCCAAAATACCCAACCACGAGTATATCCCCCAGTGTACGGAGCCCTCAGCAGACCGCCCCGTCTGGATCACTCTGCAGTGTCCTAACCTGCAAAGCCTACAACACGGCATTACACCGTTAGCTAAACCGAACACATACAAGGGAAGATGCAAGAGCACACACACACAGACGTCATAAACTTAACACATAAGCATGTTGTCAATCATTTACCCATTTATTATCTCATACACATAATCCGGCGCACGCAGCGTATAAATAATATCTCAATATATAACGTATGTGACACGAGGAATATAACCCTCGCCTCTAGGGAAACAATGCCAGATGGAGTGGGGAATCCGATCCCACCTCCCGTGTACCCTATGGGAGTGGAGCAGGTGTCCGGCCCCACTGAGCCATACTGGCCGGCCCGAAGAGAACCCCCAGACTCCCAGCGGGATGACTAGGCAAGTTGTCACGGCCCTATAATGGGCAAGCAATAGACCATAGGTCGGTAATATCAATATATCATACGGCCTATAAAGCATAACATCCACCACTGAGACACACATCCAATATATGGAGGGCAGCTAAGTAAGTCCTATAGACTTACCTCGTATCTCGGGAGTCTCAGTCTCAGACTCAAACACTCGGCTCCATTGTAGAGATCACAAGGCCTAGACAAGGCATAATACATACATCAAATATATATCCACACAAGGGGTCACACCTAGACTCAAGGGATACATACGGATCATATTCCAACTCGTAATCCTCAAGGCCGTAACTGGCATAACAGTTCTGTACTCAAACTCGTTCTAACCTCAAACTCGTACCTAGCATGCTACTACCACTCATACTCGGAAAGGAAAGGATCTACCTATCATTAGGTAGACCCGGGACCAAACGCATCTGCGAGGCACAATACCGCAAGGGCGAAAGCAAGTGGCCGCAGGCGGCGGGACATGGCCGCGGGCGCGGCAAGACGTGGCCGCTGGCGCGGCAGAACGTGACCGTTGGGGCGGTGACACGGAATAAGGCAGCCGCTGGCGCAACGCTGGCGCCGGGACGATGCCGCCGCGGGGGCGGTGACTCTGGGCCTCGGGGGCGGTCGACTGTGCAGAGCTCGGTTCTGCGTTTCTCCTCGGCTCTTCACTTGATCACTACACGTCTTCTCTCATCCAAAGGCAGGTTCAAACACAAACATACACATCCCACAATCAAAACGTGCCTAGGCATGCATCTACTCCTAAGCTATGAAGGAAGGCAAGGAAGAAAGAAGAAAGAGAAGAAACCTTACCACAAAGGTGGTCCAAGGCTGCAGGACAGCTCAACATGCACCAAGGTTGGCTTCCACTGCCCAGCATAACCAAGCCACACCTTGTACAAGCTACCAACACCAAAGCTCTCACAAGAAAACCTTCCAAAACCAAAGAGCAAGATCCAAAGGAGCAAGGGAGCACGAACGTGGAGAGAGAAAGGCTGGAGAAGAAGATGAAGAAAAGAACTAGATCATCCAGGTAAAACAAGGTAAGTAAAGGGTAAAGTAAAGGTCAACGTGGTCAAAGAAAACGGCTGCAGCCGCCGAAACCCGCAGGGGCGGATCACGGGGCCGCGGGTACGGAGAGCCACATGGGCGGCAGGATGGGGCCGTAGGGGCGGCTAGGCCAATCTTGGCCAAAGTCGAGCTTGGTCAAAGACCGAGCTCGGTCCGAAAGATTACGGCTGTTACACCTCACCCCTCTAAAAACAAGTTTCGTCCCGAAACTTGCACAATCTCGGAAGCACTCAAGCTCAAAACCGGGATACACTACCACTATAGGAGGTATCATAACACATACCTGGCCTCAACCATACGCTATAGCCTCAACACGGGCGTGGAGAAACATCATTTCCCGCAAAAGATCACAATCCTATCCGGGGCATAGAGAGAAACGTCTCTAGCCAAACCAACAACGGGGAAAGGAGAAGATATCTCCATCCAATCCTACATATCTCGAGATAGCATGGAGGTAAGAACCATTTCCAGCTATACCTATCGGTCGTACTAGCACAACAGGATCTGTAACAGATCATACACACATCACAGCTAGTACGAAATAAACACAGTATGACATATAAGCACATAAACACATAAGCATATAACACTCACCAAGGTAATACTAAGATCTACCCGGCGATCCCACTTGTACTGCTATCTCAACATAAAATTCCGGATAGTTCCTCTGGATACTATCCTCAGTCTCCCAAGTAGCCTCCTCAGGTCCATGTCTCGACCACTGTATCGTCAACATAGGAATGTCCTTTGAACGCAGGCGTCTCATACCTCGCTCTAAGACTACAACAGGGTACTCAGCAAACGTGTGGTCCGGCTCAACCACCAAATCATCATAACTCACAATGTGTCTCGGATCTGGTATATACTCCCTCAGCTGAGACACGTGGAACACAGGGTGAACACCCTCTAATTGCGGAGACAAAGCCAATCTGTAAGCTGCGCTCCCAACCCGATCCAAAATCTCGAACGGTCCGACATATCGAAGGGCTCAACTTCCCCTTAATGCCGAATCTCCTCACACCTCGTGTCGGGGACACCCTCAGCCATACGTGGGCTCCAACTCGAAACTCTAGAGGTCTGCGCCTCCTATCTGTATACGATTTCTGATGGCTCTGAGCCATCAGTAGTCGCTCTCTAATCAGGGCTACTCGGGCCATATCGTCCTGAATCTGATAAGGGGCTATACCGCTGACACTACTCTACTCATCCCATCATAACGGATTCCCACATCTCTGTCCATACAGTGCCTCATATGGGGCCATCCCAATAGATGCATGCCAGCTGTTGTTGTATGAGAACTCAACAAGTGGGAGGTGATCTGTCCACACTAGTCCTCAATCCAACACACAAGCTCGCAGCATATCCTCTAGTGTCTGAATGTTCCTCTCTAACTGACCATCGGTCTGTGGATGAAACGCAGTCGTGAAATGTAGACTCGTCCCCAGGGCAGTCTGAATCTGCTGCCAAAACCTTGAGGTAAATCGCCCATCTCTGTCAGAGACGATCGTCTTCGGCACCCCATGGAGTCTCACTATCTGCCTAGTGTACTCCTCAGCCAGTCTGCGCACCGGCTACGTCTCCCTGATCGGAACAAAACGTGCCGTCTTCGTCAATCTGTCCACAATGACCCAGATAGAATCATAACCTCGGCTCAATCTCAATCCGGTCACAAAATCCATGGTGACGTCTTCCCACTTCCTTTGTGGAACAGGAAGTGTATGAAGCTTGCCCCCAGGTCTGCAATGCTCGATCTTGACCTGCTGGTAGGTCGCACACTGTGCCACAAATCTGGCCACATCGGGCTTCAGCCCGCCCCACCAATATACACGTCTCAAGTCCTGATACATCTTACTCGCACTTGGATGTACCGAGTAAGGTGTACAGTGAGCCTCCTGAAGAATCCTCTGACTTAAATCTGCGTCAGCAGGTACACAGACGCGACCTCGGCGCCTCAATACTCCATCTGCTCCCAAAAGGAACTATGGTGCCTCATCCCAAGACATCCTCTCCCGTATCCTCAGCAATGTCTGGCAGGTCTCCTGTTTTTGTTGGATCTTCCCCAACAGATCAGGTATAACCTCTAAAGCACTCAGTCGGGCATCCTCATCAGGAAACTGGATGTCGAACTCTAACCATCTCAGGTCTCTCTACAGCTGAGAATGTACCGTCAATCTCACGATCGCCTGCTCTCGAGGCATCTTCCTGCTCAGGGCGTCGGCGACAACATTCGCCTTCCCCGGATGATATAGAATCTCCAAGTCAAAATCCTTAATCAGCTCGTGCCATCTACGATGGCGGTTATTCAACTCCTGCTGCGTAAAAATATACTTCAAACTCTGATGGTCGGTGAAGATCTGGCATGTGGCACCATACAAGTAATGTCTCCAAATCTTCAGTGCATGAACTACCGCGGCCAACTCCAGATCATGAGTCGGGTAGTTCTCCTCATACGTCTTTAACTGTCGAGACGCATACGCAATCACTCTACCCCGCTGCATCAACACACATCCCAAGCCTAGCTTGGATGCATCACTGTATACTACAAAATCAGTTGTACCCTCTAGCTGTGCCAAAACAGGAGCATACGTCAGATGTCTCTTCAACTCCTCAAAACTCTACGTGCACTGATCAGACCACATAAATCTGGTAGTCTTCCTCAGCAAACTGGTCAGTGGATGGGCGATCACGGAAAATCCCTCCACAAAGCGTCTGTAATAACCGGCTAGGCCAAGGAAGCTACGTACCTCCTTGACGTTCGTCGGTGTCGTCCATGCCGATATTGCCTCAATCTTCTCCGGATCAACCTTGATCCCTTCGGCGGAAACAATATGACCCAGGAATGCTACCTCTATCATCCAAAACTCGCAGTTAGAGAACTTCGCATAAAGTTCTCTATCCCGCAAAACCTGTAGTACCGTCCTCAAATGTCCTGCATGCTCCTCTCTACTGCAAGAGTACACCAGGATTTCATCTATAAAGACCACCACAAACTGATCCAGGAAGTCGATGAAGACGTTGTTCATCAACTCCATGAAAACTGCCGGGGCATTCGTGAGCTCGAATGGCATCACTACAAATTCGTAGTGTCCATAATAGGTCCAAAATGCCGTCCTGTGTACATCCTGCTCTCTCACCCTCAACTGGTGATATCTTGAGCGTAGGTCAATCCTGGAGAACAGTGAAGCTCCCTGTAACTGATCCAGCAGATTATCAATGCGCGGCAACGGATACTTGTTCTTGATGGTCACCTTTTTCAGCTCTCGGTAATCTATGCACAATCTCAATGATCCGTCCTTCTTCCGTACGAAGAGGACCGGTGAACAGGCACCACCCGGTATGGGGACTTTGAGATCGGTCTCGTACCAGGCTCTAAGTCGATCCCAAAGTCCATACTCCTCTGAGGCGGCAAACTGGACGGCTCAACAAGCACATCCACAAACTCATCAACCACTAGGATATCCTCTAAGGCTGGACTCTCCCCCTCCTTCATGGCGTAACACAAGAAGGCCTCACAACCCTGGGCAATCAACCTAACTGCCTGTATAGCACTGATAACCGTGCCTACCTTCCCGAGGTCCCAACCTCGGAAAATCGCTAACTGACCAGACTCGGTAGAGAGGGTGACAGTCCTCCTACCCACATCCAAAACGACAAAATGCCTATCCATCCAATCCATACCAAGGATGACTTCCTCATGCTCCAGCGGCATGACAAAGAAGTCAACTAAAAGCACACGGGTCCCTACAGGAATGGGACAGTCATGGATCTCACGGGTACCTTTGACCCTACCCCCACTAGGTAGCCCTATAATAAAGGGCATCCCCTCTACAGTATCCAAACCCAAACGCTCAACACAAGCAACAGAAATAAAAGAGTGCGTAGCACCCGTATCAAACAAAACACGAACAGGTAAGCCATAAATCAGAATTGTACCTGTAGCAGTAGGTGCAGACGGCTCCTCTGCACTCCTCAGCTCAAAAACTCGGCCTTGAGGGTCACGGGTGTCAGTGGTGCTCCCACCACGACCTCTACCTCGGCTCGGCCCAAGAACAGATCCCTGAGCCGTCTGATGATCTGGGACCTTCTGATGTCCTTGCGTCTACTGCTGCTGAGGTGGTCTCTGTCCACTCCTAGCTCCACCAGTAGGTGAAGAACCCTGTTGTAAAGAAGCTCCGCCCTGATGGCAAAACACTACTCTGTGGCCTCGCGCACCACATGTGAAGCGAGTCACCGGCTGTCTCGGGCACTCTGGCCTGATATGTCCCTGCTCGCCACAGTTATAGCACTAACGAGGTCTACCAGTAGCCGGTGTAGACGAAGGCTGACCCTGGCGACTCTGACCTCGCCCAGACCCAATAGCTTCAGCTGTACCGCTAGTCTGCCCGGTACGCTGCGTCTTCTTAGACCCTCCGGTTTGAGAAGCTCTCCTCTGACTGACCCGCTCACGCTCATAGTCAGCAGCGCGATCCTGGTAATCCATCAGAGACTCACAATGAAACCCTGCCATGTAGGCCCGGGTGGCATCCCTCAGTTGGCGGGAAAACAGATACACATGTTGATCAGCAGGAGGTGCAGCTGGTCCTAACAGTGCCAGCTCCTCCTGAAACCTCCGGATGGCCTCAAAAACTAGCACATCCTCGAATCTGGCCTCCACAAAATCCCTCAGTCGCTCCTTACTCAGCGAGGCAGGACATAAGTGCTCTCGGATCATAGACCTCGTCTGCTCGTAACTGGTAGCCTGATCCCGTACTGATCGCCACCAGTGTTGTGCCAACTCCTTGAACAAACTCTGTACTAACCCAACCTATCTATCAGCTGGACACCTAATAGACTCCAAAGCCGAGTCTACGTGTCCTATCCACAACTCTACATCCAACCCCACCTTCCCAGAGAAAGGGGGTACTCCAATCTGATGAAAAGCCTTCAACCAACCGTTTAGTCGAGGCCCTCTAAACACCTCCTATACTCTAACAGCCTCAACGGCAGGTGCCGGTGCAGCGGGCACCTGTGTAACGACATGGGACCTCTCAGACGACCCCTCCTGCGCTGGTAGATCCGGGGCACGCCTACCTGCCCTGGCAGCCTCCTCTACCCTCCGGATGTAATCACGGAAGGCTGGTCCCTCCATGAAGACACGGTCCGAGTCAGCTGACTGGACTCGTCATGGACCCTGTCCCCCAGTTGTACCTTCCCTCATCTCAGGGGCGGCACTCTCAACAACCTCTGCCTGAACGTCCTCTGCTGCACGTAGATCAGCAGCAGGGATCTTGCCCCGTCCTCTACCTAACGGAGGTCTGCCTCTACCCCGTCCTGCTGCAGGTAAGGCTCTAGTATGAAACATATGTAGAGGACATAAACCCAACTCATAAGGCTATATATATGCCGTATGTATTGGTATATAACACATCATCACAATAGATAGTAGCTATCTATGCACATATATACCTATACTGTCGAGATCTTCAGAGGGGCGATGGCTCACATACACGATATCCCAAAATGTTTTGTACTCATTTCAAAACCAAAACCCTTTTAAAAAGTCAGACCCCTTTCGGGTTCTGTTTATTTATCCATTCGACCTTTATCGCAGATTACAAGTGCCATTATTGTCAACCTGGGCTCTGATACTGTAACACCCCGAATCCGTAGGACTCGAGGCGCTACTGGGATAGGATCTCACAATGGATCCTGACCCTAACCTGACAACAATTTCACCGATCTTGCAACAAGGCACATACAGATTTAAAACCAAAACATGAAACTGATATATACGTGTCAAAAGGTTTATACAAACTGCTCAGTACAACAAAACATAACATATATACATGTCCAAAATTCCCAACCCCGAGTATAACCCATGTGTACGGAGCCCTCAACAGATCGTCCCCTCTGGGTCACCCTGCAGTGTCCTAACCTGCAAAGTCTACAACACGGCAATACACCGTTAGCTAACCATACACATACAAAGGAAGATGTAGGAGTACGCACACACACCAGGAAACTTAACACGTAAACATGCTGGCATATATTTACCCGGTTATTATCTTATAACAAAAGTCCAACGCCAACAACGTATAAACAAACATCTCAATATAAACGTAGGTGACACGAGGAATAACCCCTCGCCTCTGGGGTACTATAACCAACTGGAATGGTGCCTGGAACCCCTCCCCGTGTACCCTAAGGGAATGGAGAGTGCCCGAACCGTTTACCAGGTCTGGCCTGCCCACAGAGAACCCCCATTTCCCAGCGGGATGAATAGAAAAGTTGTCACGGCCCTACACTGGGCAACAATATACCATAGGTCGGTAAACCACATAAAACATGTGGTAACGCATACAACAAAACATCACTCACACACACATCCAAAGTACGGATGACAACTAAGTAAGTCCCGCGGACTTACCTCAAACTCGGAAGTCACAGACTCGGAAAAACTCAGCTCCGCTACGGAGATCAACTCAACCTAAACAAGGTATAACACAACATCAAACATAAATCCACACAAGGGGTCACACCTAGACCCAAGGGATCCCTACAGATCATATTCCAACTCGTAATCCTCAAAGCCATAACTGGCATCCAGTTCTGCACTCAAACTCGTACCTAGCAGGCTACTACAGCTCATACTAGGAAAGGAAAGGATCTACCCATCCATAGGTAGACCTGGGACAAAACGCACCTGCGAAGCACAAGAGCCGCAGGGGCGAAAGCAAGGGCCGCAAGCACGGAGGAACGTGGCCGCGGGCGCGGAGGAACAAGACCGCGGGCGCGGTGACACAGGACAAGGGCGGCCGCTGGCACGCCGCTGGCGCTGCGAGAGAGTCGACGCGGGCGCGGTGACTTTGGCCGCGGGGGCGGTCGACTGCGCAGACTTATGTTCTGCTTTCCTCTTCGTCTCTTCACTTGATCACCACAAGTCTTCTCTCACCCAAGACAGAAACCAAGGCATACATACACAAACCCAACATCAGCACATGCCTAAGCATCCATCTATCCCTAAGCTAGAAGGGAAGCCAAGAAAGAAGAGAAGAGAAAGAGAAAAACAATACCACAAGGTCTAAGGCTGCAGGGAAGCTCAACAGCTACCAAAGCTGGATTCAAAGACCAGCACAACTTCATCCAACACTCACACAAGCACCAACACACAAAGCTTCCACAAGATTCCACCAAACAAGAACAAGATCCAAAGGCAAGAGAGAGATGAACATGGAGAGAGAAAGAGCTGGAGAAGAGATGAAGGAAAACAAACTAGGTCATCCCAGGTAAGTGAAGATAAGGGAAAGGTAAAGCACGAGTCAAACGGTCAAAGAAAACGGCAACAACCGTCAAAACCCGCAGGGGCGGAGGGAAAGAGCCGCGGGTGCGGAGCGCCGCAGGGGCGGGGAAAGCTGCCGCGGTTGCGGCTAGGCCGATCTCGGCCAAAGTGCATCTCGGTCAAGGACCGAGATCGGTCCAAAAGAGTACGGCTCTTACACGTCACCCCCCTAAAAACAAGTTTCGTCCTAAAACTTGCACAAACCTCGGAAGCACTCAAGCTCCAAACCGAAATACACTCTCTCTATCGAAGGTATCACAGCACATACCTGGTCCCAACCACACGCAATAACCTCAACACGAGCAGGGAGAAACAACGTCTCCCGCAAAAGATCACAATCCTAAACGGGCGTAGAGAGAAGAGTCTCTAGCCGAACCAACCTCGGGGCATGGAGAAGAGATCTCCATCCACTACAACATATCTCGAGATAGCATGGAGGTAAGAACCATCTCCAGCTATACCTATCGGTCGTACTAGCACAACAGGATCTGTAACAGATCATGCACATATCACAGCCAGCACGAAAATACAACATAGCATATAAGCACATAACAAATAAGCATATAACACTCACCAAGGTAATACTAAGATCTACCCGGTGAACTCACTGGTACGGTTATCTCAGCATAAAACTCCGGATAGTTCCTCTGGATACTATCCTCAGTCTCCCAGGTAGCCTCGTCAGGTGCACGTCTCGACCACTGTATCCTCAACATAGGAATGTCCTTCGAACGCAGGCATCTCACACCTCGTTCAAGGACTGCAATAGGATGCTCAGCAAACGTGTGGTCCGGCTCAACCACCAGATCATCATAACTCACAATGTGTCTCGGGTCTGGTATATACTCTCTCAGCTGAGACACGTGGAACACAAGGTGAATACCCTCTAATCGCGGAGGCAAAGCCAATCTATAAGCTGCGCTCCCAACCCGGTCCAAAATCTCGAACGGTCCGACATATCGGGGGCTCAACTTCACCTTAATGCCGAATCTCCTCACACCTCGTGTCGGGGACACTCTCAACCACAGGTGGGTTCCAACTCGTAACTCTAGAGGTCTGCGCCTCCTGTCTGCATATGACTTCTGACGGCTTTGAGCCGTCAGCAGTCGCTCTCTAATCAGGGCTACTCGGGCAACATCATCCTAAATCTGATCAGGGGCTATACCGCTGATACTGCTCTGCTCATCCGAGCATAACGGAGTCCGACATCTCTGTCCATATAGGGCCTCATATGGGGCCATCCCAATAAATGCATGCCAGCTGTTGTTATATGAGAACTCAACAAGTGGGAGGTGATCTGTCCACACTAGTCCCCAATCCAACACACAGGCACGCAGCATATCCTCTAGCGTCTGAATGGTCCTCTTTGACTGACCATCGGTCTGAGGATGAAACACAGTCGTGAAATGTGAACTCGTCCCCAGGGCAGTCTGAATCTGTTGCCAAAACCTCGAGGTAAATCGTCCATCTCTGTCAGAGACGATCGTCCTCGGTACCCCATGGAGTCTCACTATCTGCCTAGTGTACTCCTCAGCCAGTCTGCTCACCGGCCACGTCTCCCTAATCGGAACAAAACTTGCCGTCTTTGTCAATCTGTCCACAATGACCCATATAGCATCATAACCTCGGCTCAATCTCAACCCTGTCACAAAATCCATGGTGACGTCTTCCCACTTCCTCTGTGGAACGGGAAGTGGATGAAGCTCGCCCCTAGGTCTGAAATGCTCGATCTTGACCTGCTGGCAGGTCGCACACTGTGCCACAAATCTGGCCACATCGGGCTTCAGCCCGCCCCACCAGTATACACGTCTTAAGTCTTGATACATCTTACTCGTACCTGGATGTACCGAGTAAGGCGTATAGTGAGCCTCCTGAAGAATCCTCTGACGTAAATCTGCGTCAGCAAGTACACAAACACGACCTCGGCGCCTCAATATTACATCTGCTCCTAAAAGGAACTGTGGTGCCTCATCCCGAGACATCCTCTTTGTTAGAGACGATCTGCCCACACTAGTTGTATGAGAACTCAACAAGTGGGAGGTGATCTGTCCACACTAGTCCCCAATCCAACACACAGACACGCAGCATATCCTCCAGCGTCTGAATGGTCCTCTCTGACTGACCATCGGTCTGAGGATGAAACGCAGTCGTGAAATGTAAACTCGTCCCCAGGGCAGTCTGAATCTGTTGCCAAAACCTCGAGGTAAATCGTCCATCTCTGTCAGAGACGATCGTCCTCGGTACCCCATGGAGTCTCACTATCTGCCTAGTGTACTCCTCAGCCAGTCTGCTCACCGGCCACGTCTCCCTAATCGGAACAAAACTTGTCGTCTTTGTCAATTTGTCCACAATGACCCAGATAGCATCATAACCTCGGCTCAATCTCAACCCTGTCACAAAATCCATGGTGACGTCTTCCCACTTCCTCTGTGGAACGGGAAGTGGATGAAGCTCGCCCCCAGGTCTGAAATGCTCGATCTTGACCTGCTGGCAGGTCGCACACTATGCCACAAATCTGGCCACATCGGGCTTCAGCCCGCCCCACCAGTATACACGTCTCAAGTCCTGATACATCTTACTCGTACCTGGATGTACCGAGTAAGGCGTACAGTGAGCCTCCTGAAGAATCCTCTGATGTAAATCTGCGTCAGCAGGTACACAGACACAACCTCGGCGCCTCAATATTCCATCTGCTCCTAAAAGGAACTGTGGTGCCTCATCCCGAGACATCCTCTCCCGTATCCGCATCAGTATCTGGCAGGTCTCCTGCTTTTGTTGGATCTCCCCCAACATATCAGGTAGAACCTCTAAAGTACTCAGTCGGGCATCCTCATCAGGAAACTGGATGTCTAACTCTAACCACCTCAGGTCTCTCTGCAGCTGAGACTGTACCGTCAATCTCGCAATCGCCTGCTCTCGAGGCGTCTTCCTGCTCAGGGCATCGGCGACAACGTTCGCCTTCCCTGGATGATACAGAATCTCCAAATCAAAATCCTTAATCAGCTTGAGCCACCTACGTTGGCGGTTATTCAACTCCCGCTGAGTAAAAATATACTTCAAACTCAGATGGTCGGTGAAGATCTGGCATGTGGCACCATACAGGTAATGTCTCCATATCTTCAAGGCATGAACTACCGCGGCCAACTCCAGATCATGAGTCGGGTAGTTCTCCTCATACGTCTTCAGCTGTCGAGACACATATGCAATCACTCTGCCCCGCTGCATCAACACACATCCCAAGCCAAGCTTGGATGCGTCACTGTAAACCATGAAGTCAGCTATACCCTCTGGCTGTGCCAAAATAGGAGCAAACGTCAGACGTCTCTTCAGCTCCTCAAAACTCTGCGTGCACTGATCAGACCACACAAATCTAGTAGTCTTCCTCAGCAAACTGGTCAGTGGACGGGCGATCACTGAAAATCCCTCCACGAAGCGTCTGTAATAACCGGCTAGGCCAAGGAAGCTACGTACCTCCTTGACGTTCGCCGGTGTCGTCCATGCCGATACCGCCTCAATCTTCGCCGGATCAACCTTGATCCCTTCAGCGGAAACAATGTGACCCAGAAATGCTACCTCTGGCATCCAAAACTCGCACTTAGAGAACTTCGCATAGAGTTCTCTATCCCGCAAAACCTGTAGTACCGTCCTCAAATGTCTTGCATGCTCCTCTCTGCTGCGAGAGTACACCAGGATGTCGTCTATAAAAACTACCACGAACTGATCCAGGAAGTCGATGAATATGCTTTTCATCAATTCCATAAAAACTGCCGGGGCATTTGTGAGCCCGAATGGCATCACTACAAACTCGTAGTGTCCATAGCGAGTCCGAAATGCCGTCCTGTGTACATCCTGCTCCCTCACCCTCAGCTGGTGATATCCCGAGCGTAGGTCGATCTTGGAGAACACTGAAGCTCCCTGTAACTGATCCAGCAGATCATCAATGCGCGGTAACGGATACTTGTTCTTGATAGTCACCTTGTTCAGCTCTCGGTAATCTATACACAATCTCAACGATCCGTCCTTCTTCCGTACGAAGAGGACCGGTGCCCCCCAAGGGGATACGCTAGGGTGAATGAAGCCCTTCTCAGCCAACTCCTTGAGTTGCCTCTTCAGCTCTAACATCTCGACAGGCGCCATCCGGTATAGGGCCTTCGAGATCGGTCTCGTACTCGGCTCTAACTCGATCCCAAAGTCCACACTCCTCTGAGGTGGCAAACTGGACGGCTCAGCAAACACATCCACAAACTCAGCAACCACTGGGATATCCTCTAAAGCTTGACTCTCCCCCTCCTTCATGGCGTAGCACCAGAAGGCCTCACAACCCTGGGCAATCAACCTAGCTGCCTGGATAGCACTGATAACCGTGCCTACCTTCCCGAGGTCCCAACCTCGGAAAACTACTAACTGACCAGACTCGGTAGAGAGGGTGACAGTCCTCCTACCCACATCTAAAACGGCAGAATCCCTATCCATCCAATCCATACCAAGGATGACTTCCTCATGCTCCAATGGCATGACAAAGAAGTCGACTAAAAGCACACAGGTCCCTACAGAAATGGGAGAGTCATGGATCTCACGGGTACCTCTGACCCTACCCCCATTGGGTAGCCCTATAATAAAGGGAATCCCCTCTACAGTGTCTAGACTCAGACGCTCAACACAAGCAACAGATATAAAAGAGTGCGTAGCACCCGTATCAAACAAAACACGAATAGGTAAGCCATAAATCAGAATGGTACCTGTAGCAATAGGCGCATCCGGCTCCGCTGCACTCCTCAACTCAAAAACTCGGCCCTGAGGGCCACGGGTGTCAGTGGTGCTTCCACCACGACCTCTACCTCGGCTCGGCCCAAGAGCAGATCCTTGAGCCGTCTGACGATCTGGGACCCTCTGCTGTCCCTGCGTCTGCTGCTACTGAGGTGGCCTCTGTCCACCCTCAGCTCCACCAGCAGGTGAAGAATCCTGTTGCGAAGAAGCTCTACCCCGTCGGCAGAAAGTGGCTCTGTGCCCGGGTCTACCACAAGTGAAGCAAGTCACCTACGATCTCGCACACTTTGACCTCATGTGCCCCTACTCACTGCAGTTGAAACACTACACTCCCTTATCTGCTACCGGTGCAGATGAAGGATAACTCTGGCGTCTCGGGCCCCGTCCCGAACTAGTAGCTCCACCCGTATCACTGGGCTGCCCAATACGTTGTCTCTTCTCAGACCGGTAGGTCTGAGAAGCTCTCCGCTGGCTAAACCGCTCTCGCTCGTAATCGGCGGCTCTGTCCTGATAGTCCATCAGAGACTCACAGTGTAACCCCGCCATATAGGCCCGGGTGGCATCCCTCAGACGGCGGGAAAACAAATACACATGTTGATCAGTAGGAGGTGCAGTTGGTCCTAACAGTGCCAGCTCCTCCTGGAACCTCCGGATGGCCTCAAAGACTGGCACATCCTCAAACCCGGCCTCCATAAAATCCCGCAGTCGCTCCTTCCTCGTCGAGGCAGGACAAAAACGCTCTCTAATTAGATTCCTCATCTGCTCATAACTGGTTACCTAATCTCGTACTGATCGCCACCAATGCTGTGCCAACTCTCGAAACAAACTCTGTACCAGCCTAACCTGTCTGTCAGCTAGACACTGAATAGACTCCAAAGCCGAGTCTACGTGTCCTATCCAGAGCTCAACCTCTAACCCCACCTTCCCAGAGAAAGGGAGTACTCCCAACTGATAAAAAGCCTTCAATCAACTGTCTGGTCGAGGCCCTCGGTAATCCTCTGGAGCTCCAACAACCTCAGCGGCAGTTGCCGGTGCAGCTGGCACCTGAGTAACTGCATGGGACCTCTCAGATGACCCCTCCTACGCTGGCAGATCCGGGGCACGCCTACCTGCCCTGGCCGCCTCCTCAACTCGCCAGATGTAATCCCGGAAGGCTGGTCCCTCCATAAAGACGTGGTCCGAGTCCGCTGACTGGGCTCGCTGTGGACCATGTCCCCCAGCTGTGCCTCCTCCCACCTGTGGAGCGGAACTCTCAACAACCTCTACTTGAATGTCCTCTGCTGCACGCGGAACAGCAGCAGGGATCCTACCCCGTCCTCTACCTAACGGAGGTCTGCCTCTACCCCGTCCTGTTGCATGTAAGGCTCTAGTCTGAACCATCTGCAGAGGACATAACCCATCTCAGAAGGCTATATATATGCCGTATGTATATATCAAATCAAACATGACATAATATCTACATATAAACTGTCGAGATCTTCAGAGGGGCGATGGCTCACGTACACGATATCCCAAAACGTTTTGTACTCATTTCAAACCAAAACCTTTTCAAAAGTCAGACTTCTTTCGGGTTCTGTTTATTTATTTATTCGACCTTTATCGCAGATTACAAGTGTCATTGTTGTCAACCTAAGCTCTGATACCACCTTTGTAACACCCCGAATCCGTAGGACTCGAGGCGCTACTAGGCTAGGATCTCACAATGGATCCTGACCCTAGCCTGACAACAATTTCACCGATCTTGCAACAAGGCACAGACAGATTTAAAACCAAAACATGAAACTGATATATATATACGTGTCAAAAGGTTTATACAAACTGCTGAGTACAACAAAACATAACATATATACATGTCCAAAATACCCAACCCCGAGTATAACCCATGTGTACGGAGCCCTCAGCAGATCGCCCCCTCTGGGTCACCCTGCAGTGTCCTAACCTGCAAAGTCTACAAAACGGCAATACACCGTTAGCTAACCATACACATACAAAGGAAGATGTAGGAGCACACACACACACCAGTAAACTTAACACGTAAACATACTGGCATACATTTACCCAGTTATTATCTTATAACAAAAGTCCAACGCCTACAGCGTATAAACAAACATCTCAATATAAACGTAGGTGACACGAGGAATAACCCCTCGCCTCTGGGGTACTATAACCAGCTGGAATGGTGCCAGGAACCCCTCCCCGTGTACCTTAAAGGAATGGAGAGTGCCCGAACCGTTTACCAGGTCTGGCCTGCCCATAGAGAACCCCCATTTCCCAGCGGGATGAATGGAAAAGTTGTCACGGCCCTACACTAGGCAACAATATACCATAGGTCGGTAAACCACATAAAACATGTGGTAACGCATACAACAAAACATCACTCACACACACATCCAAAGTACAGATGGCAACTAAGTAAGTCCCGTGGACTTACCTCAAACTCGGAAGTCACAGACTCGGAAAAACTCAGCTCCGCTATGGAGATCAACTCAACCTAAACAAGGTATAACGCAACATCAAACATAAATCCACACAAGGGGTCACACCTAGACCCAAGGGATCCTTACGGATCATATTCCAACTCGTAATCCTCAAAGCCATAACTGGCATCCAGTTCTGTACTCAAACTCGTACCTAGCAAGCTACTACCACTCATACTAGGAAAGGAAAGGATCTACCCATCCATAGGTAGACCCGGGACAAAACGCACCTGCGAAGCACAAGAGCCGCAGGGGCGAAAGCAAGGGCCGCAGGCGCAGCGGAACATGGCCGCGGGGGCGGAGGAACAAGACCGCGGGCGCGGTGACACAGGAAAAGGGCGGCCGCTGGCACGCCGCTGGCGCAACGCTGGCGCTGGGAGAGAGTCGCCGTGGGGGCGGTCGACTGCGCAGACTTCTGTTCTGCTATCCTCTTCGTCTCTTCACTTGATCACCACAAGTCTTCTCTCACCCAAGACAGATCCCAAGGCATACATACACAAACCCAACATCAGCACATGCCTAAGCATCCATCTATCCCTAAGCTAGAAGGGAAGCCAAGAAAGAAGAGAAGAGAAAGAGAAAAACCATACCACAAGGTCTAAGGCTGCAGGGAAGCTCAACAACTACCAAAGCTGGCTTCAAAGCCCATGACAACTTCATCCAACACTCACACAAGCACCAACATACAAAGCTTCCACAAGATTCCACCAAACAAGAACAAGATCCAAAGGCAAGAGAGAGATGAACGTGGAGAGAGAAAGAGGTGGAGAAGAGATGAAGGAAAACAACCTAGGTCATCCCAGGTTAGTGAAGATAAGGAAAAGGTAAAGCGCGAGTCAAACGATCAAAGAAAACGGCAACAACCGTCAAAACCCGCAGGGGCGGAGGGACAGAGATGCGGGTGCGGAGCGCCGCAGGGGCGGGGAAAGTTGCCGCGGTTGCGGCTAGGCCGATCTCGGCCAAAGTGAATCTTGGTCAAGGACCAAG
This sequence comes from Fagopyrum esculentum, assembly GCA_033239045.1. Lineage (NCBI taxonomy): Eukaryota > Viridiplantae > Streptophyta > Magnoliopsida > Caryophyllales > Polygonaceae > Fagopyrum > Fagopyrum esculentum. The sequence goes on along the minus strand of BSUD01000004.1, from coordinate 92,169,612 downwards.
ATCGGTCCAAAAGAGTACGGCTCTTACAGATACCACCTTTGTAACACCCCGAATTCGCGGGACTCGAGGTGCTACCGGGGCTAGGATCTCACAATAGATCCTGACCCTAGCTTGACAACAATCTCACTGAGATCTTACAACAAGGCACAAACAAATTAAACCAAAACATAAAACTGACATATAAATAAACGTCAAAAGGTTTATACAAACTGCTGAGTACAACCAAAACATCTCCACACATATATACATATCCAAAATACCCAACCATGAGTATATCCCCCAGTGTACGGAGCCCTCAACAAATTGCCCCATCTGGATCACTCTGCAGTGTCCTAACCTGCAAAGCCTACAACACGGCATTACACTGTTAGCTAAATCGAACACATATTAGGGAAGATGCAAGAGCACACACACACACGTCATAAACTTAACACATAAGCATGCTGTCAATCATTTACCCATTTATTATCTCATAAACATAATCCGGCGCACGCAGCGTATATATAATATCTCAATATATAACGTATGTGACACGAGGAATATAACCCTCGCCTCTCGGGAAACAATGCCAGATGGAGTGGGGAATCTGATCCCACCTCCCGTGTACCCTATGGGAGTGGAGCAGGTGTCCGGCCCCACTGAGCCATACTGGCCGGCCCGAAGAGAACCCCAGACTCCCAGCGGGATGACTGGGCAAGTTGTCACGGCCCTATAATGGGCAAACAATAGACCATTGGTCGGTAATATCAATATATCATACAGGCTATAAAGCATAACATCCACCACGGCACACATCCAATATATGGAGGGCAGCTAAGTAAGTCCTATGGACTTACCTCGTATCTCGGGAGTCTCAGTCTCAGACTCAAACACTCGGCTTCACTTTGTAGATCACAAGGCCTAGAAAAGGCATAACACATACATCAAATATATATCCACACAAGGGGTCACACCTAGACCCAAGGAATCCATACGGATAATATTCTAACTCGTAATCCTCAAGGCCGTAACCGGCATAACAGTTATGCACTCAAACTCGTTCTAACCTCAAACTCGTACCTAGCATGCTACTACCACTCATACTCGGAAAGGAAATGATCTACCTATCCTTAGGTAGACCCGGGACCAAACGCACCTGCGAGGCACAAGGCCACAGGGGCGAAAGCAAGTGGCCGTGGGCGCGGCAAGACGTGGCCGCTGGCGCGGCAAAACGTGACCGTTGGGGCGGTGACACGGAATAAGGCAGCCGCTGGCCACGGGACGATGTCGCCGCGGGGGCGGTGACTCTGGGCCGCGGGGGCGGTCGACTGCGCAGAGCTCGGTTCTGCATTTCTCCTCGGCTCTTCACTTGATCACTACACGTCTTCTCTCATCCAAAGGCAGGTTCAAACACAAACTTACACTTCCCACAATCAAAACGTGCCGAGGCATGCATCTACTCCTAAGCTATGAAGGAAGGCAAGGAAGAAAGAAGAAAGAGAAGAAACCTTACCACAAAGGTGGTCTAAGGCTGCAGAAGAGCTCAACATCCACCAAGGTTGGCTTCCACTGCCCAACATAACCAAGCCACAGCTTGTACAAGCTACCAATACCAAAGCCCTCACAAGAAAACCTTCCAAAACCAAAGAGCAAGATCCAAAGGAGCAAGAACGTGGAGAGAGAAAGGCTGGAGAAGAAGATGAAGAAAAGACCTAGACCATCCAGGTAAAACAAGGTAAGTAAAGGGTAAAGTAAAGTTCAACGTGGTCAAAGAAAACGGCTCAGCCGCCGAAACCCGCAGGGGCGGATCACGGGGCCGTGGGTACGGAGAGCCGCAGGGGCCGCGGGATGGGGCCACAGGGGCAGCTAGGCCGATCTCGGCCAAAGTCGAGCTCGGCCAAAGTCGAGCTCGATCTTATATTAAAGCCCGATTAGATAAAGATCTAATGGTACTCCTATTAGTACGTCATAAGCATGTGTACCTGGTATGAACACAACCAAATCAATACCCCCTTCTATTTTTAATACCCAAGAAACCACGTAAGCCCAAAATTGAAGCTTCAAGAAATAATAAAAGCAAACTTAAACCATCACGTACTATTTACACGGAAACACGTATATGTGTCAGCATTTGCTCATTCCAAGATTTCGCAATAATATGACTACCATAAATGATTTTGCTCAAGCGTGTCTCTAAGAAGCTTCACATCTTCTTCTTTTTTTTTTGGTTACTTCCAATAACTTAATTAATAACGTGATATTTACACAATATATTGTACAACATCTTTTATAGAACCTTTATCAATATTTTCAAAATTGCGTACAATGAAATTAAAGAAAAATACACAATTATCATTAATATAAATAACGGCTAAACAAAACAAAATAGAATACAACAAAAACATAGAAAATACACAATCCTCGCTAAACCCCCTTAATGATATATTAACAACAAGAGAACAAATGGAGCCTTATGTTTGTGTGCGGTTACTCGATCATCATTAAACTACCAAACCTCATAATGTACCTTGTAACTTAGGGCCTGTTCGGTGGAGCGAGATTTTTCGGTAGTTTAAGTTTTTTGTGTAGTTTAAGCTTTTTCGGTAGATTTTTGGGTAGAGTATTGGGTAGCTTTGTAAAATATGAAAATCTAACCAAAAAAGCTAAAAAGTGTTTGGTATGTGGAGATTTAAGGGTAGATTTTTGTGGTAAAATTACTAAAAAGGATAAGTATTAAAAATAATAATAAAACACACACACATATATATATATATATATATATATATATATATATATATATATATATATATATATATATATATATATATATATAAATTGAACCAAAATTATAGAAAGCTAATGAAAAAGCTCTCTTACAAAGGTTTCAAAAAGCTACCCAAAAAGCTACACGAAAAGCTACTAAAACTCTAATCTCCACAAAAATCTCTTCCCACCAAACACCTATTAACTTTCAAAATTCTCAAAACTCTCCAATAATCTAGCGAAAAAGCTCTAACGAACAGGGCCTAGTTTGTAGGTACTTGTCTCTATTTGCATGTATCATCCTTATAAATGACTTTGTACAAATCAAGTGCATATTTGAACCCATGATGCTCAAATTTGGTATGAAAGACCCTAACAAGGGCTCCCTTACTCAAAAGTGGATGTAGTACTATAACTTCATTGGCTACAACTTCCTTACTCAAACATACATATAAGGACAATCCAACCTCAACTTATTCATTTATTGCCATAAAAATTGTAACAAAAAATTTGTAGTATCAACCACATATGAATTTTTTAAATGGAATTTGAAAACTATATATAATCAACGTAATAAACACTAAATCTGTATATGACAATAGGTTTAAATTTATCATATGATACCTCTTTAGATATGAAAAAAGTATGAGACTACGCATGTACCCAACACAACATCAATACGAACTTATCACATTCCATTCTTCTTAAAACAATTAATAATAGTAAAATATAGTGTCACCAAACATAACATGATAAGAAAACAATGCAAGTATAGGTGCAATAAATTTACAATACCGACAACTTGTTGTAGTATCGGTGACAACACTAACAACTTATTGTTGGTGCCGATAACAATGCCAATACAAATAATTAATTAATAAGTAGTCACCCACTATGGACATCAAATAAATTCATTACTAACAACGTTGTTACCAACACGAAGTCAACAAACAATATTTTCTGAAAAGAAGTCAACAATCAATTTAAAAACAAAAATATCTCATTAAAACATATTATTGAACTTCATGTTTGATATCATAACACCCGACAACAATCATTGAATCAAAAATAATCAATATTAACAATAAGATCAATTAATATGAGTTGAAATTACTAATTTTGTTCAAAATGAGGAGGGGTATTCAAGAAAGTACCCTAATAATCAGTTGAATGAAGAATCAAAGTTGTTGAGAATGATTCCTTACTTCATCGTTCAATAGTTTGAATCCGAGATTCATAAGAGGAAGGGATTATTTTTGGAATGATTGAACCGAGTCAGAAAAACACGAGCGTACATTTGAAAAATCAATATTGATGAAAAAATTCACGTGATTTTGCACTCTTATTTCAAAGTTATGTAACAGGACATAACACAAATCAAAGCATATTATTTATTCATGAATAAAGTATCGAATCAAATAAAACATATAGTTATTATCCATCATCACATGAAAATACAACAAAATTTTAAACATCATCGTGTGGCTAGTGCGAAGTGACCTTGAAAGAAAACGACTTGTTTATCCATGCTTTGAAGCTGCTCCCACTCCCCTTCTTTTCCGCATTCATTGAAGACGAACTATTTTGTACCACCACGGCTACCGACATGACCGCCGTAAGCTTCAGTTTCTTGCAAAGCGTGAAGTTCCGAGTCCCGTGTGCTCCGATAGGCTCCCATGGCAATAATGCTGCAACCCACGTCAATTGATATCTTAAAGCATATTTATCCTAGAAACTCCCATTAGAGTTTCTTATCTATTTTTAATATTTTTATAATCGTAAAAACTTTTTACTCCATCCCAAAATTTGTTAAAGTTTCTTAAGTTACAATAAATCATAAAATCAATCTAAAAAGTAAAGTAAAACTCAAAAAGTAAATAATTATACCAATGAGAATTTACATTTTTTAGAAAACTTGTCAGATTAAATATCTTCTCATAGAAACTTCTCTCTACTCATTTCTTCTATTCTATTACTATATATGAGATTTAAATTTTAACTCAGGAAAGAAACTCTGAATATTTGAAATGCAAATGCCCTTATTAGGTCGCGCTAGTTAAACTAAATATTATCAACATATTACCATCAGATCCAACGACAGGGCAATACAATAGGATCTCGTTGATATTGGAGCCGAGAATCGGAAGTCGTCCCTCCCGAGCGTACGATTTAAGCGCCATGGCGGTGATGTCGGACACCAATTGCTCTTCATAAACAAGGAGTCTCATTGGACCGGCACTTCCGAGAAAAGTAATGGTGATTAGAATGCGGGTTCCCCTATTATGTTGTGACTTCTTTCTAGTCAACATCTTTTCTTATTCTCTGGTCTAACAAAAAAAATAAGAATTAATATATTTGAAAACACACAATTTCGAACACCAATGAAAATAACGGTAGACGGCGGGCCAAAGATGAAGTCAAGGGTCGACGCCTAAGCAACGGTAGTACCAGCCTTCCATGCAAGAGCCGAAAGCGGATATGTTAATCCCCTTCTCCAGTGAGGGGGAGGATGCAAAGTAATCACGATTTTCGAAAATCTTAACCATTCAAAACCGACTGAGATTGGCCTTTGAAACTCGCTGTGGAAGGAATGAACAAGGATTGTTTTGGAATTCAAAATAAAGAGCCAAGAAGCATTCAAATGAAATTAGGGTTTGAGTTTGCTTGGGAAGGAGTTTTTTTTTTTTGCCTCTTAGTGATTATTTGATTTCTTACAGGGCATGGATTTAAATATTGTACATTGTTGCGTAGAATGCAATTTGAGGCTAGTCTATCGGGTCACATCTTTAATTAAAATTTGAATTTAAAACATTGCCTTTTTCCAAATTGATGTTATTTTATGATCTTGTATGGATTAAGAAAATTAATTGCAAAATAATCACAAGTAGAATAGATATATTATACCAAAACTAATACACCCATTACGTGGAGCTTTTGTTACTAATTGATCAATTTATTTTTTTGATACAACGGTAAGGGGAAAGGAGGAACAATTTCCAGAAGTCGGCTGCCCTAAAGCATCCTTGCGGATGAAGTCTTCAACGTCTTGCAAACTAGTCCCGCCATCCCGTCCAAACTATTGCCTAAAGATGTGAGTTTGTCTACAACAGTGTTGCTTTTTCTAAAAATGTGTTGAACTCTGCCTTGAGTAAACTCAGATATCAAAACATGAAACTGCAACATATATATATATATATATATATATATATATATATATATATATATATATATATATATATATATATATATATATATATATAAGATTTATCCAAGTACTGCTGAGTACAACAAAACCGACACATGTACATAACAAAATATCCCATCCCTCGAGGACGGCCCAGTGTACGTGACCCTCAGCAGATCACCCCTCCGGATCACTCTGCAGTTCTCCTAACCTGCAAAGGATCTACACACGGTATGAAATCGTTAGCTAACCAAACATATAAAAAGGATATGCTAGAGCACAAACACAAATCAAGAATATTAACATCGCATCATGATACCACATATTTACCCGGTTTATTATCTTTATAAGGTTAATCACATCAGAGTATATATATATATCAGTATATGAAAATACGTGACACGAGGAATGAATATAATCCTCGCCTCTGCGTGCAATAGCTAGCTGGAGTGGTATCAACGCACCTTCCCGTATACCATAAGGAGTGGTGTCAGTGCCTTTCCCGTATACCAAGACTAAACTAGCGTACATATAACTTCCTAGACTCCACTACGGGATGAAAGGGTAAGTTGTCACAGCAACTACAATGGGCGGTCAATATAACATAGGTCAATAATGAACCAACATAAAGCATGCCATAAAGCATATAACAAACATCACTCATGCACACATCCAATAAAGATGGCAGCTAAGTAAGTCCTATCGACTTACCTCAAACTCAGGAGGAAACTCGAGGAACAACTCGGAAACGTCCACTCCAAACTGGAGGACAACACGGCCTATACAAGGCATACATATACACAGATCAAACTACTATCTCGTAAATGTCACACCTAGACCCAAGGGATCCATCAGGGATCAAAACTAACTCGTAAGCCTCAAAGCCGTAGCCGGCATAAACGATCACATGATCGATCTCAACCTCATACCTAGCATGGTACTAGACTCTATACTAGGAAAGTAAAGGGAACTACCCATCCATAGGTAGCCCCGGGACAAGACGCACCTGCGTGAACAACGGGGCGCAGGGGCGAAACGTAGGTGACCGCAGGCGCGGTGAGAAACTACCGCAGGGGCGGTGACAAACACACAAACGGCCGCAAGCAAGCCGCTGGAACGACGCCGGGCTGAGACACTGTCACCGCGGGGCGGTGACTACTGGACGTGGGGGCGGCTAAACACAGAAACGTTTTATGCAGCTTCTTTCTGGCTCTTCACTTGATCAAATCAAGTCTTATTCTCTTCAAACCCAAGACCATACACAAGTATACACATACCAACATTAAAACGCACCTAAACAAGCTTCTAATCCTAAGCTATGAAGAAGAACAAGAAAGGAAGAAGAGAAAGGGAAGAACACTCACCACAGCAGGGGAGTTTAGGCTGCAGAGAACAAACCACCCAACAAGGCTAGCTCCAAGGCTCAGCAACACACCACAGTAGCAACCTCCACCAAGGGAAAGCAAGAACAAGCAAGACAAGGGAAGGAGAAGCAAGGAGGAGCAAAGGAAGGGCAAGAGGAAGCAAAGGGGAACGAAGGCTGGAAAAGAGTGAAGGGAATGAAGTAACAAGCCTTGCTCAGCAAGCCAAGGTAAGAGATAAGAGTTGAAAAAAGCACAAGTCAAAGGTCAAAGAAAACGGCTGCAGCCGCACAAATTCGCAGGGGCGACGGACACAGCCGCGGTTGCGAGGCGCCGCAGGGCGCCGCAGGGGCGGCAGGGTGAAACTCGGCCAAAGACTATCTCGGTTTGAAGATAAGTCTCGGTCCGAAAGATTATGGCTCTTACATCTCACCCCCTAAAAACAAGTTTTGACCCGAAACTCGCAGAAACCTCGAACCACTCGGACTCACAAGCCGAGGTACACTCTCTAAAGCCTCAAACACACGCATGGAGGAATCATCAACTCCAGCTACAACTATACTATCTAGGGCATAGAGGAAAACCTTCTCCAGCGAACCATAACTATTAACACAAGGGCATAGAGGTAGAACATCTCTAGCCAAACCATAACCATAACAAGAAGGCATGGAGGGAGAACATCTCCAGCACTACTATGTCCATCAGAAAGCATGGAGGGAAGAACCATCTCCAACTCAACCTAAACGTATCACAATAGCATGGAGGAAAAAGAACCATCTCCATCTATAAACATAAAATCATACTAGCACAACAAGATCTCATAAGACCATAACCACATCAAAGCTAGTATGAAAGTAACATATCATATCATATAAGCATAATAGCATGTAAGCACATAAGACTCACCAAGCTAGTACTAAGATCTACTCGGTGATCCCACTGGTGCTTCTAACACAACATAGAACTCAGGATAGTTCCTTTGGATACTATCCTCAGTCTCCCATGTAGCCTCATCGGGTCCTCGTCTCGACCACTGTATCCTCAACATAGGTATGTCCTTCGAACGCAGGCGTCTCATACCTCGCTCTAGGACTGCAATCGGATGCTCAAAAAAGGTGTGGTCCGGCTCAACCACCAAATCATCATAACTAACGATGTGTCTCAAATCTGGTATGTACTCCCTCAGCTGAGACACATGGAATATAGGGTGAACACCCTCTAATCTCGGAGGCAAGGCCAAACGATAAGCTGTGCTCCCAACTCGATCCAGAATCTCAAACGGTCCGACATATCAGGGACTCAACTTTCCCTTAATGCCAAAACGTCTAACACCTCGCGTCGGGGACACTCTCAGCCACACATGGGCTCCAACCCTGAACTCTAGAGGTCTACGCCTCCTATCAGCATAAGACTTCTGACGGCTCTGAGTGGTCAGCAGTCTCTCTCTAATCAGCGCTACTCGAGCCATATCATCCTGAATCTGATCAGGTGCTAAACCACTAACACTGCTCTACTCATCCCAGCATAACGGGGTGCGACATCTCTGTCCATACAGCGCCTCATATGGGGCCATCCCAATAGATGCATGCCAGCTGTTGTTGTAGGAGAACTCAACAAGTGGGAGATGATCCGTCCACACCTGCCCCCAATCCAACACACAAGCTCGCAGCATATCCTCTAAGGTCTGAATAGTCCTCTCTGACTGACCATCTGTCTGAGGATGGAACGCAATCGTAAAGTGTAAACTCGTCCCCAAAGCAGTCTGAACCTGCTGCCAGAATCTCGAGGTAAATCGTCCATCTCTATCTGAGACGATCGTCTTCGGTACACCATGGAGTCTCACTATCTGCCTAGTGTACTCCTCCGCTAATCTGCTCACCGGCCACGTTTCCCTGATAGGAATAAAACGTGCCGTCTTTGTCAATCTATCCACTATGACCCATATGGCATCAAAACTCCGGCTCAGCCTCAAGCCAGTCACAAAATCCATGGTGACGTCCTCCCACTTCTGCTGCGGAACAAGAAGTGGATGGAGCTCACCTCCAAGTCGGAAATGCTCTATCTTGACCTGCTGGCAGGTCGCACACTGAGCTACAAATCGGGCTACATCGGGCTTCAGCCCTCCCCACTAATATATCCGTCTCAAGTCCTGATACATCTTACTCGTACCTGGATGTACAGAGTAAGGTGTACAGTGAGCCTCCTGTAAAATCCTCTACCTCAGCTCTAAATCAGCAGGTACACAGACGCGACCGCTGCATCTCAAAACTCCATATGCTCCCAGCAGGAACTGTGGTGCCTCATCTTGAGACATCCTATCTCGTATCCTCATCAGCATCGGGCAGGTCTCCTGCTTCTATTGGATCTCACCCAACAGATCAGGAAGAACCTCTAAAGTACACAGTTGGGCATCCTCATCAGGAAAATGGATGTCCAACTCTAACCAAATCAGATCTCTCTACAACTGATGTTGAACGGTTAGTCTCGCAATCGCCTACTCTCGAGGCGTCTTCCTACTCAGGGCATCAGCGACAATGTTCGCCTTCCCTGGATGATATAGAATCTCTAAATCGAAGTCCCTAATCAGCTCGAGCCACCTACGCTGGCGGTTATTCAATTCCCGCTGCGTGAAAATGTACTTTAGACTCTTATGGTCTGTGAAGATCTAACATGTAACACCATACAGGTAATGTCTCCAGATCTTAAGTGCATGAACTACCGCTGCTAACTCTAGATCATGAGTCGGGTAGTTCTCCTCATACGTCTTCAGATGTCGAGACGCATATGCAATAACTCTGCCTCGCTGCATCAATACACATCCCAAGCCTAGCTTGGATGCATCACTATATACCACAAAGTCCTCGGTACCCTCTGGCTGTGCCAAAATAGGAGCAGAAGTCAAACGCCTATTCAACTCCTCGAAACTCTGCATGCACAGATCAGACCACACAAATCTGGTGGTCTTCCTCAGCAAACTCGTCAATGGACGGGCAATCACAGAAAATCCCTCCACGAAGCGTTTGTAATACCCGGCTAGGCCAAGGAAGCTACGTACTTCCTTGACGTTCGTCGGTGGAGTCCATGCTGCTACGGCCTCAATCTTCACCGGATCAACCTTGATCCCCTCGGCGGAAACAATGTGACCCAGGAATGCTACCTTTGGCATCCAGAACTCGCACTTAGAGAACTTAGCGTAAAGTTCTCTATCCCGTAAAACCTTCAATACAATCCTCAGATGACCTGTATGCTCCTCTCTACTGCGAGAGTATACTAGAATATCGTCAATGAAAACCACTACAAACTGATCTAGGAAGTCGATGAAAACGCTGTTCATCAACTCCATAAAAATGGTTGGGGCATTCGTAAGCCTAAATGGCATCACTACGAACTCGTAGTGTCCATATCTGGTCCGGAAAGCGGTCCTATGCACATCCTGCTCCCTCACCCTCAGCTGGTGATATCCTGAGCGCGGGTCAATCCGGGAAAACACAGTCGCTCCCTGAAGCTGATCTAACAAGTCATCTATGCGCGGCAAAGGGTACTTGTTCTTGATGGTCACCCTGATCAACTCTCGGTAATCTATGAACAACCTCAGTGATCCGTCCTTCTTCCGTACAAAGAGGACAGGTGCTCCCCATGGGGACATGCTAGGGCGAATAAAGCCCTTCTCGGCCAACTCTTCAAGTTGCCTCTTCTTCTCCAACATCTCGACAGGCACCATCCGATATGGGGCCTTCGAGATCGGTCTCGTACCAGGCTCTAACTCAATGCTGAAGTCCACACTCCTCGGAGGCGGTAAGCTAGACGGCTCATCAAACACGTCTATGTACTCACATACGATAGGGACATCCTCCAATGTTGGACTCTCCCCCTCCTTCATGGCATAACACCAGAAGGCCTCGCAACCCTGAGCAATCAATCTAGCTGCTCGAACCACACTGATCATCGTGCCTATCTTTCCAAGGTCCCACCCTTGGAAAACCTCAACCTGTCCTAACTCGGTAGTGAGGGTAACGGTCCTCCTACCGACATCTAAGACTGCGGAATGTCTATCCATCCAATCCATACCTAAAATGACTTCTTCATGTTCTAAAGACATGAGAAAGAAGTCAACTAGCAAGACACGGGTCCCTACAGAAATGGGACAACCGTGGATCTCACGGGTACCTCTGACCCTACCACCACCAGGTAACCCAACAATAAAGGGTAACCCCTCTACTATATCTAAACTAAGACGCTCTACGCTGGCATCAGAAATAAAACAGTGCGTAGCACCTGTATCAAACAAAATACGGACAGGAAAACCATAAACAAGAATGGTACCTGTAGCAGTAGGTGCAGCTGGATCCACTGCACTCCTCAACTCGAAGACACGACCCTGAGGGCCTTTGGTATCAGTGGTGCCCCCACCACGACCTCTGCCTCTACTCAGCCCAGGAGCAGATCCCTGAGTCGTAGGGCGATCCGGGACTCTCTGTTGTCCCTGAAACTGCTGATGCTGCTGCGGTGGTCTCTGCCCACTTCCCGCTACACTAGCAGGAGAGGAACCCTGCCGAGACGCAGCTCCGCCCTAGCGGCAGTAAGCGGCTCTATGACCCTGTCTACCACAGGTATAACATGTCACTAATGGCCTCGTGCACTCTAGCCTCATATGCTCAGGGTCTCCACAGTTGAAACACTGACGCCCCTTCTCTACAACTGGTGCAGATGAGGGCTGACTCGGGCGTCTCTGACTACGCCAACCACTAGCAGAACCACCAGCACCGCTGGTCTGTCCTGTACGCTGCCTCTTCTCAGACCCTCCGGTCTGAGAAGCTCTCCTCTGACTCATCCGCTCTCGCTCATAATCGGCGGCTCGATCCTGGTAGTCCATCAAGGACTCACAATGAAAACCCGCCATATAGGCTCGGGTAGTATCCCTCAATCGTCGGGAGAAGAGATAAACGTGCTGGTCTCCAAAAGGTGCAGCTGGTCCCAGTAATGCCAGCACCTCCTAGAATCTCCTGATGGCCTCAGAGACTGGCACATCATCAAAACCAGCCTCAAGAAAGTCGCGCAGTTTCTCCATTCTCAAAGAGGAAGGGCAGAAACGCGCTCTAATCAACGTCTTCATATGATCATAACCGGTGACCTGATCCCGCACGGATCTCCACCAGTGTTGTGCCAAGTCCTGGAATAAAGTCTAAACCAGCTCGATCTGCCTGCCAACTGGACATCGAATAGACTCTAGAGCTGAGTCTACATGCCCTAACCAAAGCTCTACCTCCAACCCCACATTCCCAACGAAAGGGGGTACACTCATCTGATGGAATGCCTTCAACCAAGAATCTGGTCTAGGCCCTATATGCTCCTCGGGTACTCTTGCAATCCCGGCAACAGGTACCTGTACAACTGGCACCTGGGTAACCGTGTGGGACCTCTCAGAGGGTCCCTCATGTGCCTGTAAATCAGGGGCACGTCTGCCAGCTCTAGCAGCCTCCTCTACACGTCTGATGTAAGCTCGGAACTTTGATCCTCCCATGGAGACACGATCAGACTCGCCGGACTAGGCTCTTTGTACCCTCTGTCTCTTTATTGCACTGCTCCCAACCTCAAGAACTACGCTCTCAGCAACCTCCTCATGGATCTCCTCTACTGCGTGTGAAACGGCAGCATGAACTCTACCCCGTCCTCTACCTAGAGGGGGTCTACCTCTACCTCTCCCGGCTGCAGGTAAGACTCTAGTCTGAACCATCTGCAGAGGACGTAACCTAACTTAAAAGGCTATATATGTCATATGTATAGGTATACCACACATTACATCAAATAATATCTATCTATATATACACCTATACTGTCGAGATCTTCAGAGGGGCGATGGTTCACGTACACGATATCCCAAAACATTTGTACTCATTTCAAAATCAAAATGCATTGAAAAGTCAAACCCCTTTCGGGTTCTGTTTATTTATCCAATGGTCCTTTATCGCAGATTACTAGTGTCATTGTTGTCAACCTGGGCTCTGATACCAACTTTGTAACACCCCGAATCCGAGGGACTTGAGGCGCCACTGGGCTAGGATCTCACAGTGGATCCTGGCCCGAGCCTGACAACAATTTCACCGATCTTACAACAAGGCACCGCTAGATTAAATCAAAACATGAAACTGAAACATATATATATATATATATATATATATATATAAAAGATTTATCCAAGTACTGTTGAGTACAACAAAACGACACATGTACATAACAAAATATCCCATCCCTCGAGGACGACTCAGTGTACGTGACCCTCAGCAGATCACCCCTCCGGATCACTCTGCAGTTCTCCTAACCTGCAAAGGATCTACACACGGTATGAAACCGTTAGCTAACCAAACATATAAAAAGAATATGCTAGAGCACAAAGACAAATCAAGAATATTAACATCGCATCATGATACCACACATTTACCCGGTTTATTATCATTATAAGGTTAATCACATATAGTATATATATATATATCAGTATATGAAAATACGTGACACGAGGAATGAATATAATCCTCGCCTCTGCGTGCAATAGCTAGCTGCAGTGGTATCAGCGCACCTTCCCGTATACCATAAGGAGTGGTGTCAGTGCCTTTCCTGTATACCAAGACTAAACTAGCGTACAGATAACTTCTGTAACACCCCGAATCCGTAGGACTCGAGGCGCTACTAGGCTGGGATCTCAGAATGGATCCCGGCCCTAGCCTGACAACAATTTCACAGAATCTTGCAACAAGGCACTAACAGATTAAAACAAAATATAAAGTTTATACATAAACCAGATCAAAGTTTGTACAACTGCTGAGTACAACAAAACATAACGTATCAAAAATCCAACCACGCGTATAATCCCAGTGTACGGAGCCCTCAGCAGATCGCCCCACCTGGATCACTCTGCAGTATCCTAACAAGCAAAGTCTACAACACGGCACTACACCGTTAGCTAACCAAACTCATAAATGAAATCATGCAGAGCACAAAAAACATCCAAGAAACTTAAACATATAACATGCTGTCACAACATTTACCCGTTTATTATCTTATAATACAAGTCCGGCGTATACAGCGTAAATATAATATCTCAATATATAAACATATGTGACACGAGGGCTATAACCCTCGCCTCTCACGGATAATGCCAGCTGGAGAGGAATGAGCCACCTCCCGTGTACCCTAAGGGAGTGGATAGGCGCACGAACCAACTAATCCATACTGGCCGGCTCGAGAGAACCCCCAAACTCCCAGCGAGATGGATGGCAAATTGTCACGGCCCTATAATGGGCCCGTAATAAACCATAGGTCGGTAATCACAATATCAAAACATGGCTATCAAGCATAGCAAACACCACTCGGCACTCATCCAAAAATAGAGATGACAGCTAAGTAAGTCCTACGGACTTACCTCTAACTCGGGAGTCTCAACTGACTCGAACACTCGGCTCCGCTCTGGATAACACAAGGCCTATACAAGGCATAACACATACATCACAAACGTATATACATATCCATGCAAGGGCTCACACCTAGACCCAAGGGATCCATAAGGGATCAATTCCAACTCGTAATCGTCAAGGCCGTAACCGGCATAACATTTCTGTATTCCAACTCGTAAAACCTCAAACTAGGAAAGGAAAGGGAACTACCCATCCATAGGTAGTCCCGGGACAAGACGCACCTGCGTGATCAAAGGGCGCAGGAGCGGAAAGCAAGGGGCCGCAGGCGCGGCGAGCGTGGCCGCGGGCGTGGCGCAGGGAAGTGGCGAGGGCGCGCTGGACGTGGCACGGGCGCGTTGTGCTTGGGCGCGGGCACGCTGTGCTCGGGCACGCTGGGCGTGGGCGCGGGCGCGCTGTGCGTGGGCGCGGGCGCGCTGTGCGTGGGCGCGGGCGCGCTGTGCGTGGGCGCGGGCACGCTGTCTGCATAGAACTCGGTTCTGCAGCTCTTCTTCGTTTCTTCACTTGATCAAACAACTCCACCTCTTCCAGAGGCAAGAACATGCAGAACACACACACACAAACATCAACCTAGGTTCATACACCTAATCCTAGGCCAACTAGAAAGAAACCAAGAAAGAAAGAAGAGAAGAAAAAAGGAAGCACAAGGCTTACCACACTAGACTATGGCTGGACAGGGAACCAGGGCTCAGCAACACAACCTCCAGCCACACTGAAGCACAAAGAACCACTCACACCTCCAAAGGCAACTCCAACCAAGCAAGACAAAGCAAGGTCCAATCCAAGCAAGCAAACACAAGGAAAGGATAAGCAAGGAGGAGCAAGGAAGAGCAAGAGAGAGCAAAGGGGAAAGAAATCTAAAAGGGGAAGTGAAGAATGAGCCTTGCTCAGGAAGCCAACGAAGTGATAAGGTGGGAGTAAAGCATAAGTCAATGAGTCCACAAAAACGGTTGCAACCTCTATAGACCGCAGGGGCGGGAAACACAGCCGCATGGGCGGAAGAGCATAGGTGCGGGCGCGTCAAGTTAAGGGCGCGGGCGCGCCAGATATGGCCGCGGGCACGGCAGTGCTGAGACGCGGGCACGGCAGACCAAATCTCGGCCAAGGCTAATCTCGGCCAAAACCCGATCTCGGTCCAAAAGAAAAACTCGGCTCTTACACCTCACCCCCCTAAAAACAAGTTTCGTCCCGAAACTTGCAGAAACCTCGAACCACTCGGACTCACAAGCCGAGGTACACCCTCTAAAGCCTTAACACTCGCATGGAGGAATCATCCACTCCAGCAACCAACACTAAACGATCTAGGGCATAGAGGTAATACCATCTCTAGGCAGCTATGTCCATCAAAAGCATGGAGGCAAGAACCATCTCCAGCTAACCTAAACATATCTCAATAGCATGGAGGAAAAGAACCATCTCCAGCTATAACATGAAAACATACTAGCACAACACGATCTCATAAGATCATAAACACATCAAAGCGAGCATAAAATAAACACATAAGCACATAAGCATAGATCACACGGTCACTACAGGAACGGATCTCGGGTAATTGTAGTGGTCGGTGCAGTCGGCTCCTCTACACTCCTCAGCTGGAAAACTCGGCCCTGAGGCCCACGGGTGTCAATGGTGCCTCCACCACGACCTCTCCCTCTATTCAGAGATACAAAACCCTGCTGTGAAGCTCCACCCTATCGGCAGAAAGCAGCCCTATGACCCGGCCGGCCACAAGTATAACACATCACGGTCTGCCTCGTGCACTTTGGACGCAAATGTTCATACCTACCACAGTTGTGACACTACACTCCCTTATCTGCAACTGGTGTAGAGGAAGAATGACTCTGGCGACTCTGAACTGGTCCTGTACTAGCAGCTCCAATATTACCGCTAGCTTGCCCGGTATGCTGCTGTGGCTGAGGTAAAACTCTGTTCTGTTTACAGTAAACGGCCCTGTGACCTTGTCTGCCATAGGTAAAACAGGTCACTAACTTCCTCGTTCATGCTGGTCGCTTATGTCCCAGCTCACTGCAATTATAACATCGTCGGGTCTCTCCAGTCCGCTGTCTCTTTCTAGACCCTGTATGCTCCTCTGAAACTCGAGAGATCTCAGCAGCACGTGCAGGCAGAGCAGGGGTAGGTCTGCTCGCTCTAGCTGCTTCCACCACCTGTCTGATATGATCACGGAACACCGGTCCTGCCATACGAATACGGTCAGAAACATCTGGCTGGGCTCTCTGCACATCCCGTCTCGCAACTATAACATTCTCCGTTCTCGAGGCGACACTCTCCGCAACTTCCGCAGGCAGCTCCACTGCTACATGTGGACTAACACCACGAATCTGACCTCGATCACTACCTAGAGGAGGTCTACCCTACCCTGTCCAACTGCAGGTACGGCTCTAGTCTGAACCATCTGCAAAGGACATAACCCAGCTTAGAAGGCTATATATATGCCGTATCTATGTATCAAAACAAACATGACAGAATATCTATATATAAACTGTCGAGATCTTCAGAGGGGCGATGGCTCCCTACACGATTACCCAAAATGTTTGTACTCATTTCAAATCAGAAATCTTTTGAAAAGTCAGACCCCTTTCGGGTTCTGTTTATTTATCTATTCGAGCTTATCGCAGATTACTAGTGTCATTGTTGTCAACCTGGGCTCTGATACCACTTTGTAACACCCCGAATCCGTAGGACTCGAGGCGCTACTAGCCTGGGATCTCACAATGGATCCCGGCCCTAGCCTGACAACAATTTCACAGAATCTTGCAACAACGCACTAACAAATTAAAACAAAATATAAAGTTTATACATAAACCAGATCAAAGTTGGTACAACTGCTGAGTACAACAGAACATAACGTATCAAAATCCCAACCACGCGTATAATCCCAGTGTACGGAGCCCTCAGCAGATCCCCCCGCTTGGATCACTCTGCAGTATCCTAACCTGAAAAGTCTACAACACGGCACTACACCGTTAGCTAACTAAACTCATAAATGAAATCATGCAGAGCACAAACACACATCCAAGAAACTTAAACATATAACATGATGTCACAACATTTACCCGTTTATTATCTTATAATACAAGTCCGGCGTATACAGCGTAAATATAATATCTCAATATATAAACATATGTGACATGAGGGCTATAACCCTCGCCTCTCGGGGATAATGCCAGCTGGAGAGGAACGAGCCACCTCCTGTGTACCCTAAGGGAGTGGACAGGCGTACGAACCAACTAATCCATACTGGCCGGCCCGAGAGAACCCCCGAACTCCCAGCGGGGTGGATGGCAAATTGTCACGGCCCTATAATGGGCCCGTAATAAACCATAGGTCGGTAATCACAATATCATAACATGGCTATCAAGCATAGCAAACACCACTCGGCACTCATCCAAAAATAGAGATGGCAGCTAAGTAAGTCCTACGGACTTACCTCTAACTCGGGAGTCTCAGCTGACTCGAACACTCGGCTCCGCTTTGGAGAACACAAGGTCTATACAAGGCATAACACATCCATCACAAACGTATATACATATCCACACAAGGGGTCACACCTAAACCCAAGGGATCCATAAGGGATCAATTCCAACTCGTAATCCTTAAGGCCGTAACAAGCATAACAGTTTTGTATTCCAACTCGTAAAACCTCAAACTAGGAAAGGAAAGGGAACTACCCATCCATAGGTAGTCCCGGGACAAGACGCACCTGCGTGATCAAAGGGCGCAGGAGCGGAAAGCAAGGGGCCGCAGGCGCGGCGAGCGTGGCTGCGGGCGCGGCGCAGGGAAGTGGCGCGGGCGCGCTGGACGTGGCGGGCGCGCTTTGCTTGGGAGCGGGCACGCTGTGCTCGGGCGCGGGCACGCTGTGCTCGGGCGCGGGCACGCTGTGCTCGGGCACGCTGGGCGTGGGCGCGGGCACGCTGTGCGTGGGCGCGGGCACGCTGTGCGTGGGCGCGGGCGCGCTGTCTGCACAGAACTCGGTTCTGCGTCTCTTCTTCGTTTCTTCACTTGATCAAACAACTCCACCTCTTCCAGAGGCAAGAACATGCAGAACACACACACACACAAACATCAACCTAGGTTCATATACCTAATCCTAGGCCATCTAGAAAGAAACCAAGAAAGAAAGAAGAGAAGAAAAAAGGAAGCACAAGGCTTACCACACTAGACTATGGCTGGACAGGGAACCAGGGCTCAGCAACACAACCTCCAGCCACACTCAAGCACAAAGAACCGCTCACACCTCCAAAGGCAACTCCAACCAAGCAAGACAAAGCAAGGTCCAAGCCAAGCAAGCAAACACAAGGAAAGGATAAGCAACGAGGAGCAAGGAAGAGCAAGAGAGAGCAAAGGGGAAAGAAAGCTGAAAGGTGAAGTGAAGAATGAGCCTTGCTCAGGAAGCCAACGAAGTGATAAGGTGGGAGTAAAGCATAAGTCAACGAGTCCACAAAAACGGATGCAGCCTCTATAAACCGCAGGTGCGGGAAACACAGCCGCAGGGGTGGAAGAGCATAGGCGCGAGCGCGTCGGGTTAAGGGCGCGGGCGCGCTAGACATGGCCGCGGGCACGGCAGTGCTGAGACGCGGGCACGGCAGATCAGATCTCGGCCAAGGCTAATCTCGGCAAAAACCCGATCTCGGTCCAAAAGAAAAACTCGGCTCTTACACCTTCCCAGACTCCACTACGGGATGAAAGGGTAAGTTGTCACAACCACTACAATCGGCGGTCAATATAACATAGGTCGGTAATGAACCAACATAAAGCATGCCATAAAGCATATAACAAACATCACTCATGCACACATCCAATAAAGATGGCAGCTAAGTAAGTCCTATGGACTTACCTCAAACTCAGGAGGAAACTCGACGAACAACTCGGAAACGTCCACTCCAAACTGGAGGACAACACGGCCTATACAAGGCATACATATACACAGATCAAACTACTATCTCATAAAGGTCACACCTAGACCCAAGGGATCCATCAAGGATCAAAACTAACTCGTAAGCCTCAAAGCCATAGCCGGCATAAACGATCACATGATCGATCTCAACCTCATACCTAGCATGGTACTAGACTCTATACTAGGAAAGGAAAGGGAACTACCCATCCATAGGTAGCCCCGGGACAAGACGCACCTGCGTGAACAACGGGGCGCAGGGGCGAAACATAGGTGACCGCAGGCGCGGTGAGAAACTACCGCAAGGGCGGTGACAAACACACAAATGGCCGCAAGTAAGCCGCTGGAACGACGCTGGGCTGAGACACTGTCACCGCGGGGCGGTGACTTGATAACACGATTTATTTCTTAGTTTTAGGTAACCATTAGATAGATTTCTCACTCATTCATGCATGGTTTAGCACTAGTTCACGACGTTTGCACTCAATTCACGTACTTTGTCGAGATAGACGTCTACACGGACTTGTGCGTTGCTTTGTAGGTATTTCGGGAGATTTAGGAGCTAAAACGATACGTTTGAGGATCGTTCATCTAGATGACACACCCTCGGACTCATTAGGACACAAGCTAAAGGCTAAAGAGGACTCATGGAACCTTGCCAACACAAGTCATGCACCAAACCATGGCTTAACGAGCCTAGAGGAAGCTTCTGGAGCAAACCACGGTCTAGACCAAGACCACGACCGTGGTTCTACCCGTGGATTTTGCCAGATTCTCGTGACAGCTGTGCCACGACTCTCATGGCCAGCTCATGCAAAATTTGTTATAAAAGTGGTCCTTCATTGGCTGAGAAGAGTATCTTGGAGCAGCTCTCCATTATCCATTATCCTCTAACAAAAATATTCTCTCAACAAGAAGTCTTTCTAGGAAGGAAAGTGTCAAAAAGGAAGAAGAAGAGCTCCATTGAAGAGGAGAAGAAGAACACACACCATTGCCACACCTTGATAGTTTTTGTAGTGAAGAATTCTGGATTCTATTTCTAGAGTTGTATGAACCATTTGAACCTTCTTTAAGAAGGATTGTGAGTTACTCTAAATTCTATTTTCAGCTTGGTTTGTTTTAGTTCACTTGTTCATTTCTTTTCCTTCATCATCTTGTAAATGGATGTCATGATTTTGTGTTTGCTCGTTTCGATTTCTATTATGAACGTTGTAGGCTAAATAGATGTGATTCTAGGGTAAGGAAAGGATGGTTATGGCTAGGGCTATGATAGGACGGACTTAGATTTATCTTTGGATGACTTGTGTGCATAAACGTAGCCTCTGTTAGGAATCACGGGTAGTTCTTGGCAAACCACGGCCGTGGTTTAGGTAGAACAAACCGTGATTTTCCCTGGCTCGGTGGATCTAGTCTTAGATTGATAGAATGTTGAAATCCTAAGTGTGTGTTGAGTTAAATCTATCCTAGGGTGACCTAGTGTTAGCAACTAAGTGTTAGGAGAGACTTACCCGGTAATCCTTACTCTTAGATTCCAAAGATAACAAACCTTAGGTAGTGGTGAGCCTAATAAGCCGCCATTAGATTAAGTGTGCTAGGATAGTTGTTTAGGACTTCCCTTTCCAAGACCTACCCGGTAAGGATAGGTTAAGATCTCTAGGTAACAATCCGGTTTGTGTAGAATTCCGCCCCTTAGGTTCTTAGAGACTTACCCGGTGATGAGACCTAGGGAATGGACTAGTGGATCATGAGACCTACCCGGTGATTTATCCCAATCTAGAAACACTTAACCCCAACATAGTTAGTCCAAGGAATGAATAGATAGCTTGAGTCCTATGCCATAACCGGAACTTCCAACCCCTAGAATCCGTCTTTTCTTTCTTTGATCTATATCTTGTTTAGCTTGTTTATTTGTGTTGAATTATAGTTTAGTTGATTGTTTACTTTGCATGAATTGTGATCTTTGATTGATCACCAAAAACCAACCAAAAACATTTGAGATTTTCATTTCTTTATTTCTTTCTTTTCTTTCAACCTAGGTCTTTACTAAACTCAATCACAAATCGAATCAATTTCACCTTAGTCTTTGCGTTCGACCTCGGAATACTATCCCTACTACAAACGTCCCGTACACTGCGGGTTTCACTATGTAGTTTAGGATTTAGTTCGAGTTATAAATTTAAAGCTTTTTGTGCTACCGATCTTAGCGTGACAAGTTTTTGGCGCCGTTGCCGGGGACTAGGTCCAGATTGAGTCTATTTTTTGATTGCTTATTAGTGTAGATCTTTCTTGTTGCTTTTGATCTCTTTTTGGTTTGTGTCTTTGCTTTTCAGGACGTCTCTTACTCTTTAGGTGTATGCGAAGATCTCGTGGCAAGGATTTAGTTCCATTCGATCCCGAACCGGAGAAAACCCTTAGATCTAGATCCAAGAGCATTAAAAAGGGAAAAGAGATGGCCGGAAGAGATCTCCGAGCTGAGTTGGATGAGGCTGTAGAGCAAATTAGGATAAGGGACGAAGCTTTGGAGAATGAGAGGAGACTTGCCAATGAGAGGCAAGAGGCAACTAGGAGGGAGATTGAGGAGATTAGGCAAGCTCTTGTGCAAAGAGAGCTTAACCGTCAACAACCTCCTCCACCTCCACCACAACCGCAGCCGGCGGTCAACATTAGGGTTGTGCCCATTGCTATGGATGAGCCACAAACGTTGGGGCAACGTATGGATCCGGCACAAAGAGCACACCGTCCGGGTGTGAACTTAGGAGATCCCGCAGCCCATGATTACGAGCTCCGCCCTCAAGTTCTACAAATAATCCGGCATAATCAATTTGGAGGGATGGAAGGAGAGTCTCCTCATCAACGTTTGATGAATTATAAGATCTTGATGGAGACTCTTAGACCGTCTAGATTGGAGAGCAACAACCATAAGCTTAGGGCTTTTTCCTTCTCTCTTAAGGACAAGGCCTTGGCTTGGTATCAATCTATTCCACAAGGGCGAGTTGGTACTTGGGAGGAGATGACAACCGAGTTTTTGACTAAGTTCTTCCCACCTTCCAAGACTACCGAGTTAAGAGGGAAGATCAATGCCTTCGTAATGAAGGATAGAGAGAGTTTATTCAAGTCTTGGGAGAGGTTCAAGGATCTTCTCCTTGATTGTCCACACCATGGCATACCGAAAATTGAGCTATTGGAGATCTACTTCAAGGGACTTGATGAAGATAGCCAATTCAAGCTCCAATCTCTTTCCGGTGGGACTTTTATGGAGAAGCATGTAGATGAAGCTTGAGAGTTTGTGGAGAAGCAAGCTCTAGTGATTGAGAAATACTCCCATAGGAAGAGTGAAGGGAGAAAGGCGGGAGCTTATGAGGTGAGTGAAGTCACCATGAGCAATTTCAAGCTTGACGCCATCAACAATGAATTGAAGTCCTTGAGGGAGTTGTGTGCTACAACTTTGAAGAACCAAGCAACTCCTCAAGTGCTTCCACAAGCCAACTTATCTTCCAAGAAGGAGGATGTGAATTACATGGGAAGGGGCAACTTCAACAATTATCAAGGCCCAAGGAATTTCAACAACAACCGGCAATTCAACAATTACCGGCCCAACCACAACCATCCCGGATTTTCTTACTCTAACCCGGATGGAGCCTTGAACCCTCCCGCTTCCTCAAGCACAACTCCACCACAAAGAGCTTCACAAGAACCTCCACCCGGATTTACTCAACCTCCAAAGGATAGAACCGAAATAATGTTTGAGCAATTGCTTGGAAGGTTGAGTGGTCTTGAGAA
Organism: Fagopyrum esculentum; assembly: GCA_033239045.1. Lineage (NCBI taxonomy): Eukaryota > Viridiplantae > Streptophyta > Magnoliopsida > Caryophyllales > Polygonaceae > Fagopyrum > Fagopyrum esculentum. The sequence goes on along the minus strand of BSUD01000004.1, from coordinate 92,146,167 downwards.
CACGGTGACTTCAATTTCTAAGGCTCAAAAGGTTTTGGAAGCACAAGTGTTCCAAAAGGCGGGTGAAGCCCATAGAGACCCGGGAAAGCTTCTCGGAAGAACCGAAGACAACCCAAGAGGCCAAGTGTTGGCTATCACAACAAGGAGTGGGTTGAGTATGAAAGATCCTTTGCCCAAGAACAATGCTAAGGGAAAGCAAGTAGTGGTAGAAGAGGGAAAGTTGCAAGAAGATGGAGGCAAGAACAAGGATGTAGAGCCAACCTATGTGGCACCGCCTCCATACAAGCCACCACTACCGTTCCCACAATCAAGAGCAAGAGCTCGTTTGGACAATCACTTTGGTAAGTTCCTTGAACTAATGTCTAAATTACATATTAACATTCCGTTCATGGATGCCATTTTAGGAATGCCGGCATATGGCAAGTTTTTGAAAGAAATACTCTCCAACAAAAGGAAGTTGGAGGAGTATGGGGAGATAAGAATGACCAAGAGATCCTCGGAATTGATCCAAACAATGAAGGAGGAGATGCCTCCCAAGCTAAGAGATCCGGGTTCTTTTTGTGTCCCAATAGGAGTGGGAGATGTAAAGTACGAGGCCCTTTGTGATCTTGGAGCGAGTGTAAGCATCATACCGCTTGCACTTTGCAACAAGGTGGGGCTAGGAGAGCCAAAACCGGTCAAGATGACCCTCTATATGGCGGACTGTTCTATCACTCATCCGGTTGGGATCTTAGAGGACATTCCCGTGCAACTAGGAGGATTCTATGTGCCAATTGATTTTGTAGTCTTGGACATTCCGGCGGACTATCCAGTTCCCATCATCTTAGGAAGACCCTTTCTCGCCACTTCCGGATGCCTAGTGGATTGCAAGAATGGGACTCTCTCCTTCAACATTGGAGAAGAGAACGTCAAGTTCAAGTTGTCCACAATGATGACAGGGCCAACCCTTGATGAGGATATCTTCAACATAGTCGAGCAAGAAGAACCTAGAGAAGTTGTGAGCTCGATCTTGATCAAGGATCCCTTGGAGAAGGTTCTTACCTTAAGTATGATGGAGGAGGGTGTTGAGGAGGCTTGCAATGAAGAGATCAAGGCCTTGGAAGCATTGGAAGAGGAGCCAAGAGTTGGATTTGAAGGCCACGAAGAGGTGTTGAACAGCTGCAAGTTCCACGGTCGAGATTTATGTTCCACGGCCGTCAAACTTTCTGGACAACTCCGGGAAGCAAGCTTAGCAAGAACCACGGCCGTGGAAGTTGAGCAAACCATGGTTCCAGCCGTGGTTTTCCCTGGACCAGTCCTTGATGATGGTCAAGCTTCTAGGAGCCATGAGGAGTCTTCATTTGCTTTGGATATATCTCATCCAACCTTATTTGGATCGTCTCCAACCGATAAAGGTCCTCCAAAACTTGAACTCAAACCCCTCCCTTCTCATTTAAAGTATGCTTTCCTTGGTGTTGATTCTACATATCCGGTAATTGTGAATGCATGCTTGAGTGATGATGAACTTGCTAAGTTGTTGCATGAACTAAGATTGCATAGGAAAGCCATTGGCTATACTATTGATGATTTGGTTGACATTAAGCCTTCTTTGTGCATGCATAAGATAATGATGGAAGATAACCACAAACCCTCTATTGAACATCAAAGAAGATTGAATCCTATAATGAAAGAGGTAGTCAAAAAGGAAATCATTAAGTTGCTAGATGCGGGAATTATCTACCCTATCTCGGATAGTAAGTGGGTTAGTCTCGTTCATGTAGTACCTAAGAAGGGTGGGATGACCGTAGTGACTAATGAGAACAATGAACTAATCCCAACTAGGACGGTTACGGGGTGGAGAATGTGCATTGATTATAGGAAGTTGAACATGACCTCTAGGAAAGATCACTTCCCTCTCCCCTTCATTAACCAAATGCTAGAGAGGTTAGCTCAACATTCTCATTTTTGCTACCTAGATGGCTATAGTGGATTCTTCCAAATCCCTATCCACCCCGATGACCAAGAGAAAACAACCTTTACATGTCCATGGGGTACTTTTGCATATAGGAGAATGCCATTTGGGTTGTGTAATGCACCCGCCACCTTCCAAAGGTGTATGATGACTATCTTTTCGGAATACATAGAAAATATCATGGAAGTGTTCATGGATGATTTCTCTGTTTATGGTTCGTCTTTCGATAATTGCTTGGCTAACTTGTCCTTAGTATTGCAAAGATGTGAGGAGACAAATCTTGTCTTAAATTGGGAAAAATGCCACTTCATGGTAAGTGAAGGCATTGTTTTAGGACACTTGGTGTCCAACCGTGGCATTGAGGTTGATAGAGCCAAGATTGAAACGATAGAGAAGTTGCCACCACCTACCTCGGTGAAAGGGGTAAGGAGTTTCTTAGGGCATGCCGGTTTTTACTGGAGGTTTATTCAAGACTTCTCTAAAATTTCTAAGCCTCTCACTAACCTACTAATGAAGGATGTTGATTTTGTCTTTTCCAAAGATTGTCTTGAGGCTTTTTGTAGGTTGAAAAACGCTTTGATCTCTGCACCTATCATGCAACCTCCGGATTGGAGTCTACCATTTGAGATCATGTGTGATGCAAGCGATGTAGCCGTTGGGGCTGTTTTGGGGCAAAGGAAAGAAGGGCGCACTCATGCTATTTATTATGCTAGCAAGACGCTAGATGATGCCCAACTCAATTATGCTACCACCGAGAAGGAGTTGTTAGCGGTGGTGTATGCATTTGACAAGTTCTGCTCATACCTTGTTAGAGCGAAGGTCATAGTTTATACGGATCATGCTGCGATCCGTTATCTACTTACAAAGAAGGATGCCAAACCAAGGTTGACTCGGTGGATCCTTCTTCTTCAAGAGTTGATTTAGAAATACGGGATAAGAAGGGATCCGAGAACTCCGTGGCGGATCACCTTAGTAGACTCCCACCATTGGAGCTTGAAAGAGATGACATCCCGATAGATGACTCATTCCGGGACGAGCAATTGCAAATGGTGGAGGAATGCTTGTTCCAAGTGTCTAGAGGAAATGAGCCATGGTATGCCGACATTGTGAACTACTTAGTGTGTGAGGAAGTGCCTCCCGGATTGACATATGCACAAAGAAAGAAGTTCTTCAACGATGTGAGGCACTACTATTGGAGTGAACCACTTCTATTCAAGAGAGGACCGGATGGGATGTTTAGAAGATGCATACCGGAAGATGAAGTGGAGAGTGTGATCCGGCATTGTCACTCCTTACCATGTGGAGGCCATGCTAGCTCACACAAAACGTGTGCGAAGGTATTGCAATCCGGTTTTTATTGGCCTAACTTGTTTAGAGATGTGCAAGATTTTGTAGCGGCATGTGATGCTTGCCAAAGGACGGGCAACATCTCAAGGAGGAATGAAATGCCCTTGAACAACATCCAAGAAGTCGAAATATTTGATGTGTGGGGTGTGAACTTCATGGGACATTCCCTTCTTCGTATGGAAATCTCTACATCCTATTGACGGTGGACTATGTGTCAAGATGGGTGGAGGCAATCGCCTCTCCTACAAATGACGCCAAGGTTGTGGTGCGGTTCTTCAACTGGGTGATCTTCCCTAGGTTTGGAACACCAAGGGTGATCATTAGTGATGGAGGAAAGCACTTCACCAATAGGAATTTTGGGGCGCTTTTGGCCAAGTATGGGGTGACTCATAAGGTGGCAACACCTTACCATCCCCAAACTAGTGGCCAAGTGGAGATCTCCAACCGGGAGATAAAGGCCATCCTTGAGAAGACGGTATCTAGGACGAGAAAGGATTAGGCTATGAAGCTCAATGATGCCTTGTGGGCATATAGGACCGCCTTCAAGACACCAATTGGAACCACTCCTTACAAGTTGGTCTATGGCAAGTCTTTCCATCTTCCGGTAGAAATGGAGCATAGAGCTTATTGGGCCATTAAGTGGCTAAATTTTGACCTCAAGGAGGCGGGAGAGAAGAGGTTGCTTGATATAAACGCCCTTGAAGAGATCCGGTTGGAAGCTTATGAGAATGCCCGGATCTACAAGGAGAGGACCAAAAGATGGCATGACAAGCGCCTCATCCCGAAGGAGTTGAGTGAAGGCGACCTTGTCCTTCTCTTCAACTCGAGGCTAAGGCTCTTTCCCGGAAAGCTCAAATCAAGATGGACCGGGCCATATGTGGTAAAGAAGATCTTTTCCCATGGAGCTATTGAGATAGGAGGGGAACATTGTGGGAATTTCAAAGTGAATGGGCACCGCTTGAAGAAGTATATTCCGGGAGCCCCGGTGGACATGATTGCCCCACTTCACCTTGAATAGACGCCCCCGAGTTTGGTCAAGCTAATGACCTTAAAGAAGCGCTTGGTGGGAGGCAACCCATTGGTAACATTTTTCCTTTTTCGTTTTGTTTTCGTTTTTAGACTTTTCTATCTTTGTGTGTGTTTTGTCTACTTTGTGTGTGTGCTAGAGCCTTAGTAGCATTGGAAGCCTTGCTTGGCATGTGAATGATGATGATGAACCCCTCACCAATTATGGGTGGAGCGGACGCGGAACTTGGACGGCTAGCGGTGCCTAGCGCGGGTCCGAAGCTTTGATGGATGCTTAGAGCTCTCTACCATGGTTGATAGGATCATCAAACATCAATTCACTATTGAGCAATCCCAAATACCATAGCAAACCATTTTTACATTGTGAGAACCTTCTTTCACTCTCTTTACTTGTATACCACATTGGGGACAATGTGTTTCTAAGTATGGGGTGGGGTTTGCATGATCCTTTGCATGATGAGCATCTAGGATAGTTTAAAATCTTCACATGTCTTGCATTGTACATACATACTTCGAAAATTCCAAAAAATCATAAAAAAAAAAATTTTGTGCTTTCTAGGCTTGGATATGACCCTAATGATGAATCTTGTCTTGTGAATTGGCTATGGATGGCCTCATGTGTTAGGATTGATGAACGCATATGTGGACTTGAAGTACTTCTCTTGAAATTCTATGAATGATTTGTGATCATGATGTTTGCCTAGAAATGATTGAGTATTGAAGATCGAAATTACATGGTAGTTCTTGCATACCATCTAGGAATGAATGAGGCAATTCATCTTTCTCTACTTCTCATCTTAATCATGATTACTTGAGCACCTCAATTGAGATAAATTTGACCTCTTTTAACCCATCCGGGAATAGGAGCATGCTAGTGTGTTGATGTGTGCGAAAAGCAAGTGTGGGGTGAAGTTGTTGATGAAAAGAATATCATGCATAAAATGCTGAATTTGTTGTGAAAGTGTAGCAAAAAAATATAGGCTTGGGGGCATTGGCTTAAATGACAAGTAACTCGGTACACTTCACATAATCGGGTGTTGGTGCCTTGCCAAAGTCAAATAAACCAATAGTCCTAACGAGCTTTGGTATGTGTGCCCGGTGTGGATGCACCTCGAAAACTAACGAGGACGGCTAATCACCAAGGTTTCGGCTTTTGTACACCAATGCCATTGTCTCAAAAATAAGTCAAAGAAAAAGAAAAGAAAGAAAAGATAGAGGAAAATATACACTTGAGGGAAGTTGATCGAGGACAAGATTGTGGAGTTAGTTCCGTTCCCGGATTAGCATCACATAGCCTAGAAATCCCCACCCAATCACTACATTTCTTGACCATTTTATTTCACAAGACCTTATGACCTATTTGCATGTTTGTAAGACTTAGTGATTTAGATTGGATGTACTCTTGATCTTCTTGACTTCTTCATCCTTACATTTCATGCATACTTTTGAGTTAAGTACAATTGTCTTTCCATGTCTTCATTTGTTTGATGCATGATTTGCTTACCCTTTGCCATGAAACATGACTATGAAGGTGATCCAATAGTAGAAGCACAAACCCAAAAAGATTTTGCCATTTTTCTGCATACATAAATCATGTCATCTCTTAGTCTATAGTTGGGAATTTGCTCGGGGACGAGCAAACCTTAAGTATGGGGTATTTTGATAACACGATTTATTGCTTGGTTTTAGGTAATCATTTAGATAGATTTCTCACTCATTCATGCATGGTTTAGCACTAGTTCACGACGTTTGCACTCAATTCACGTACTTTGTCGAGATAGACGTCTACACGGACTTGTGCGTTGCTTTGTAGGTATTTCGGGAGATTTAGGAGCTAAAACGATATGTTTGAGGATCGTTCATCTAGATGACACACCCTCGGACTCATTAGGACACAAGCTAAAGGCTAAAGAGGACTCATGGAACCTTGCCAACACAAGTCATGCACCAAACCATGGCTTAACGAGCCTAGAAGAAGCTTCTGGAGCAAACCACGGTCTAGACCAAGACCACGACCGTGGTTCTACCCGTGGATTTTGCCAGATTCTCGTGACAGCTGTGCCACGACTCTCATGGCCAGCTCATGCAAAATTTGTTATAAAAGTGGTCCTTCATTGGTTGAGAAGAGTATCTTGGAGCAGCTCTCCATTATCCATTATCCTCTAACAAAAATATTGTCTCAACAAGAAGTCTTTCTAGGAAGGAAAGTGTCAAAAAGGAAGAAGAAGAGCTCCATTGAAGAGGAGAAGAAGAACACACACCATTGCCACACTTTGATAGTTTTTGTAGTGAAGAATTCCGGATTCTATTTCTAGAGTTGTATGAACCATTTGAACCTTCTTTAAGAAGGATTGTGAGTTACTCTAAATTCTATTTTCAGCTTGGTTTGTTTTAGTTCACTTGTTCATTTCTTTTCCTTCATCATCTTGCAAATGGATGTCATGATTTTGTGTTTGCTCGTTTCGATTTCTATTATGAACGTTGTAGGCTAAATAGATGTGATTCTAGGGTAAGGAAAGGATGGTTATGGCTAGGGCTATGATAGGACGGACTTAGATTTATCTTTGGATGACTTGTGTGCATAAACGTAGCCTCTGTTAGGAATCACGGGTAGTTCTTGGCAAACCACAGGCGTGGTTTAGGTAGAACAAACCGTGATTTTCCCTGGCTCGGTGGATCTAGTCTTAGATTGATAGAATGTTGAAATCCTAAGTGTGTGTTGAGTTAAATCTATCCTAGGGTGACCTAGTGTTAGCAACTAAGTGTTAGGAGAGACTTACCCGGTAATCCTTACTCTTAGATTCCAAAGATAACAAACCTTAGGTAGTGGTGAGCCTAATAAGCCGCCATTAGATTAAGTGTGCTAGGATAGTTGTTTAGGACTTCCCTTTCCAAGACCTACCCGGTAAGGATAGGTTAAGATCTCTAGGTAACAATCCGGTTTGTGTAGAATTCCGCCCCTTAGGTTCTTAGAGACTTACCCGGTGATGAGACCTAGGGAATGGACTAGTGGATCATGAGACCTACCCGGTGATTTATCCCAATCTAGAAACACTTAACCCCAACATAGTTAGTCCAAGGAATGAATAGATAGCTTGAGTCCTATGCCATAACCGGAACTTCCAACCCCTAGAATCCGTCTTTTCTTTCTTTGATCTATATCTTGTTTAGCTTGTTTATTTGTGTTGATTCATAGTTTAGTTGATTGCTTACTTTGCATGAATTGTGATCTTTGATTGATCACCAAAAACCAACCAAAAACATTTGAGATTTTCATTTCTTTATTTCTTTCTTTTCTTTCAACCTAGGTCTTTACTAAACTCAATCACAAATCGAATCAATTTCACCTTAGTCTTTGTGTTCGACCTCGGAATACTATCCCTACTACAAATGTCCCGTACACTGCGGGTTTCGCTAGGTAGTTTAGGATTTAGTTCGAGTTATAAATTTAAAGCTTTTTGTGCTACCGATCTTAGCGTGACATGACTGCTGGACGTGGGGGCGGCTAAACGCAGAAACGTTTTATGCAGCTTCTCTCCGGCTCTTCACTTGATCAAAATCAAGTCTTCTTCTCTTCAAACCCAAGACCATACACAAGTATACACATACCAACATTAAAACGCACCTAAACAAGCTTCTAATCCTAAGCTATGAAGAAGAACAAGAAAGGAAGAAGAGAAAGGGAAGAACACTCACCACAACAGGGGATTTTAGGCTACAGAGAACAAACCACACAACAAGGCTAGCTCCAAGGCTCAGCAACACACCACACTAGCATCCTCCACCAAGGGAAAGCAAGAACAAGCAAGACAAGGGAAGGAGAAGCAAGGAGGAGCAAAGGAAGGGCAAGAGGAAGCAAAGGGGAACGAAGGCTGGAAAAGAGTTAAGGGAATGAAGTAACAAGCCTTGCTCAGCAAGCCAAGGTAAGAGATAAGAGTTGGAACAAAGCACAAGTCAAAGATCAAAGAAAACGGCTGCAGCCGCACAAATCCGCAGGGGCGACGGACACAGCCGCGGTTGCGGGGCGCCGCAAGGCGCCGCAGGGGCGGAGGGTAAGGCTGCAGGGGCGGCAGGGTGAAACTCGGCCAAAGACTATCTCGGTCGAAGATAAGTCTCGGTCCGAAAGATTAGGCTCTTACACTGCTTTCCAAGGTAGTTTCCAAATTTGATTGATAGCGTTGACGAGCATGAGGTTTTCCCCTTCAATATTAATAGTCATGAATCCTAAACTTGCGGCCTTTTGGAAGCCTTCTCTTAGAGCAAATGCTTATGCTTCAAGGACATATGTAGCATCACATCTTCCCATTCCTGTAGCAAGAAGGACGGCGTTGTGGTTATGTATGATAAAGCCGAAATCATATTGTTTATGCACATTTTTAGATCAATTGAAATTAATTTTAACAAAGCCTTTTCTAGGTCTTTGCCATTTGATATTCTTTAGTTTATTTTATGTTTTAATGGTTGTTTGTTGATGGCTTTTGCATTAGCCTCGTCCTATTCATTAATTTGTTTTTAAATCATCTTATTACAATCTTGTGGTGTTTTTTGGTCATTGAAAATCATTAGATTTTTAGTTAGCCAAATGTTCCACCACTTGACCACTTTTGTCTCAATTCTATTAGGTTAGGTTTTTTTATTCTCATGATGATGACCATAAATATATGGCATGTTGGGTCAAAATTTTGTAGGTGAGATATTATTTTGTCGTGTTTGATATTGTGTATTGTATATATATGGACATTGCAAGAAGAGGTGTTGACATAATTTATAGTGTATTAGGACTGAAACTTTTTGTTTGTCTAAATTCTCTTTTGTTAGGATATCATCAAAGGTTAGCTTTCAAAAAATGTTATAACTTTACACATTTTGATAATTTCCTAAATCCATGTTTTATCGGGAGATATTCCAAGCCTATGTTTTTGAGTGAATTCCATAGCTGACTTGGTAGAGAACCATCATTTCTCACTTGACGCCTAGTACAATCGGTCTTGTATTTTATTTCGATGACGGTTATATTTTTTATTTTCATAATAGTATCATTTGGTAATCTTATATTATATATTAACCCCAACAAAATCTTTTTTAAAATATAGAACTTAAATAAAGAATTATAATCGAAATTTTAAATTTTTTTTAGCTATTTTGATTATTATCTAAATGTTTTCTGATAACTAATTACGTAAAATTTTTGAATAACTTATAGGCCAAAATTTATTAATTGCTCAATTTAAATAAATAAGTTTTATAATCGGAACTAAACTCGATAATTCCGAATTTGCTAACATTGATTAGAAAATATGCCGATATGCTAAAAAAGAAAATCATAAATTCTTTTAGAATTTTCGATTAGAAAAAAATATTGGAAGCCTCCAAAAAAAATTTAAATAAGAATTTTGGAAATCCAATTTCAAAATAAATTTGAATCTTTTATATTTTGTTCCCTTTGAAGTTAGTCATTCAAAGTTAGTTATATACTTATATGATCTTCAATTATTTTTAAAAAATTAATATTTGTTATGTGACATATTTTTATACGTTTATAATTACTCCACAAACAATTCGTTACATTGAAAGCTTTCATAACAAACTTTAAAATTGATAGTTTGTTATGTGACACATTTCATTACATGTTTTTTCTTTTACTTTTAATGAATATTTCATAATATTGATTTATTTTAACTTAATAACACTATGAACTTTTTATAAAATGAAACTATACTCATTTATAATTGACCTTAATTTGTATGTAACATAATCATATTATATGCAACTATTTAATACTGTAAATAGCCGACAATTAATATAGATCATGATATGTGTACATCAATTCTTTTAGTCAAGAAAAGTTATCCGCATGAATATTCAAAGCTCAATCCAATTATTTTATTACTTAATTACCGATTTTAATACCCTCACCTTGATATTAATATAAAATTTCATTTTTTATATAACATTCCATATTTTTGCAAGCATTTAAAATGTGTCAAACTAACGTTATACATATTAAAAAGAGACATTTATTATCACGTATTTTAAAACACAACCCGCACAAGGTGCGGGTAATACACTAGTATTCTAATTAATCAAGGTTTTGTTATTCACTAGATTTTTAAGTGGTTGTTCGGTGATCCATGAGTCTATCCTGTAACACCCCAAATCCGCGGGACTCGGGGCGCTACTGGGCGAGACCTCACAATGGGTCCCGACCATTAGCCTGACAACAATTTCACCGGATCTTTCAACAATGGCACATAATAAAGGCGGAAAAATCAAATACGGTTTTAAAACAACATAATACTATACAAAGTCTAACGTGCGACAACATCCATAATCAATAACATAAAACATGACTCAAACATCCCCGTCTTATAATGTACGGAGACCCCGGCTGTCCACTCCTCCGCCTTACTCGGCGGCGTCCCTAACTTGCAAGTCATGTACATAAACGGTTTAAACCGTTAGCTAATATTCTAAGCATTAGAATAATGGAAAGGCACAAACACATATAATTCACAAAACATAAATCACGAAAGTCCGATTTATTATCTTTATATTCTTAACTCATATTCCGTTCTAATTCAACTTCGGTTGTGACACGAGAGTCACCGTGGTCTCGCCTCGGTCCCCCACCGGCAAAGAATGGTACGGATGCACCTGTCCATCTAATCCACTGGGCAAATCGCCGAGAATCCCCTAGACCCATGCCGGGCTAGGCATTATTGTCATTGCCCGTTATCATACACTTGGGCCAAAACATAATTATATGGACGGTGGTCTTATTTACCGGTTTCATAATTATACCATGTATTTAAACACACACCACCAAACACGCATCATGTTAATACGTAAAATACGCGCTAAGTAAGTCCGGGGACTTACCTCGTCCCAATGCTAACTCACAAACGCTCCTACTTCCCTCGGGAAGAACACAAAACCTACTCATAGCAAGATATCGAACAAAACTCGCTCAACTCGAGATGTCTATGACTTCTACACAAATGATCTACGTAAGATCATTTGATTCCCAATCTAGAACCGCATCCTAGAATCTATCATGCTTACAGTCCAAAACTTCATAAATGTCCACGGGGTCTAGCACGCCCATAACGTTCTCCTAAGGTCCGAAAATCTAACTTTTAAGGAAATTACGGTTTTGACCCCGAATTTCCTTAAAATCCTCAAATGGTCAAACGGGTCCCTAAACTTCCGAAAAACATCTAACTACATTTATTATCTATTAAACGACTCTAGACGGTTACTAAAGATTTCCGATCTTCCGATTCAAGATAAAAATCCTTAAGAAAGTATTAAACGTCACCTAGATTTATCAATACTTTGACCTCGATTTAACCACATCAAATATTTCTCAAACATTCCGAAATAATTCTTACGCATACTAGGGCATGACTACAACATAAGGGAAGCATCAGTACTTCCAAAATTCACAACAACTAATCTGCACAAAGTCATCAAGGTCTCAATCCTAACATGCGAGTTCTAGGAAACCGATTTTCTTCCAACTTTACAAGGTCATAACTACTGACCCAACCGTTGGATCGTCCTAGAATTTTAACATGTTATAGTATCCTATACCGACAAAAACATATCCAAAAATCAGCCGTTAAATGGAAGTGAAACGTACCCAAACGATGTCCGAAGTTGGGTATTTGCACACGAGGAAAACTCGAAACCCGGGCTCGATTTCAACAGCCGCAAGGCTGTTCCGTCTCACTACGGTGGCGGCAGCAGGGAGGCGCGGTCTCCAGCTCCGGCGGGGACAGAAGGATCTCGTCCGAGATGCAGAAGGCTCGGCCGAGATGCAAACCGTGGCTCGGCCGAGATGCGGGCCGTGGCTCGGCCAAGTTTGCAGGTGCTCGACCGAGATGCAGACCGTGGCTCGGCCAAGGTTGCAGGTACTCGACTGAGATACAGAGGAGGGGTGCACAGAGTATCCCGGCCGAGGGAAGAAGAGGGCGGCTCGAGGGTTCTATACAAATTCCCGATCATTTCTAAAAATAATTTTTCGGAAAGGGAATAAAAAGTGAATTTATTTCTAAAATTCTCGGTCATTGTTATATATTTATATCTAAAATTTCCGGACTTTACAACTAACACCCCTAAAAACAAGTTTCATCCCGAACCTTTGCTAAACCCCATCACTCTCCAACTAACCCGTCTCATAACCACGCGAAACTCATAAAAGGTACTCTATCGGTTCTAAATCAAGTCTACACATAGAAATCATATCACGGCCTCGCAAGGTACTCATAAATCAAACAGAATCACATAACATATAGAGCAAACGAGGAAGATATGGGGACTAACCCGACGGTCCTACCGATGTTACTAACTCTGCGTAAAACCATCCTATCGAAGTCCCTAAACCTGCGTAAAACCCAAGATAGTTCCTCCGGATACCATCCTCCGTCTCCTATGTAACCTCGTGCAAAATCCGCTTTCTCGACTCCTGATCCAACAATACACAACTACGTCCCTGACGTCTCAATAATCCGTCTACTCCTGTGATAAACTGCGATGCCTCTCCTCGGGACATCCTGCCCTAGATCCTCATCCAGATGGGGCATCTCTCCTACCTCTGCGGGATTTCTTCGGATAGGTCAAGTAATACCTCTAGCTCGGCCAAACGACCGTCCGTATCCGGGAACCAGATATCCAACTCCAAAACTATTAAATCCCACTACAACCGTGGCTGAACCGTAAGACGAGCTATATAGCCTCCTCTCGAGGTGTCCCCCTACTCAAAGCATCGGCGACTACGTTTGCCTTCCCCGGGCGGTATAAAATTTCTAAGTAAAAGTCTTTAATCAGCTTCAACCACATCCCCCTATTGCGGTTATTCAACTCCCGATGAGTTAATATATACTTCAGACTGTTTTGGTCTGTGAAGATCTGGTACGTCGCCCCGTACAAGTAATGTCGCCCGATCTTTAGGGCATGAGTCACTGCCGCTAGCTCAAGATCGTGGGTAGGGTAATTCTCCTCGTACGACTTCAGCTACTGTGAAGCGTACGCAATAACCCTACCTCTCTGCATCAACCTCACCCCAATCCTAGCTTTGGGGCGTCACTTATACACCACGAAACCCTCTATGCCCCCAGGCGGGGCTAAAGTTGGAGCGGAGGTCATCCTCCTCATCAGCTCCTCGAAACTGTGCTGCCAAGGATCGGATCAGACGAACCTGGTGGACTTCCTTAACAAGGAAGTGAATGGTCGTGCCATCCCGGAGGAACCTTCGACAAAACGGTGGTAGTACCCCGCTAAGCCAAAGAACGGCGCACCTCTTTGACCGTCCTAGGAGGCGGTCATGATGAGCAGACTCCATCTTCGCCGGGTCAACCATGACACCCTCGGCGGAAACTATATGAACCTAAAATGCCACCTCGGACATCCAAAACTCGCACCTAGAGAGCTTAGCGTAAAGCTCTCTATCCCAGAGAACTCGAAGCGCCGTCCTTAGGTGTCCCTCATGATCCTCCCTCCTCCGGGAGTAGAATAAGATGCTAACTATGAACACTACCTCGAACTGGTCCAAATAGTCGAAGACGCTGCCGTTCACCAACTACGTGAAGACGGCGGGTGCATTCTTGTGCCCGAATGGCATCACGACAAACTCATTATGTTTCTTCTTTGCTTGTCTCTAACAAGGAAGATCGAACTTCCACTTTACACCGTTGGCTTTGGTTCTTTACAAACCAAACTTTGATGTTACATTTCCTCAATCCTTATCGCAAGTTCTAAGTAACGGTGGAATATTTTGCTTCCCACTGCTTCTACTTACGAGACATGTATGTTATAACCTTTACATCGTCTCTCAATACCCAGTCAAGACCATTCTTGACGAATCACTTGTATTCTTTAAACCGATCATACCTCGAGGCAATTTCAATACAGTTGCCCTATGATTCCCCTCTTAGCTCTCAACAACTCCATTGTCCGTTTCTTCTCACTCGATACTTCATCACCATCCGAAGTAGGTTAACCCTAGATGGTGTTACTTGGAGAATCTCTCCTTAACTCCGGTAATGATCAGCACATCTCACACTTGCAACTTCTTTCACATCCTTCGGGGTTGTCATCCCGAGACAACTGGTCATACCACTCCTTTCGTCCTCGAGAGTAGACCAAAATGTCTTAATCAGGGCATTAGTAAGCCCTTGTGGGACCACTACAACTCGTAGTGACCATGGCCGGTACTATCCCCGTCCCAACTTCTCATCTAGCGACAATTAAGCTTTACTCGCTTTTAGAAAAGATCACCGACCTTCGCCACCGGTCGAATAGATCATCTTTACGTCATATGGGGGTACGTGTCCTTGATGATGACTCCGTTCAACTCCCGGTAATCAATGCATAGACTTTAAGGTCCATCCTTCTTCTTGACGAAGAGGACCGGTGCAATCTGAGGCAACGCTTGGGTGTATGAAACCCTTCTTGGTTAACTCCTCGAGCTGCTTCTTCAAAGATATATCATCAATTAGTTTCTCCTTGATAGTCTTTAACAAAGGCGGTAATTCCAATTATCCGACCTTAGTTCCTTGCCGAACCATACCTCTTTGTCAACATTCATCAGATCCCATTGCAACTCAGGTTGCACAGTCACACACTAGCCTCTTCTCTTGCTTCGTTTTCCTACTAAGTGTGTGTAAAAACATTAGTCTTCTTAGATGGTATAATAATATTTATATCAAAGTCCCTTAACAACTCTAACCATCTCCTCGGTCCCTTATTTTACTCCTTGTGAGCAAAAGCTACACTGTAAGTTCCAAGTAATGAGTGGGGTAATTTACTTTTACTGCTTCATTTGACGAGATGCATAAGCTATCACTTGTCCTTTTCCATTAACACACAATCAAGACCATGTCCTGTGCATCACTATAAACTGTAAGTTCACCGGTACCTTGAGGGTAAAGTAAAAATTGCTTCACTTGTAAGCCTTCTCTTAAGCTCTTCGAAACTCTTTTGGCACTTCTCATTCCACTCAAACTTCTTCCACATTCTTAGGCGGATGCCATTCTAAGGCTACTACCATCATATGTGGATCAAGGATCACATCTCTTGCTCAGAGTCACATGACCAAGGAATGCTACTCTTGGTAGCCAAAGTCCACACTTGGGCAACTTAAATTATAACTTCTCTTTCCTCAAAGCTTCAAGGTCAACTCAAAGATTAGATGTATGCTCCTCTTAACTTTGATAGTACATTATCATGTAATCTCTAACTACCACACAAAGTGGTCCATGGTTTCCCGGAATAATCAATTCATAACTCCCTTAAAGATAGGTGGCGCACTAGTGAGCTTGAAAGGCATCACTACAACTCATAATGTCCCTAACTTGTCCAGAATATGGTCTTTGTAATATTCTCATCCCGAATCCTCAACTGGTGGTAACCGGTCTTGAAGTCCATCTTAGAAAAGACTACCGACCCTTGCAATTGGTCAAGTAGATCATATATCTTGGGTAAACGATACTTGTTCTCCCCTGCTACCTTGTTCAACACTCCTTAATCAATTAACAAACGAAGGGAACTACCTTCCTTTTTCACAAACAACACTAGCGTTTTTCTATGGCAATACACTTGGTCTAATAAACCCTTTATAAGCAAGTTCCTGCAATTCCCTCCTTCCATTCATGCATCTCTACTAGCAACATCTTGTACGGCATCTAGAAAATAGCAAAGTCCACATCCTGACGTGGTGGAATTCTTGGCAAGTTGTTAGGAAAGACCTTGGGAAAATTCCCAACAACGGGAATCACTAGCTCTCTTGATCTCAACTTCTGCCTCAACCCATCCATATGTGAAGGCCTATGGAATTCAACATCTCTAGAACATGAACCTTCATTTCGTTCTTTTGTCTTCTGGCCTTTCGTCAAACAACTTTTCACCTTTAACCTTCCTCTCCAATTAAGTGCATGGTGATAATATTTTTCCATGCTCTCACATCTATGTCTAGCCATCCATGTCCTAATTGAAGGACTCAACAATTCCTCGAAGTACTCGATATTATCTTCTTGCTTTTCACTTCATCTATAGCATATGGAAGGAGCTCATTATACTCCACCATAGCTTATGCTACTATCATTCATTCTTCTTGTAGATGTAGGAATTTATGCTTCATTTCCTTTTGCAACGTCAATCCAATAAACGAGGTCCTTACCATTAGCACTTCTTATACTTTATGTCTGTCTCATGCAACTTTATTACTTCGAAGAAGAATCTCAGTCCGCTCAAAGTTCTAACTCTTGTAAGTGCGTCTTCTACTCTTGTTTTTCGACATCCCTTTTTAACGGAATCCGCAAAACGTCCCGGTGTTCGTTAGCACGAAAAGATCAATTCGTTACTTGAGTGTATTCCTCCATGTATGAACGTTATCTCACGCCAACGACGTCGTTTCAAAGGTGATGATATCCTATTATCCTCTTTCTATTAGGTTCGTACCTCCATATGATACTATATATAGAATCCGTATATAAGGCTACATATGTCCTATGTCCACCTTACTACTAATATAAAACACCCGGAATTCCATCAAAAAAAAACAAGGTCCTAAACTATAATAATCCTTCTATATAACTATACATATAATTTACGTCCATCATGCAACTACAATCCACATATACATCCAAGGAGTAAAAGCCCACACATCCTAAGGCCATATACATCGCTAGATACGTACAATGTCACAAACGTCCTAAGGTCATTCATATATATATAAATAACTAAGTAATAATAATACCTACTTCTAATCTAGAGATCTACGTCGCCGAGGTTTGCGGAAGGAGCGGTGGTCCCGTACATTCTAACCCAATCACGACTCATGCATATGATTTTGAAAACGAATAGTTAGAACCCATGGGGATTCTATTTAACCCTTATTCGGCCTTTAAAAAGATTGCGAGTGCCATTGTTGTCAACCTAGGCCTTTGATGTTACTTTTGTAACACCCCAAATCCGCGGGACTCGGGGCGCTACTGGGCGAGACCTCACAATGGGTCCCGACCCTTAGCTTGACAACAATTTCACCAAATCTTTCAACAATGGCACAGAATAAAGGCGGAAAACGCAAATACAATTTTAATGTGTGCGGAAAACCAAAATGCAAAGGTACAACTTGGAAACTCAGCCGAGTCCTCAAAACAACATAATGCGATACAAAGTCTAACGTGCGACAACATCCATAATCAATAACATAAAACATGACTCAAACATCCCCGTCCTATAATGTACAGAGACCCCGACTATCCACTCCTCCGCCTTACTTGGCGGCGTCCCTAACTTGCAAGTCATCTACATAAACGGTTTAAAACCGTTAGCTAATATTCTAAGCATTAGAATAATGGGAAGGCACAAACACATATAATTCACAAAACATAAATCACCCAAGTCCGATTTATTATGTTTATATTCTTAACTCGTATCCCGTTCTAATTCAACTTCGGTTGTGACATGAGAACCGCCGTGGTCTCCCCTCGGTCCCCCCACCGGCAAAGAATGGTACGGATGCACCCGTCCATCTAACCCGCCGGACAAGTCGCCAAGAATCCCCTAGACCCATGCCGGGCTAGGGAATATTGTCACCGCCTGTTATCATACACTTGGGCCAAAACATAATTATATGGTCGGTGGTCCTATTTACCGGTTTCATAATTATACCATGTATTTAAACACCACCACCAAACACGCATCATGCTAATACGTAAAATACGCGCTAAGTAAGTCCGGGGACTTACCTCGTCCCAATGCTCACTCACAAATGCTCCTTCTTCCCTCGGGAAGAACACAAAACCTGCTCATAGCAAGATATCGATCAAAACTCGCTGAACTCAAGAAGTCTAGTACTTCTACACAAATGATCTACGTAAGATCATTTGATTCTCATTCTAGAACCGCATCCTAGAATCTATCATGCTCACAGTCCAAAACTTCATAAAAGTCTACAGGGTCTAGCACGCCCATAACATTCTCCTAAGGTCAGAAAATCTAACTTTTAAGGAAATTACGGTTTTGACCCCGAATTTCCTTAAAATCCAAAAATGGTCAAACGGGTCTCTAAACTTCCGGAAAACATCTAACTACATTTGTTATCTATTAAACGACTCTAGACGGTTACTAAAGATTTCCAAACTTCCGATTTAAGATGAAAATCCTTAAAAAAGTATTAAACGTCACCTAGATTTCTCAATACTTTGACCTCGTTTTAACCACGTCAAATATTTCTCAAACATTCTGAAATAAATCTTACACATACTAGGTCATGACTACAACATAAGGGAAGCATCAGTACTTCAAAAATTCACAACAACTAAACAATGTCATCAAGGTTTCAATCCTAACATGCGAGTTCTAGAAAACCGATTTTCTTCCAACTTTACGAGGTCATAACTATTGATCCAACCGTTGGATCGTCCTAGAATTTTAACATGTTATAGTATCCTATACTGACAACAACATATCCAAAAATCAGCCGCTAAATGGAAGTGAAACGTACCCAAACAAGGTCCAAAGTTAGGTATTTGCACACAAGGAAAACTCGAAACCCGGGCTCGATTTCAACAGCTGCAAGGCTGTTCCGGCTCACTGCGGTAGCGGCAGCAAGAAGGCGCGGTCTCCAGCTCCGGCGGGGACAGCAGGATCTCGGCCGAGATGCAGACCGTGGCTCGGTCGAGATTGCAGGCTGCTCGACCAAGATGCAGACCGTAGCTCGGCCGAGGTTGCACGTGCTCCACCGAGATGCAGACCGTGGCTCGGCCGAAGTAGCAGGTGCTCAACCGAGATGCAGAGGAGGGGGTGCATAGAGTATCCTGGCCGAGGGAAGAAGAGGGCGAGGCGAGGACGAGGCTTCCCGGGCGGCTCGAGGGTTCTCTAGCTTCAAACGGCTCAAGGGTTCTCATCTGGCTCTCGGAGACGGCTTCAGCTGCTCCTCGCGGTGCTGGGGTAGTGGTACTCCGGCGAGCTCGAAGGAGGTTGCTCCAGGGGTGGTGGCTCTCCGGATGCTCGAGTGGGTCTGGACGCAGAGGGAGAGGGAGAGATGGAGCGGGGTTGTTGTGTTGTGGAGGATGAGACGAGAGAGCTGAGAGGAGGCAGATGAGATGCAATCGTGGAGAGGGAAGGCCGAGAGAAGGAGGTTGCATGAGTGATCACCTATACGTGGTAAGGGTACTTGTTCTTCATTGTAATCTTGTTCTACTCATTGTGATCGATGTACAAATGAAGATAAGCGTCTCTCTTTCCCCAAACTGGTGTTCTCCATAACAACTTCAACTCAAGAATTGAAGATATAATCTAAGCTCTTGTTATCGTTCCTTTATGATCCCACGGCCTGGTTACTCTACCCCACAATCATCCATAGGCCACCCGCACATGAGCATTCTCGGTTGTCACCAATTAACGGATAATTGACCTTCTCCTATGTCAATGACTTACCATTCTTCTATGCTTTCATGTTATCATTCTCATGAAGGCTACCCTCTCGGGGTATTCTACCTTAAACTCCATTAGCTCATTCTTCATTCCACGCTTCCTTTTCCTTCTGCGAGATAATATATCCTTCTCGGCGTTGTTGAGTCACATGACTCGCCTTCATAGGCTTAACCACGCCTCATTACATCTTGTAAGTGTGTCTTCTCAAAACTTCTAGCATTAGTTTGCATCCACGTGTTGCTCTCATCTTCTAAGGATCATCATTATATGGACTTCCTCCTCCTTGGTGTTTCTTCGCCTTATCGTCATAGCGGAAACCGGTCAACTCCGTGTGACTCCCCACCTTGTCATTCTTTCCATAACTCTCAAAATATTTACACTTCACTTAATGGTATCTCGTAAGCTTAACTTACGGTATCTTACCACTTTCACACTGGTTCGTTCACGTTGCACATTGACTCCAAAGCTTAGGAGCGTCTAAGGAAAGCTTCACTTCTCGGGATGGAACACCAGCTTTAACCTTGTTAGAATCCACCCATCTCCTCCTCGATTCGCATCTTTAGCTGTTCACGCGTCTTCCCGAAAAACTTAAGTTTCTTATCTCCATCATTTTTGTCGTCATTCGATTATGGCTCCCTTAGAACCGCTTCCGTCTTGATTGCTTCTTAAGTTGTCTCAAGTTCTCTTTTAATTAGTTGCCCATTTTCTTACGTCGTCTCTAAGGTGATGATATTGTATCATCCTCTTTCTATTAGGTCCGTATCTCTAGCCTCGGGAGTAATGCTCTCTGCGACATCCTCTACGGGAGCCTCAACTGCTGGTGGATCCACAACTGGTGGTCCTCCATGGGGATACGTCCCCGGCCTCTCGCACTTGGAGGTCTTTCTACTCGTACCCATCTCGGGACGGTAGGAGAAAGAGAAGGTCTATATATATATATATATATATATATATATAACGATGTAATAATATATACCTACTTCTAATCCAGAGATCTATGTCGCCGAGGTTTGCGGAATGAGCGGTGGTCCCGTACATTCTAACCCAATCCCGACTAATGCATATGATTTTGAAAAAAAAAAGTTAGAAGCCGTGGGGGTTCTGTATATTCCTCAATCAGCCTTTAAAAAGATTGCAAGTGCCATTTGTGTCAACCTAGGGCTCTAATACCACTTTTCTAACGCCCCAAATCCGCGGGACTCGGGGCGCTACTGGGTGAGACCTCACAATGGGTCCCGACCCTTAGCCTAACAACAATTTCACCAGATCTTTTAACAATGGCACAGATAAAGGCGAAAAATTCAATACGTTTTTAATGTGTGCGGAAAAACGGAATGTAACGATACAACTTGGAAACTCAGCCGAGTCCTCAAGACAACATAATCCGATAATAAGTCTAATGTACGGCAACATCCATAAACAATGACTCGGAAGCATGACTCAAAGCATCCCCGTGCTATAATGTACGGAGACCCCGGCTGTCCACTCCTCCGCCTCACTCGGCGGCGTACCTAACCTGCAAGTCATCTACATAAACGGTTTAAAACCATTAGCTAATATTCTATGCATTAGAATAACGGGAAGGCTCAAACATATATAAATCACAAAACATAAATCACGCAAGTCCGGTTTATTATCTTTATATTCTTAACTCGTATCCCGTTCTATTTCGACTTTGGTTGTCACACGAGACCCCAATGGTCTCGCCCCGGTCCTTATTTCCAGCAAGGCATGGTACGGATGCATCCGTCCATCTCACCCGCATGGCTAGTCGCCGATAACCTCCTAGACTCTCGCAAGAGCAAGGCAGATGATGTCACCGCCCGTTATCATACACTTGGGCCAAAGTTACATATAAGGTCGGTGGTCCTATTTTACCGGTTTAATGATTATAACAAGTACGTGAACACACACCACCAAACTCACATCATGCTAATACGTAAAATACGAGCTAAGTAAGTTCGGAGACTTACCTCGTCACCAAACCCAAGTCACCACACTCTCGCTTCCTTAAGGCGAAAGCCCACAACCTGCTCACGAGAGATATGCATATCAATACATACTCCCACTCAAGAAGTCTTAGACTTCACTCTAGTGATCTATACAAGATCACCCAACTCTTAACTAGGAATGTATCCTAGATCCCAAGTACTCAACACACTTTTAAAACATGCAATAGCCCACAACAGTTTATAACATCACAAGACATTGATCCTCAACCAAAGAGGCACAAGCTATCCTAGAAGTTCCATCATGATCACATGCTCATATCCATCAACTATATCAAGCCTTAGGGGCTCCTAGGTTCACAACCACTTAGTGGCATCACAAGCTACACTAGGTCCATCCTAGGCATGGTACTAACTTGATTCAACAACAATCTAAGGAAAGAACGAGGAGTGAAGGAGAGGAGAAGCCTACTGTTGCCGAAACCACAGCCACGGAGTCGAGATGGCGCCCCTGCGGACACAGAAGCCGCCCCCGCGGAACTATGAGTCGCACCTGCGGTGACCTACGCCGAAGAACCAGTAGCCGCCCCCGCGCCCGAGCCGAGCCGCCCCAGCGCCCTGCCGTCTTGTCCCGAGCCTAGAGCCTGCCGCCCCTGCGGTCGTGCCGAGCCGCACCCGCGCCCGTGCTGGCCACCCCTGCGGCGGTCCTGGCCGCCCCTGCGGCGGTGCTGTTCCGCTCCCGCGGCTGGCCGCGCCCTTGGGCGTGATGATCCGCACCCGTGGTCGTGTTGTAGAACGTCGTCTTCTTCGCTTTCGATTATGAATCCTTGGCTCCCAAGTGCTTCTTCTCTTGCTGGATCTTCTCCAAACACTCACCACAGGTCTTAGGCACCTCTCCTCAACCTAATCGAGCTAAGAACCTAGACATGCAAGGATTTGAGTAAAATCCTCTCAAAGCTTCATCCATGGCCATGGATGAAGGAGGGAAGAAGAAAGAAGGGAAAACAACCAAGAAGAGAGGGGAGGGAAATGAAGGAGCTTACCAAACCAAGGCTGGCACTTCCACTGGAGTCCACAGTCCATGCTTTAAGCAAAAATGGAGGAGAGAAGAGAAGAGAGCAAAAGCCATGGGAGGAAGAGTGAATGGAAAAATTAACGTGAAAGAGAAGCAAGGGAGGAGAGAAGGGAACTTTGGCTGACAAGGGGGTGAGGGGACTAAGGGTTCAGCTGACCTCTTGTCCCTCCCCATGGAACGAGGGGTCGGAAACGACCCTTGGTTATTTTTAAGCCGGAACGAGGTTCGGAACGCGGAAAAAGAGGAAAATTGACGAGTAGGCTCGGGATTTTCTTAGAAATAAATCCTGGCACTCGGAATCTCGGACCTATGGAACAACTACAAAATGATCTAAGCCCGGAATAAAATTAATAAAATTCTGGGCGTTATAGTAATTTTGGAGATTTTGATTTATAACTTCTTACGCTGCTGGAAAGTTAAGTAAAATCTTAGGAAGTTCGATGTGATACTTTCACCCCTAGATTTCCTAAGAATATATTGCGAGTGTTCCCAAAAACTTATAAATGTATTGATAGGTATGTTCCCCGTTTGATCAGGTATCTGATATTGTATGCGCGTATAGACGATAACGGGTAATGGCCGATCGTCGATCAGTTGAGGTAAGTCCCCGGACTTACTTAGCTCGTATTTTACGTATTAGCATGATGCGTGTTTGGTGGTGTGTGTTTAAGTACATGTTATAATTATTAAACCGGTAAATAGGACCACCGATCATATATATTTGTTTTGGCCCAAGTGTATAATAACGGGCGGTGACAATACTGTCTGGCTCATGGGAAGTCCAGGGGATTCCCGGCGACTAGCCCGGCGGGTTAGATGGTCGGAGGCATCCGTACCATTCCTTGCCGGTAAGGGACCGAGGCGAGACCATTGGGGTCTCGTGTCACAACCAAGACGAATTAGAATGGGATACGAGTTAAGAATATAAAGATAATAAACCGGACTTGCGTGATTTATGTTTTGTGATTTATATGTGTTTATGCCTTCACCATTATTCTAATCCTTAGAATACTAGCTAACGGTTTTAAACCGTTGATGTAGATGACTTGCAGGTTAGGGACGCCGCCGAGTGAGGTGGAGGAGTGGACAGTTGGGGTCTCCGTACATTATAGGACAGGGATGTTTTGAGTCATGTTTCATGTTCTTGTTTATGGATGTTGTCGTACGTTTAGACTTCGTATCGGATTATGTTGTTTTGAGGACTCGACTGAGTTTTCAAGTTGTATCTTTACATTTCGGTTTTCCTCATACATTAAAAACTTATTGAGTTTTCGCCTTTATTTGTGCCATGTTGAAAGATCCGGTGAAACTGTTGTCATGCTAAGGGTCGGGACCCATTGTGAGGTCTCACCCAGTAGCGCCCCGAGTCCCGCAGATTAAGGGTGTTACATTAAACATATTTATCCGTAGTTTACATAAGGTGAGATACAAATTTACACAAGGTCGAGTTATACAATTTTTGTCCATCGTTTACACAAGTTTGAGCTACACAATTTTTGTCCATCGTTTACACAAGGTTGAGTTACACAATTTTTCTCCATAGTTTACACAAGATCGAGTTGCACAATTTTGTCCGGCGTTTACACAAGGTCGAGTTACACAATTTTTGTTCGTCGTTTACACAAGGTTGATTTACACAAATTTTGTCCGTCGTTTACGCAAGGTGAGTTACACTATTTATGTCCATCGTTTACGCAAGGTCGAATTACACAATTTTCCTGTCATTTACGCAAGGTCGAGTTACACAATTTTGCCCGGCGTTTACACAAGCACTAGTTCCACAATATTTGTCCGTCGTTTACACAAGGTCAGATTAAAACAAAATTAATATGAAAATCAATTAACATGAAAATTAACAATACACAATTTTGATATAAATTAAAAAAAAATATCAAATAGGGAGGAACAGATCTACACAAATTGGGAGGAACAAATCTACAAAAATAGGGAGGAACAAATCAACAATGAAGCATACACAAATTTGTGTAGATATCCCGGCGATGGCGGCAACGGAGCAGCCCGACGATGGAGGCAGCGGAGCAGCCTGACGGTGGTAGTGACAGCGGAGCAGCCGGCGACGGCGGATCTGGCTACTTCGACCCCGGATCTGGCTGCTCTCCGGTGGTGCGAGTCCGGTCGAGTTTCTTCGTGGTAGGGAAGATGATAGAGGGACGGCGGGGTAGGGAAGGTGATTGAAGAACGACGACAACATGAAGAAGGCGGTTGTTCATCACGTCGGGTTAGTATAAGAACGGTTGAAGGAGGTTGCGACTAGGGTTTCAGAATTGGTGGTTAAGGTTTCGGAATGGGTTAGGTTTTTTTTATAACATATTTATAGGCATCTCTAACTATTTTCCTAGTAAATTCCATTCTTACCCCTCTTATTAAATAAATTCCATTCTTACCACATTCTTTTCAAGTTCTAATGCCCATACGTGTTTGTATTCTTCTTTTGGTTGTGGAGTCAACATTTATAGTTGTTTGAAAAGCCGATTTATTGTAGTTTATCACTTGACCAGATACTGAGCAATAGTAAGATAATATGGATAGTATCTTGTTGCTTATTGTTGTTACCTTTATGAAAATTATTATATCATCAACGAACGCCAAAAACGGAATGACAAATCCATTTTTTGATATTGGAAAGTCAATAACCTTTCGGTTCTCATTGCTAATTTTTTTAAATATTTTTTCCTAGTATCTTCACACAAAGGTTAAGAAGCATGGGTGATAATGGATCTCCTTGGCGGAGTCCTCTCTTTGGAAAAAGATAGTTGTTGGGACTTATTTATTAGTATAGAGTAAGAAACTGTTAAGATGCATTCTTCAATCCATCCCCTAAATTTTTTCTTAATCCAAACTTTACGAAGACTACTTTTAGGGAAGGCCATTCCACTTTGTCATATTCCTTTTCAATATCATGTTTGATTGCCATGAAACCTTCCTTGTCTTTTTTAGATCTAAATCCATGGAATATTTCATGAGAAATGAGCACATTATCGTGTATTGATCTATTTTGGGTAAATGCACCTTGTAATGGGTGGATTACCTTTGGGAGGACTAGGCTTAGTCTTTTAGCTAGGATCTTAGAAATGATTTTATATAAGGTAGAACATAGACTTATAGGTTTATAGTGGGAAGTTGTTGATAGGATATCTATTTTCGGGATAAGGGCTAAAAAAGGATGATTGTTTTGTTTGAGTATTTTTCATGTTATGTAGAAGCTTTTCACCGCCCTTGTGACAGGTGACCCTATAATATGCCAATTTTTTGGTAGAAGACATCCTCCAATCCATCCTGTCCGGGCGATTTGTCACTTTTAATAAAAAAAAAAATTCCATTTTAATTTCTCTGGTGGAGAAAGGTTTCGTTAGATCTACGTTATTATTTTCCGTTATGACTTCAAGTTGTTTTTGCAATTTGCTTTGGTCTATCACCGAGACATTAAATATATGCTTGTGTTCATTTATAAATTCCATATTTATGCTTCCTACTTTGGTAGTATTGATCCATCCCTTTTGGTGATCCTCTCCTTACTCTAAGTCGTCTCCCTGAGGACTATCTTATCCTCCCCTTACTCTAAAAAGATGTAAAATAAAATATAAGTGTTGTAAAAGAAAATAAAAAGGTGCGACCAAATGGTCGACTTAGAACACTTCAATAGTGCATTGGGTTAAGTCTCCTCAATCGAGTCACCGAGATAACTCCAGTCGAGTCACCCTAACAACGTAGATTGAGTGGTTTTCTCGTAACTTTTGAACTCTGTCGAGTCAAAAACAAAGGAATGAAAAAGGTGAAATCAAATAAGAAAACGGCTAGGGGTTGAGATTAGTTCTCCCAATCCTTACTTATGTAATATTTATAATAGAAGAAATATACCTCTGTGGCAAAGCTTATGGAGCTACAAGTGTGGAAAAAATATATCTTGACAATGGAAAAAATTGACCAAACTGAAAGAAGAATTTAATAGAGGTCTATGATGGCGGGTGGTGGATGAAAAAACATTGAAATTCTGAGGTACCGTTAAGCTTTACAGTGTTTGTTCAAACCCAATTAAACCAATGGAAAATGTATGTGCCTTTATCTTGAATAAGAAGTGGAATAAGCCACTTCTTGATCATCTTGGTGGCATTCTTCCAGCAAAAATTATTGATAAAATAAAGACGTATAACCTTTCAACTAATGACATCAAAGATAGAATTTACTAGTCAACAAATGATGACAGTTGGTTTCTACTAAATCTGCAATAAACATGATTCAAAGACAAAAAGTTGGGGTATCGGAAGATAAAACTTGGATCTAGAAGATGAGAATCATGCTGAAAGTTCAAAATTTCTTGTGGAAATTTGCTCTAAACGGGCTTCCAACCAAAGAAAACCTTGACAAGAAAAAAAATTTGGTGGTTATGCATTGCGTATACTGCAACTATCACACAAAGAACGCAAACACCTTTTCTTTAAATGTCAATGCACACTCCGAGCCTTGGATAGTAACAAAATATCCACTATTCTTAAGGATATCGATACATATAACCACTCGATATATGACACACTACTAGTTTTGAAGGAAAAACCTCACCTCACGATCAAAAAAAGACCCCTAAGCGCACGGTTCGACTTCTAGGGTGGCAAATGCATAATGGGAATATCTTATTACCTATATATCATTCTATACATCAAGAAGATTAGTAATCAACACCAAATCCGATATTAAACATAAAAAATTAGATGTAATTAAATTAAAACATGGATCTAATTAATACAACCTTATATATTCAATCCTTATCATAAGACCAGGAAAGGGAATAAAGAGGACCAAAATGAATTCATCAAGCTTGAAATAACCCCCAAAGTATCGATCACTTGATCGCCCCCCTTTTATTTCATTTTTCACATTCAAACCTTTTTCTGGTGCACTTCAGCCATAGTCAAGATACACATAGTCCTTTGGAATCTCTACCTTGGGGCTATAAACATATAACAATATTGATACAATCGTGCACTCGCGGTGATATGTGGTTTTGAGGTAGTCATCCTACCCCACATGATAAATTCTTTGCGATAACTTTGTACATTGTTGAGCATATACTAATAGGTATATAATGGTTAGCCAAAGTTGGGTTGTCAGTCTTTGGGATTAGGGTGATTAATGTATGGTTGATTTGATTTAGGATTTTTGTAACGCCCGGAATTTTATTCCGGACTTAGAGCGTTTTATAGATCTTTCCGCAGGCATGAGGTGCCGAGTGCCGGGATTTATTCCTGAGAAAATCCCGAGCCGACTCGTCGTTTTTCCCTATTTCCCGCGTTCCGACATTTTGTTCCGAGTCGAAGTGACAAGGGGTCATTTCCGACCCCTCGTTCCGGGCAATAGAAGACAAGACAGCTGTTGTCCCCTCACCTTGCAGCCCTTGTCCCCCTCCCTCTCTCTCCTCTCTTTCTCTTTCACGTTCATTTCCTTTCCCACCTTCCTCTTCACGGTTTCCTTTGCTCCTTTCTCTTCTCTTCTTCCATTTTGTGTGGAGATCTTGCTGTGGAACAGCTTGGAGAGGCATTCCAGATATGTGGTAAGCTCCTTCCTCTCTATCACCTCTCTTCTTTGGCTGATCATCCTTTCTTCTTTCCTCCTCTTCATCCATGATCATGGATGAAGCTTTGAGAGGTTTTCACTCAAGTCCCTT
The DNA here is from genome assembly GCA_033239045.1 of Fagopyrum esculentum. Classification (NCBI taxonomy): domain Eukaryota; kingdom Viridiplantae; phylum Streptophyta; class Magnoliopsida; order Caryophyllales; family Polygonaceae; genus Fagopyrum; species Fagopyrum esculentum. The sequence continues at coordinate 92,117,698 of BSUD01000004.1, read as the reverse complement.
GCGTTCTTGTGATCTAGCTCGATTAGGTCGAGGAGAGGTGCCTAAGACTAGTGGTGGGTGTTTGAAGAAGATCCAGCAAGAGAAGAAGCACTTGGGAGCCAAGGATCCACGATCGAAAACGAAGAAAACGACATTTTGCAGCATGACCATGGGGGCGGATCGTCACGCCGGCGGGCGCGGCCAGCCACAGGGGCGGCTCAGCACAGCCGTGGGAGCGGACCAGCACCACCGCTGGTGCGGCTCGGCATGGCCGCGAGGGCGGTGGCAGACTCACGGACCAGCACCGCCGCGGGTGCGGCTCGGCATGGCCGCGGGGGCGGCGGCAGACTCAGGGGTCCAAGACATGACGGCCGCGGAGGCGGCTCCCTTCCTCCACGGGTGTGGCCGGCAGCACCACTGGGGCGACCTCTGGTTCCGTAGGGGCGGCTCTTGCTCCACAAGGGCGCCAGCTTAACTCCGCGACTGCGTTTCTTGGACAGTAGGTTCCTCCTCTCCTTTCCTCTCCGTTCCTTCCTTAGATTTTATGTTAGATCATGTTAGTAGCATGCCTAGGATGGATCTAGAGTAGCTTGAAATGCCACTTAGTGGTTGTGAACCTAGGAGCCCTTAAGGCTCAATGTAAGTGATGGTTATGAGCATGTGAGCATGATGGACTTTCTAGGCTAGCTTGTGCCTCTTTGATTGAGGATTACTCTTGTGGAATTATGGACTGTTGTGGGTTGTTCCATGTGTGTAGTGAGTACTTGGGACCTAGGATGCGTTCCTAGCTTGATGGTTAGGTGATCTTGCATAGATCACTAGAGTGAAGTCTAAGACTTCTTGAGAGTGAGTATGTATTGATATGCATATCTCTTGTGAGCAGGTTGTGGGCTTCCTCCTTAAGGAAGCAAAAGTGGTGACTTGAGAGTGGTGACTTGGGTTTGGTGACGAGGTAAGTCTCTGGACTTACTTAGCTCGTATTTTATATATTAGCATTGATGTGTGTTTGGTGGTGAGTTCATATTCTTGTTATAACTCTTAAACCGGTAAATAGGACCACCGACCTTATATATATTTTTGGCCCAAATGTATGATAACGGGCGGTGACAATACTGCTTACCTTTGCGTGGGTCTAGGGGATGCTCGGTGACTTTTCCGGCGGGTCAGATGGTCGGGTGCATTCGTACCATTCTTTACTGGTGGGGGGACCGAGGCGAGACCACGGTGGTCTCGTCTCACAAAACGAAGTGGAATTAGAACGGGATATGACTTAACAATAAAATAGATAAGAACCCGGACTTGCATGTTTTATGTTATGTGTTATGTATGTGTTTGTGCCTTCGCCGCGTTTCTTATTCCTAGAATATTAGCTAACAGTTTTAAACCGTTTGTGTAGATGACTTGCAGGTTAGGGATGCGGCCGAGTGAGGCGGAAGAGTGGACAGCCGGGATCTCCATACATTATAGGACATGGACGTTTTTGGGTTATGTATTATGTCGTTAGTTTGTGGATGTTATTGTACGTTTTAGATTCTCGTATTCGGGTTATGTCGTTTTGAGGACTCGGCTAAGTTTTCACGTTGTATTCTTACTTTTCCGTCATTTGCATACATTATAAACGTTTTCGAGTTTTGCCTTTATTTGTGCCTTGTTGGAAAGGTCCGATGAAATTGTTGTCAGGCTAAGGGTCGGGACCCATTGTGAGGTCTCGCCCATAGCACCCCGAGTCCCGCGGATTTGGGGTGTTACAAAAGTGGTATCAAAGCCCTAGATTGACAACAATGGCACTCGCAATCTTTTTAAAGGCCGAATGAGGAATAAACAGAACCCCCATGGGTTCTGACTTTTCGTTTTCAAAATCATGTGCATGAGTTGGGTTTGGGTTAGAATGTACGGGACCACCACTCCTTCCGCAAACCTCGGCGACATAGATCTCTGGATTAGAGTATGTATATATTAGTGCATAGTTATAAATATATATATATATATATATATATATATATATATATATATATATATATATATATATATATATATATATATATGACCTTAGGATGTTTGTGGATTTGTATGTACCTAGCTACGTATGTGGCCTTAGGATGTTTGGGCTTGTATGCCTTGGATGTAATTGTGATTATGCTTACCTCATGCCTTTAGAAGTTTTATCATACGGAGACCATAAATAGTACCTATGTATTTATATTTAAACAAATATCTTATGCGATTAGATGGCACGTACGAGAGCTACCGCTTACATAGGACCCGTTAGGGGTAGACCCCCTCTTTCTCCTACCGTGAGACGGGGATGAGTAGGAAGACCTCCAGGCGCGAGAGGTCAGGGTCGTATCCCATTTCGGACCGCCAGTTATGGATCCACCAATAGTTGAGGTTCCCGTAGAGGACGTCGCCGAGAGCATTGTTCTCGAGGCTAGATATACGGGCCTAATAGAAGGAGGATAATATGATATAATCACCTTAGAGACAACGTAAGCAAAAGGGAAACTAAGTAAAAGAGAACTCGAGACAACTTAAGAGCAATCAAGATGGAAGCGGTTCTAAGGGAGCCATAATCGAATCATGACGAAAACAATGGAGATAACAAACTTAAGTTCTTCGAGAAAAAACGTAGACAACTAAAGATGCGAATCGAGGAGGAGATGGGTGCATTCTAACAAGGTTAAAGCCGGTGTTCCATCACGAGAAGTGAATCTTTCCTTAGACGCTCCTAAGCTTTGGATTCAAGATGAGAAACGTGATCGAACCAGTGTGAAAGTGGTAAGATACCGTAAGTGAAGCTTATGAGGTACCATTAAGTGAAGAGTAAACATTATGAGAGTAATGAGAAGAATGGCAAGGTGGGGATTCACGCGGAGTTGAACGGTTTCCGTTATGATGATAAGGCGAAGAAACGCCAAAAAGGAGGAAGTGTGTATGAATGGTGATCCTAAGAAGATGAGAGTAACACGTGGATGCTAACTAACGTTAGAGATTTTGAGAAGACGCACTTACAAGATATCATGAAGCGGGGTTAAGCCTATTAAGGCGAGTCATGTGACTCAACAACGCCGAGAAGGGTAAATTATCTCGCTGAAGGAAAAGGAAGCGTGGAATGAAGAATGAGCTAATGGAGTTTAAGGTACCCCGAGAGGGTAGCCTTCATGAGAATGGTAACATGGAAGCACAAAAGAATGGTAAGTCATTGACATGTGAGAAGGTCAATTATCAACTAATTGGTGACAACCGAGAACGCGCATGTGCGGGTGGTCTATGGATGAGTGTGGGGTAGAGTAACCAGGCCGTGGGATTATAAAGGAACGATAAAAAGAGCTTAGATTATATCTTAAATTCTTGAGTTGAAGTTGTTATGGAGAACACCAGTTTGCGGAAAGAGAGACGGTTATATTCATTTGTACATCGATCACAATGAGCAGAACAAGATTACAATGAAGAACAAGTACCCTTACCATGTATAGGTGATCTACTCGACCGGTTGCAAGGGCCGATGGTCTCTTCTAAGATCGAGCTAAGGTTTGATTGTCACCAATTGAGAAGCCGAGTTTGGGATAGTGCAAATGCGGCATTCCGGACAATCCATGCTCACTAGGAGTTGTAGTGATTCCATATTGGCTTACTAGTGCCCGAATAGGACATTATGGTCTACCCCCGAAGAAGAGAGAAGTTGTATGACTTGTTGTCTCGGGATGACAACCCCCGAAGGATGTGAAAGAAGTTGCAAGTTTCTTAGATGTGCCGATCATTACCGGATTTGTGGAGAGGTTCTCCAAGTAGCACCATATATGGCTAACCTACTCCTGTAACACCCCGATCCCGTAGGGCTCGAGGTGCTACTAGGGTTAGGATCTCACAATAGATCCTGACCCTAGCCTGACAACAATTTCCATGAATCTTACAACAAGGCACCGACAGATGAAAACAAAACATAAAACTGGTATATATACATAAGGTTTCAAAAGTAGAACAAGATCCTGCTGAGTACATAAGGAAACTGATACAGAGTAATATATCAAAAACCCCAAAATGCCCCGATACCGGCCCAGTGCACGGAGCCCTCAGCAGATCACCCCTCCGGATCACTTTGCAGTGTACCTAACCTGCAAAGGATCTACAACACGGCTTGAAACCGTTAGCTAGCTATACACCTATATAAGATGGTAGTAGAGCACAAACACACCTCAGGAATATTAAACATCTCAGCATGATATCAAACATTTACCCGGTTTATTATCTTGATTAAGTCGAAGCACATAATCGTATAAGTAGATATATATGAAAATAGGTGACACGGGGAATATAATCCCCGCCTCTGAGTACTATAGCCAGCCGGAATGGTAACAGCACACCTTCCATGTACCATAAGGGAATGGTGAGGGTCCTTCCCGTATAGTCCTAACTAGCCTGACTACAAAGAACCTCCCAGACTCCACGGCGGGATGAAAGGGAAAGGTAATCACAGCCAGTATGATGGCAGTCAATACAACATAGATCGGTAATCGGTATTAACCTAAAGACGCTATAAAAGCGTATAAAACAACCACCACTCAAGCATACATCCAATACATGGATAGTAGCTAAGTAAGCCCTATGGACTTACCTCGAAATCAGAACACTCTCTGGAATAACCTCAGAACATCAACTCCCACTGGAGGATAACTCAGCCTATACAAAGCACACATATATGTATCATAATCATATCACATCAAGGGGTCACACCTAGACCCAAGGGATCCATAAGGGATCATATCCAACTCGTAAACCTTAAAGCCCTAACCGGCATTTCCGTAACCTATACACCATCACTCGAGTCCTAGCATGCTACTAGTTCCGTACTAGAAAGAGAGGGAATCACTTAACCATAAGTGACCCCGGGACAGGACGCACCTGCGGCAAGGAGGGGCGCAGGGGCGAAAAGGCATGGCCGCCGGCGCGGCAAAAGTCTCCGCGGGGGCGGTGACTGACGCTGGCTCAGCGCTGGCAAGCCGCGGGAGGGAAAAGCTTGTCGCCGCGGGGGCGGTGATCCTGGCCGCGGGGGCGGCGAAACTGCGGAACGTGATTTCGCAGCTTTTCTTCGGCTCTTCTCTTGATCCAACCGAAGCTATACTCTTCCAAAACTAAATCTAAGCATATACACACACAGAGCTAGTGTTACCCTATGCATACATCTACTCTTAGGCTCAGACATGGAACAAGGAAGAAGAAGAAAGAGGAAAGAAGGCTTACCCTAGGCTGATCCAAGGTTGACCAAGGAGATAGGGCTTGGCATTCCAGCTTCCCTGAACCACAATACACAATACTCCACACCACAAGTAAGAAGAACCCAAGGGAGAAGCTTGACCAAGCCAAAGGAGGGGATGAAGAAGCAAGCACGAGGAAGAAGGAGGCGGAAGAGAGGAAAGAAGTGTGGCAACCCTTGCTCAACAGGGTTAAGGACGAGGTAAAGAAAGAGTAAAACAAAAAGTCAAGAGGTCAAGGAAAACGGCTGCAGCCGCCATTACCCGCAGGGGCGGAAGGCCTGGCCGCGGCCGCGGAAGGCGCCACCGCAGGGGCGGCGGATGTCACCGTAGGGGCGGTAGAGCCAAATCTCGGCCAAGTTCATCTCGGTCAAAGATAATTCTCGGTCCGAAAGTTTACGGCTCTTACACCTCACCCCCTAAAAAGAAGTTTCGACCCGAAACTTGCGAAACCTCACTATTCGGACTCAAAAGCCGAGGTATACACTCTCTATAACCTCAAAACTCAACACGGAGGGAAAGCCACTCCAGTAACATCTATATCATCCAAAGCATAGAGGAAGACATCTCTAGCGAAACTATATATGTATCACAAAGGCATAGAGGACGAATATCTCTAGCCATATCATACTCATAACCCAAAAGGCATGGAGGAAGTACATCTCCAACTAAGCTAAACATATCATAGCAGCATGGACATAAGAACCATCTCCAACTGTAAGAATCGTACTAGCATGCAAGATCTAGTAGAATCATACACAACATATCAAGCTAGCACAAAAATAAGCAAAGCATGGCATATAAACACATAAGCACATAAGCATATAGGTATAATACTCACCGAGATAGTACTACGATCTACTCGGCGATCCTACTGGTGCAGTCGTCTCAGCATAGAACTCGGGATAGTTCCTCTGAATACTATCCTCGGTCTCCAATGTGGCCTCCTCAGGACCTCGTCTAGACCATTGTATCCTCATCATCGGAATGTCCTTCGAGCGCAAGCGTCTCGTACCTTGCTCGAGGACGGCAATCGGATGCTCAGCAAAAGTGTAGTCCGGCTCGACCACCAGATCATCATAACCCACGATATGTCTCGGATCTGGTACATACTCCCTCAGCTGAGACACGTGAAATACATGGTGAACACCCTCTAATCTAGGAGGCAAAGCCAATCTGTAGGTTGCACTCCCAATCCGCTCCAGTATCTCGAACGGTCCGACATATCGGGGACTCAGCTTCCCCTTAATGCCGAATCTCCTCACACCTCGCGTCGGGGATACACGTAACCATACATGGGATCTAACCCGGAACTCTAGAGGTTTGCGCCTCCGATCTGCATACGACTTCTGACGGCTTTGAGCCGCCAGTAGCCGCTCTCGAATCTGTGCTACCCGAGCCATGTCATCCTGAATCTGATCAGGAGGAATACTGTTAGTACTGCTCTGCTTATCCCAGCATAACGGTGTCCGACACCTCTGTCCGTATAAGGCCTCATATGGAGCCATCCCGATAGATGCATGCCAGATGTTGTTGTATGAGAACTCAACAAGTGGGAGGTGATCCGTCCACACTGGTCCCCAATCCAACACACAAGCTTGCAGCATATCCTCCAGAGTCTGGATGGTCCTCTTTGACTGACCATCGGTCTGAGGATGAAATGCATTCGTAAAATGTAAGCTCGTCCCCAGGGCAGTCTGAACCTGCTGCCAAAATCTCGAGGTAAACCGTCCATCTCTGTCTGAGACGATCGTCCTCGGTACCCCATGGAGTCTCACTATCTGCCTAGTGTACTCCTTAGCTAATTTGCTAACCGGCCACGTCTCTTTGATAGGAACAAAACGTGCCGTCTTCATCAGATGGTCCACTACAACCCATATGGCATCATAACCCCGGCTCAATCTCAGTCTGGTCACAAAATCCATGGTAACATCTTCGAACTTCCCCTGTGGAATAGGAAGTGGCTGAAGCTCGCCTCCAGGTCTGGAATGCTCAATCTTGACCTGGTGGCAGGTCGCACATTGTGCTACAAATCGGGTTACATCGGGCTTCAGCCCGCCCCACCAATATACGCGCCTCAAGTCCTGATACATCTTACTCGTACCTGGATGTACCGAGTAAGGTGAACGGTGAGCCTCCTGAAGAATCCGCTGACGTAAATCTGCGTCAGCAGCCACACAGACGCAACCTCGGCGTCTCAGAACTCCGTCTGCTCCCAACAGAAATTGGGGTGCCTCATCCCGAGACATCCGCTCTCTAATCCTCCTCAAGGTCGGGTAGGTCTCCTGCTTTTGTTGAATCTCGCTCAACAGATCAGGAAGAACCTCTAGAGTACACAGTCGGGCATCCTCATCAGGAAACTAGATGTCCAACTCTAGCCAGGTCAAGTCTCTCTGAAGCTGAGATTGTACGGTAAGTCTCGCAATCGCCTGCTCTTGAGGCGTCCTCCTACTCAGGGCGTCGGCGACCACGTTCGCCTTCCCTGGATGATACATGATCTCCAGGTCGAAGTCCTTAATCAGCTTGAGCCATCTACGTTGGCGGTTATTCAATTCCTGCTGCGTGAAAATATACTTCAGACTCTTATGGTCTGTGAAGATCTGACACGTAGAACCATACAAATAATGTCACCAGATCTTCAGTGCATGAACTACCGCCGCTAACTCCAGATTGTGGGTCGGGTAGTTCTCCTCATACGTCTTCAGCTGTCGAGACGCATAAGCGATCACTCTGCCCCGCTGCATCAAAACACATCCCAAGCCTAGCTTGGATGCATCACTGTACACTACAAAATCCTCTGTACCCTTGGGCTGAGCCAATACAGGTGCTGAAATCAGTCGTCTCTTCAGCTCCTCAAAACTCTGTCTGCACTGCTCAGACCACACAAAACTAGTGGTCTTCCTCAATAGGCTCGTAAGTGGACGGGCGATCACTGAGAATCCCTCCACGAAGCGTCTGTAATAACCGGCTAAGCCAAGGAAACTACGTACCTCCTTGTCGTTCGTCGGTGTCATCCACGCTGCTACGGCCTCGATCTTCGCTGGATCAACCTTGATCCCGGCGGCAGAAACAACGTGACCCAGGAATGCAACCTCTGGCATCCAAAACTCACACTTAGAGAACTTCGCATAAAGTTCTCTATCCCGTAAAACCTGTAAGACTATCCTCAGATGTCCTGCGTGCTTCTCCCTACTACGAGAGTACACCAGGATGTCGTCGATGAAGACCATCACAAACTGATCCAAGAAGTCGATGAAGATACTGTTCATCAACTCCATAAAAACTGCTGGTGCATTCGTGAGCCCGAATGGCATCACTACAAACTCGTAGTGTCCATAACGGGTCCGAAATGCGGTCCTATGGATATCCTGCTCCCTCACCCTCAGCTGGTGATACCCGGAACGCAGGTTGATCCTGGAAAACACAGTAGCTCCCTGTAACTGATCCAATAGGTCATCAATGCGCGGCAGAGGATACTTATTCTTGATGGTCACCTTATTCAGCTCTCGGTAGTCGATACACAGCCGTAGTGATCCGTCCTTCTTCTTGACGAAGAGAACGGGCGCTCCCCAAGGAGATACACTAGGGCGAATGAAGCCCTTCTCTGCTAACTTCTCTAACTGCCTCTTCAGCTCTAACATCTCGACAAGCGCCATCCTATAAGGGGCCTTCGAGATCGGTCTCATACCGGGCTCTAAATCGATCCCAAAGTCCACGCTCCTCTGAGGAGGCAAGCTGGACGGCTCTGCAAATACATCTATAAACTCGCTGACTACTGGGATATCCTCTAAGGCTGGACACCCACCTTCCTTTATGGCATAACACCAAAAGGCCTCGCAACCCTGTGCTATCAATTTGGCAGTCTGAACAGCACTGATAACCATACCCACCTTCCCGAGGTCCCAACCTTGGAAAATCGCTAACTGACCAGACTCGGTAGAGAGGGTAACAGTCCTCCTACCCACATCTAAAACAGCAGAATGTCTATCCATCCAGTCCATACCTAAGCTGACCTCCTCATGCTCTAATGGCATGACAAAGAAGTCCACGAGAAACACATGGGTCCCTACAGTAATGGAACAACCATGGATCTCACGAGTACCCCTAACTCGACGCCCATGAGATAGCCCGATAATAAAGGCCATCCTCTCAACAGTATCCAACCCCAGACGCTCAACACATAAATCAGAAATAAATGTGTGTAGCACCCGTATCAAATAAAGCACGAACAGGTGAACCACAAAGCAGAATGGTACCTGTAGCAGTAGGTGCAGCTGGCTCCTCTACACTCCTCAGCTCAAACACTCGGCCCTGAGGGCCTCTGGTATCAGTGGTGCCTCCACCACAGCCTCTGCCCCTACTCGGCCCAGGAGTAGATCCCTGAGTCGTAGGGCGATCCGGGACTCGCTGCTGTCCCTGTGTCTGTGGCGGCTGAGGTGGCCTCTGCCCACCTCCCGCTGCTCCAGCAAGAGAAGAACCCTGCTGGGAAGAACCTCCACCCTGACGGCAGTATGCAGCTCTATGCCCCTTCCTGTCGCAGGTAAAACAGGTCACGAGTGGTCTCGGACGGTCAGGCTTCAGATGGCCTGGATCTCCATAGTTGAAGCACTGACGTCCCTTCTCCGCAGATGGTGCAGAAGAGGGATAACTCTGGCGTCTCTGTCCACGCCCTGAACCACTAGCTTCGGCAGCTCCATTGGTCTGCCCTATACGTTGTCTCTTCTCAGACCCTCCGGTCTGAGAAGCTCGCCTTTGGCTAGCCCACTCCCGCTTGTAATCGGAAGCTTTGTCTTGGTAATCTATCAGAGACTCACAATGAAACCCGGCCATATATGCCTTGGTAGCATCCCTCAGTCGACGGGAAAACAGATAAACATGCTGGTCAGAAGATGGTGCAGCTGGCCCCAGCAAGGCCAGCTCCTCCTGAAACCTCCTCACAGCCTCAAAGACCGGTACATCCTCGAACCCAGCCTCCATAAAGTCATGCAGTTTCTCCCTCCTCAATGAGGCTGGGGAGAAACGCTCTCGTATCAGGGTCTGCATCTGCGGATAACTGGTAACCTGTGTCCTCACAGACCTCCACCAATGCTGGGCCAGCTCTCTGAACAGACTCTGAACCAGCTCTATCTGTCTGTCCACTAGGCATCTAATAGTCTCCAAAGCAGTATCCACATGCCCTAACCAGAGCTCCACCTCTAACCCTACCTTTCCAAAGAAAGGAGGTACTCTAGTCTGATGGAACGCCTTCAACCAACTATATGGTCGAGGCGCCCTAGGCTCCTCTGGAACTCTGGCAATCTCAGCAGCAGGTACCTGTATAGATGGTACCTATGTAACGGTATGGGACCTAGCAGATGGTCCCTCCTGTGCCGGCATATCTGGTGCACGCCGACCGGCTCTAGCAGCCTCCTCAACACGTCTAATGTAGTCTCTAAACTCATACTCTCCCATGGACACACGGCCTGAGTGTGCTGACTGTACACTCCGCTGTCCATGCCTCTCAGCAGCCCTGTTCCTAGTCTCAGGAACCATACTCTCAGCTACATCCTCATGTACCTCATCTACAGCTTGTGGAACGATAGCACGTACTCTGCCTCGTCCCCTACCCAGATCCCGTAGGGCTCGAGGTGCTACTGGGGTTAGGATCTCACAATGGATCCTGACCCTAGCCTGACAACAATTTCCATGAATCTTACAACAAGGCACCGACAGATGAAAACAAAACTTAAAATTGGTATATATACATAAGGTTTCAAAAGTAGAACAAGATCCTGCTGAGTACAAAAGGAAACTGATACAGAGTAATATATCAAAAACCCCAAAATGCCCCGATACCGGCCCAGTGCACGGAGCCCTCAGCAGATCACCCCTCCGGATCACTCTGCAGTGTACCTAACCTGCAAATGATCTACAACACGGTTTGAAACCGTTAGCTAGCTATACACATATATAAGATGATACTAGAGCACAAACACACCTCAAGAATATTAAACATCTCAGCGGGTGGTGATTGGGGAGAAGAGATTGTACACGTATGATATCAAACATTTACCCGGTTTATTATCTTGAATAAGTCGAAGCACATAATCGTATAAGTAGATATATATGAAAAAAGGTGACACTGGGAATATAATCCCCGCCTCTGAGTACTATAGCCAGCCGGAATGGTAACAGCACACCTTCCGTGTACCCTAAGGGAATGGTGAGGGTCCTTCCCGTATAGTCCTAACTGGCCTGAATACAGAGAACCTCCCAGACTCCACGGCGGGATGAATGGGAAAGGTTATCACAGCAGTATGATGGCAGTCAATACAACATAGATCGGTAATCGGTATTAACCTAAACACGCTATAAAGCATATAAAACAACCACCACTCAAGCATACATCCAATACATGGATAGTAGCTAAGTAAGCCCTATGGACTTACCTCGATATCAGAACACTCTCTGGAATAACCTCAGAACGTCAACTCCCACTGGAGGATAACTCAGCCTATACAAAGCACACATATATGTATCATAATCATATCACATCAAGGGGTCACACCTAGACCCAAGGGATCCATAAGGGATCATATCCAACTCGTAAACCTTAAAGCCCTAACCGGCATTTCCGTAACCTAAACACCATCACTCGAGTCCTAACATGCTACTATCATATCACATCAAGGGGTCACACCTAGACCCAAGGGATCCATAAGGGATCATATCCAACTCGTAAACCTTAAAGCCCTAACCGGCATTTCCGTAACCTATACACCATCACTCGAGTCCTAGCATGCTACTAATTCCGTACTAGAAAGGGAGGGAATCACTTAACCATAAGTGACCCCGGGACAGGACGCACCTGCGGCAAGGAGGGACGCAGGGGCGAAAAGGTGTGGCTGCAGGCGCGGCAAAAGTCTCCGCTGGGGCGGTGACTGACGTTGGCTCAACGCTGGCAAGCCGCGGGAGGGAAAAGCTCATCGCCGCGGGGGCGGTGATCCTGGCCGCGGGGGCGGCGAAACTGCGGAACGTGATTTCGCAGCTTTTCTTCAGCTCTTCTCTTGATCCAACCGAAGCTATACTCTTCCAAAACAAAATCTAAGCATATACACACACAGAGCTAGTGTTACCCTATGCATACATCTACTCTTAGGCTAAGACATGGAACAAGGAAGAAGAAGAAAGAGGAAAGAAGGCTTACCCTAGGCTGATCCAAGGTTGACCAAGGAGATAGGGTTTGGCATTCCAGCTTCCCTGAACCACAACACACAACACTCCACACCACAAGTAAGAAGAACCCAAGGGAGAAGCTTGACCAAGCCAAAGGAGGGGATGAAGAAGCAAGCACGAGGAAGAAGGAGGCGGAAGAGAGGAAAGAAGTGTGGCAACCCTTGCTCAGCAAGGTTAAGGACGAGATAAAGAAAGAGTAAAACAAAAAGTCAAGAGGTCAAGGAAAACGGCTGCAACCGCCATTATTCGCAGGGGCAGAAGGCCTGGCCGTGGCCGCGGAAGGCGCCACCGCAGGGGCGGCGGATGTCACCGCAGGGGCGGTAGAGCCAAATCTCGGCCAAGTTCATCTCGGTCAAAGATAAATCTCGGTCCGAAAGTTTACGGCTCTTACAACTCCGGAGGACGATGAAGTATCGAGTGAGACGAAAATGGACAATGGAGTTGCCGAGGTACGATCGGTTTGAAGTGTACAGGCAATTCTTCAATACATAGTCTTGACTGAGTATCAAGAGACGATGTAAAAGTTATAGCATACATGTCTCGTTAGTAGAAGCAGTGTGAAGCAAAGCACTTCCTTCATTGCTTAGAACTTGCAACAAGAATTGAGGAAGAGTAACATCGAAGTTTGGTTTGACAAGAACCAAAGCCAACGGTGTAATTTGGAAGTTCGATCTTCTTTGTTAGAAACAAGAAAAGAAGAAACATAATGGAGATGCAGTATTGTAATAGACCCGAGAAGGAAGTTGGGTTTTTGATACATCGGAACTTTTTGAGATCGTAGCGCAAGTTGGGAAAGTGTTTTACCGGATGGGATGGCCGTCCAGAGTAAAGGGTGTTCACCCGGCGTTACAAGTGTATCAATCGAGAAAGGAGGACGTACCGAAGACGGTATTTAGGACGAGATACGGCCGTTATGAGTTGTCGTGATGCCATTTGGGCTCACGAATGCACCGCCGTCTTCATGGAGTTGATGGACGACATCTTCATCAACTTCTTGGACCAGTTCGTGGTGGTATTCATTGACGACATCTTAGTCTACTCCCAGAGTAGGGAGGGGCATGAGGGACACCTGAGGACGGTGTTTCGAGTCCTCCAGGATAGAGAGCTTTACGCTAAGCTCTCTAAGTGCGAGTTTTGGATCTCCGAGGTGGCATTTTTGGGCCATATAGTTTCCGCCGAGGGTGTCATGGTTGACCCGGCGAAGATGGAGTTCGTTTCATCATGGCCGCCTCCTAGGACGTTCAAGGAGGTGCGCAGTTGCTTGGGCTTAGCGGGATACTACCGCCGTTTTGTGGAGGATATCTTAGTGATTGCACAACCGCTCACTTCCTCGCTGAGGAAGTCTACCAGGTTCGCCTGGTACGAGCCTTGTCAGTGCAACTTCGAGGAGCTGAAGAGGAGGTTGACCTCCGCTCCTGTTTTAGCCCAGCCTGAGGGCATAGAGGATTTCGTGGTGTACAATGAAGCCTCCAAGCTAGGATTGAGGTGCGTTTTGATGCAGAGAGGTACGGTATTGCGTACGCTTCTCAGCAGCTGAAGTCGTACGAGGAGAAATACCTACCCATGATCTTGAGCTAGCGGCAGTGGTTCATGCCTTAAAGATCTGCGACACTACTTGTACGGGGATACATGTCAGATCTTCACAGACCATAAGAGTCTGAAGTATGTATTCACTCAACGGGATTTGAATAACCGCCAAAGGAGATGGTTGGAGCTGTTTAAGGACTTTGACTTACAGATTTTGTACCATCCGGGGAAGGCGAGCGTAGTCGCCGATGCTTTGAGTAGGAGGAAACCTCGAGAGGAGGCTATAGCTCAGCTTACGGTTCAGCCACGGTTGCAGAGGGAATTGATAGGTTTGGAGTTGGATATCCGGCTCCAGGATATGAATCGTCGCTTGTCCGAGTCAGAGATATTACCTGACCTGTTCGGAGAGATCCGGCAGAAGCAGGAGGGATGTTCCAGTTTGATGAGGATCTAGGACAGGATGTTCCGAGGAAAGGCAGCGCAGTCTATCACAGGAGCCGACGGGCTATTGAGACGTCAGGGACGTATTTGTGTACCGTCGGACCACGAGTTGAAAGAGTGGATTTTTCATGAGGCACATTCCACACCTTACTCGGTACACCTAGGCACGAGTAAAATGTACCAGGACATGAGGAGACTTTATTGGTGGGGCGGGCTCAAGCCCGATGTAGCTAGATATGTGGCCCGATGCGCAACCTTCCAGTAGGTCAAGAACGAGCACAAATGACACGGAGGAAACCTTAAACCACTGCCCATGTCGTGATGGAGGTAGGATTTCGTTACCGGTCTGATACCGAGTAAGAGCTTCGACGCGATATGGGTAGTAGTAGATCGATTGACAAAGACCGCGCGTTTCATCCCTATATGGGAAACGTGGCCGGTGATTCGTTTAGCCGAGGAGTTTACCCGTCAGATTGTGAGATTACATGGAGTACCGAGGACCATCATCTCGGACAGGGACGGGCGTTATACCTCGAGGTTCTGGCACGCGTCGATTGCGATGGCACCATATGATGTATTGTATGGACGGAGATGCCGTACTCCCTTATGTTGGGACGAGCCGGGGAGTTCTAGTGTTGTAGCTCCAAATTAGGTACATGACGACGTGGCTAAGGTTGCATTGATCCGAGAGAGGATGTTGGCCGCACAGATCCGTCAGATGTCATATTTGGATGGGAGGCGTAGACCTCTCGAGTTCAGGGTAAGAGCTCAAGTGTGGTTGAGGGTATCACCGACGTGGGGCGTCAGGCGATTCGGCAGTAAGAGGAAGTTAAGCACCGATATGTTGGTCCATTCGAGATCTTGCAGAGAATACATACACGACCCGGGGCACATCATCAGCAACGAGGACCTAGTGGTCGAGCCGGACTATACTTTTGCAGATCACCCGATAGCGGTCTTAGAGCGGAGTACGAGACGCCTTCGATCGAAGGAGATACCGATGTTGAGAGTACAGTGGTCGAGGCGATGAGCCGATGAGGCTACATGGGAGACGGAGGATAGTATCCGGAAGAACTATCTTGAGTTTTATGCAGACATAGTGACATCGATAGGACCGTCGGGCTAGTCCCGGGATCTTTCCTTGTTTGTTTTGTGTGGTTATGTTATGACGTGTTGTGTGAATTCGTACGATTATATTTGTACCTTGCGAGGTCTTGATGTGATTCTTTACGAGACTTGGATTAGAGCCGATGGTTGACGTTTTATGAGTTCCACGTGGTTACGTGACGTTTGTCCGAGAGTGTTGGGTTTAGCAAGTTTTGGGATGAAACTTGTTTTTTAGGGGGATTAGTTGTAACGCCCGGAATTTTATTCCGGACTTAGAGCGTTTTATAGATCTTCCCGCAAGCACGAGGTGCCGAGTGCCGGGATTTAATCCTAAGAAAATCCCGAGACGACTCGTCGTTTTTCCCTTTTTCCCGCGTTCCGACCTTTCGTTCCGAGTCGAAGTGACAAGGGGTCGTTTACTACCCCTCGTTCCGGGCAAAAGAGGACAAGATAGTTGTTGTCCCCTCACCTTGCAGCCCTTGTCCCCCTCCCTCTCTCCTCTCTTTCTCTTTCACGTTCATTTCCTTTCCCACATTCCTCTTCATGGTTTCCTTTGCTCCTTTCTCTTCGCTTCTTCCATTTTGTGTAGAGATCTTGCTGTGGAACATCTTGGAGAGGCTTTCCAGATATGTGGTAAGCTTCTTCCTCTCCCTCACCTCTCTTCTTTGGCTAATCATCCTTTCTTCTTTCCTCCTCTTCATCCATGGCCATGGATGAAGCTTTGAGAGGTTTTCACTCAAGTCCCTTTCATGCTTGTGATCTTAGCTCAATTAGGTCGAGGAGAGGTGCCTAAGACCAGTGGTGGGTGTTTGAAAAAGATCCAGTAAGATAAGAAGCACTTGGGAGCCAAGGATCCAAGATCGAAAACGAAGAAGATGATGTTCTATAGCACGACCGCGGGGGCGGATCATCACGTCCGCGGGCGCGGCCAGCCGTAGGGGCGGCTCAGCACAGCCGCGGGAGCGGACCAACATCGCCGCAGGGGCGGCTCAGCACAGCCGCGGGAGCGGACCAGCATCGCCGCTGGTGCGGCTCGGCATGGCCGCAGGGGCGGCGGCAGACTCACGGACCAGCACCACCGTGGGTGCGGCTCGGCATGGCCACGGGGGCGGTGGCAGACTCAGGGGTCTAGGACATGACGGCCGCGGGGGCGGCTCCCTTCCGTCGCGGGTGCAGCCGGCAGCACCGCTGGGGCGGCCTTAGGTTCCGCAGGGGCGGCTCCTGCTTTGCCGGGGCGCCAGCTTGACTCAACGACTGCGTTTCTTCGACAGTAGGTTCCTCCTCTCCTTTCCTCTTCGTTCCTTCCTTAGATTTGATGTTGGATCATGTTAGTAGCATGACTAGGATGGATCTAGAGTAGCTTGGAATGTTACTTAGTGGTTGTGAACCTAGGAGCCCTTAAGGCTCGATGTAAGTGATAGTTATGAGCATGTGAGCATGATGGACTTTCTAGGCTATCTTGTGCCTCTTTGATTGAGGATTTCTCTTGTGGAATTATGGACTATTGTGGGTTGTTCCATGTGTGGAGAGTGTGTGGTGAGTACTTGGGACCTAGGATGCGTTCCTAGCTTGAGGGTTTGGTGATCTTGCGTGGATCACTAGAGTGAAGTCTAAGACTTCTTGAGAGTGAGTATGTATTGATATGCATATCTCTTGTGAGCAGGTTGTGGGCTTCCTCCTTAAGGAAGCAAGAGTGGTGACGAGGTAAGTCTCCGGACTTACTTAGCTCGTATTTTACGTATTAGCATTGATGTATGTTTGGTGGTGTGTGTTTATGTTCTTGTTATGACTATTAAACCGGTAAATAGGATCACCGACCTTATATATATTTTTGGCCCAAATGTATGATAACGGGCGGTGACAATACTCACAATACTGCCTAGCCTTGCGTGGGTCTAGGGTATGCTCGGTGACTTACCCGGCAGGTCAGATGGTCGGGTGCATCCGTACCATTCTTTGTCGGTGGGGGACCGAGGCGAGACCACGGTGGTCTCGTGTCGCAAACCGAAGTTGAATTAGAACGGGATATGACTTAACAATAAAATACATAAGAACCCGGACTTGCGTGTTTTATGTTATGTGTTATGTATGTGTTTGTGCCTTCGCTGCTTTTCTAATGCCTATAATATTAGTTAACGGCTTTAAACCGTTTGTGTAGATGACTTGCAGGTTAGGGATGCCGCCGAGTGAGGCGGAGGAGTGGACAGTCGGGGTCTCCGTACATTATAGGACGGGGACGTTTTTGGGTTATGTTTTATGTCGTTAGTTTGTGGATGTTATTGTACGTTTTAGATTCTCGTATTCGGGTTATGTCGTTTTGAGGACTCGGCTGAGTTTCGACGTTGTATTCTTACTTTTCCGTCTTTCGCATACATTATAAATGTTTTCGAGTTTTGCCTTTATTTGTGCCTTGTCGGAAAGGTCCGATGAAATTGTTGTCAGGCTAAGGGTCAGGACCCATTGTGAGGTCTCGCCCGTAGCACCCCAAGTCCCGCGGATTTGGGGTGTTACAATTTTCCCTGTACAATAGAAGCTTTTGACCGCTCGAATAATACTTGGGCCTATGATGTTCCAATATTTTTTTAAGAAACAATCAAGCATACGATTAGAACCAGGATATTTGTCATTGCCATATCAAAGATTGTTTTTTTTAATGTCTTCATTTGAGAATGGTTTGGTCAGTTCCTTATTGTCAAGCTTGGTTATATCGCTTATTATTACTTCAAGGTATTAATTTAGCGTGTATTTTGGTAATATGACTAGTTAGAAGCGGTCTTTATAGTCTTTGGATAATTCGTTCATTATTTCATCTCGGGTATTGAGAAGTCGACTCGATCATCTTGATTTGGTCAAATCAATCGCTCCTAATAATGAGGGCACTTCTTCTTCATTTCTCAAGCTTTCGGTTCTCAGTCGATGTGGTCTCGAAATTGATTTACTCGCCCTTAAAAAAATATATATAGCCAGTTGCAAGCATTCTTCTATTTTTACTATAATCTTGCCCAAAATAACCTCGAATGATTGTATTTCATTAAAGCATAATAAATCTCAAAAAATAGTAAAGTCAATGGATTCTACTATAAAACCATGCAAAGCTATATGAATATGAATTATGATGGAAAACTAGGAATAAATAGATGACATCACATTTCGAGTAATCGCTATTAAATGATTATCAATTATAGCCAAGACTAAAAATACTACTTCCTCCGATCATAAATAAATGACTTTTTAGCCATTGACACAATTATTAAGAAAACTCCTAAACAACCTTAATTTTATAAAGTTTTTTTCTCAATTTTATCACTTATTAAATGTTCACCACCATTTTAGACCAATGAGTGAATATTTTATTATGAAAATATTTAATAAAACCAATTTTCAAGAACTATTCTCACAACTCTCTCTTAATTAATAACCTTGAAAACATAAAACGACATTTAAATTTGATCAAATTTTAGATTCTAGGAAGTCATTTATTTACGATCGGAGGAAGTATTCTTTTTTTGTGACTATTGTGTGTTTGTGAGAATATAAAACAAAAGGTGAAGTACCTTAATAAAAATTCTGACATTCAAGAGTGTAGAGTACCGAGATAAACGGTAGATTATTTTTGTTAAATTTGCACAAGACATCACAATAATAATCCTCAAAAAATTATAAAACAAAAGTATACAAAATATCTCAATATTTTGCTTGGATTGTTTGTCTTGTTACGTACTCTTTCTAAATTGTTTTTTTTGGGTAACTTTGAAAAAGGGTAGTGTTTGTTAGATTCATTTGTATTCTAATAATAAACGGTACCCAACTATTGCTAGTATACGGGATCAAGTGAGGGTCCATAAATGGGAGCTTGGTCCTTTAGTAAGTCTTTGTTGGTGCTAAGAGAGTTGGGTATGGACTAGCCGTCAAAGATGTGTTCGATAGAGTTGATTTGTGGCTTCATGTATATGACTAGCTCTTGTGCGTTGTGAATGCCATGACAACCCAAGTGATCAAAAACGTTTTCTTTAGGAATTTTATTCATCGATTATAGTCAATGTTTACCATATATAATTTGTAGATGAAGGAGATGGAAAAAGGAAGAATGGTAAAAAAAAAAAAAAAAAAAAAAAAGAGTGTGTTAAAAAATAACTTTTAAGTAGTTTGTACATGCTTGTTCCATAGAACTTATAAGCTCTTAGAGTTTTTGTAACTTAAGTTTTCTAGTGATTTATTTTTATCCAACCACGTTTAAAATTGAATGGCCGATAGAGTGGTAATTACTTGCTTTTATAGTGAGTGAGATTTGGCAATGGCCTAACTTGGTGAAGGCGTAGTTTTTCGTTTACATATAATGTACTAGGTTTTCTCTAGTTTTTGAAAAAATATTGTTTGGTCATTTCCTTTCACTATGTAAATTTGTTTCCAATTGTTATAAGGTCTACTAGGTTACAAAAAGATTTGAAGTTTATAAGTTTGTCGAATTTGTTTGAGTTAGGTAGTGTCCCCGCCTTGTTTTCTACTCTATTATTTTGTTGCGTCTCATTGAAAGTCTCCGATCAAAAGGCATGTAAGTGTGGAAGAAAGAGTGTAGGAAATAATCTCTTGCCAAAGGAGTTTTTTTTGTCTCTTTGTTGAGGAGGTGTATAGCTGAAAATAATGTGCATTATATTGTCGAATTTATGCATTATTTTTCAGTTGCATATAGTGTAGATTACGTGATATTATGGTTGAATCGGTTGGTTTTGTAATTCGATTGTCTGCTTGTGCTTCTATTGAAATACAAGCATATGAGTCGTATTGAGCTCTATTTGGAAGAATACCTACATCAATTTATATATGTGTGATAGAGAAGGTTTTCGTCAATATCGGATTAATTGAGAACAAAGAGCTAAGAAGCCATTTTGATTGGGAACTAATGTACTTGGCATTCACAACGCACAAGTGTGTGGGTCAAATGAGCGTTCAAAATTGTATTATTTATATGTTTCTTGATCGATTATAGCAAAAAAAAATGAGCCATTTTGATTGGGAACTAATGTGCTTCAGTTACTCTATGAACCACTATGAAGAGGGCAAGTGATAGACTCGATTGGAAACATGTATCTTTGGTCATTGTGCTTTTGAAATGCTCACTGTAAAATTTGGAAATCATTGGAAGCATTCATATATAAATCAAGGGTCCAATAAGAATGATGTGTACAATGGGTTCAATTCCTGCATCTGCTATTAGGCTCGGAGGAGATAACATATCAGGGCCATAGATTGGTCAAAGAGATGAAGCTCTAGTATTGAAGAACAAGGCTCCCAAGTAGCATGATCAACTTCAGCGGTTGTTATTAAGAAACAAATTTGAATGTATGTTTTATTAATAAGTAGTATTTATCTCATTATGTCTAATTAATTTGCCTTTCACATGATTCCTATGCTTGTAACTTGAAGCTTCGTCCTCTTTTTCCCTCTCAAAACATGGTATTGGGTGAACAATAACAAAGAGTAGAAACTCTTTTACTGTTAGAGCAACTTCATCATTCGACTCAGCTGGTTCTATAGCTCCAAATGCACCACTTCAGCTTGAGTCCGTTGTTAGGCTTTTTTTGTCCCAAATATTGGTAAGTCATCCGCATCTTATTTATGTTGCTATTGAGCAACAAATTGACCAGTTGCAAACTGAGCTTGATACCGAGAAACACAAGGATTAGTCTTATAACACTAGCACAAACCAGTTGCAAAACTAGTGAATGTGAGGTGTCCTTCATTTTGTGATTTAAGGTTGCACTACACTGTTTTTCTTTTGCTGAACTGCATTTAAATACATTTGTGATTCATTTCAGGAATTGAGCTCAGAAGACGAACCATTTACACCACCGAATGTGGAAAGGGCACTATGGAGCTCGGCTATAGGTTCTAAATCGACAAACGATCCTGAAAACAGAAATCAGAGGTTGATTCAAAGACACCTTCAAGGAAAAGTATGGAAAATTGTGCTTTGAGTCTCTCTCATCTTTCGAACCACTAGGAAAAAATGAATCAAATGTATTACTTGTACCAAATTAGAATTGCTACTTTAGTTTATCCTTTCCTGTTAAGTTGATCTTGTTTCGAGCTTGATCATCTTGCATGCCTGTCAATGCACCTTTTAGAAACGGGATCCCAGCTAGTTGAGTGTATGGCATTTGAACATTAACGGGTTTCATTTGAGCATTACGGTTCAGTAGGCTAACGGCGGTCCGGCCATGAATTGTAATGTACAATTCAGTCATGGGCCGGTCCTATTTTTACATTTTTACGTAATCTATATAACTTACTAAAACAAAGGACACTAAGTCCACATGTCAATCAACTAGGTATGCCACATAGGATTTTTTGTGAAATATTTACTGAAATGCCACTACTAAAAAATTTATGAGAGATTACTAAATTACCACTCCTAAATAATAGAATCCTAATTACTAAATAAATATTTAAGATTTATATCTATAAATAATAGAATCCTAATTACTAAATAAATATTAAATATTTACTAAATTTCCATTATTACTAAAAGTTAAATTTAAATAGTTAAAAAATTAACCTCAAACCACATTTTTTTTAATTACGTAATTTATATCTAAATTTTGTAATCGAAATTTTTAACAAATTTTTTTAATTTTTTTTTTTACTAAATTGCCTTTGTTTTGTTTATAAGTTAGGGGAAAAAATTAATCAAAATTCGAAAATTTCATAGCGTGTATCGGAAGTCTAATATTAACAAAATAAATGATTTTAGAGTCCGAAAATTAAAAATTTAAGTTTGACTAATTATAATAACAAGGAATATTATAATCAGGAAAAAAAACATGAAAAGTTGTAAAAACAAATAATTTGAATGTCAAACACGTGTTAAAAATATTGTAGAAATAAAAAAGTTGTTAGCAATTAAGCAGAAAAAACATTAACTCATTATTTTTAAATTAGATAGAAAAAATAAACTAAACAAAAGATATGAATTGATGTTAATCTAACATTACGAATTAAAAGATATTAAAAAATTAACTTAAACAATAGTAGTTCAATCAATTTGTTATAACCGATTCAAAAGATAAATGTTTTCATAAAGTAAATCTTTCATTATAATTTTTATTATTTAGGAAATAATTTTATTAATTTTAAATGTGTAATCATTAAGCTTTCATAGGAAGCTTTATTAGTCCTAAAGCTTTCTTAACAAGCATTGTAAACCCTAATTATTTTCTACACTATATATATCCGTACAAGTTTCGCTGCTTTTGCAAATTCAACATTTTTCTTAATCATTTTGATGTTGTTCTTAGAAGATACTTTCATTCTCCTTGCAAAAATCAAGACGCATTATGTAAGGTATGTGTATATCGACGACAATAAGTAAAACTATATGATGATTCCGATCACTAACTTATGTTTGTGCAATTTTCAATTCGATGCTATGGATTTACTACGTCTTGCTCAAAACTAATGGTTTTCTACTCATCACCATCCACAATTTTGATTGTGAAGTTGAAGCATTTATATCGGCGTCTTCCTCACTTACGCTCTAAGGAAGCAAAGATAACTTCAAAGACTTAGATTAAAAACTTAATTATCATTTATTGTGAAAATTAACTAATTGTATTAATATGTATATGTTCTTGTAATCTTGGAGATTAGTGTTTGGAAGAGAATGAGAGATCTCGGTTTTGCAGATGTTGATGGCGTTTACAAGGACGTAAAAAAGAGGGCATGTCGGATGCACTGTCTCAAAATAATCCATTTTAGGGTTTTTTGACGACATTCCATGTACTTTAAATAGTGATATGCATCAATTGAATTGTCAATACTGTATAGATTAGGGTTGAAAAAATATATATTCTAGACAATGAATAAAGCTTGCAATTACGGATGAAGCTTATAAATTGTGTGTTGTTAGATATTGAACGATGTATCATTTATTTTAAATTTCAATTATCTAACAAAATGTATAAC
Organism: Fagopyrum esculentum; assembly: GCA_033239045.1. NCBI lineage: Eukaryota > Viridiplantae > Streptophyta > Magnoliopsida > Caryophyllales > Polygonaceae > Fagopyrum > Fagopyrum esculentum. The sequence continues at coordinate 92,094,218 of BSUD01000004.1, read as the reverse complement.
TTTTTAGTGATATAAGATAAGGTTGAAATACTGTAAAATACTTTTTTAATTTTATTTTAATTAAGTCATGTTTTTGTTTTGATTTTAAATTAAAATTTAAAACAATACATGTAATATATATATTTGTCTCAATATTTTTCCATCTTGTATATCAATCCAAATCTCCTTTCCATATCAACTAATTTCTCCGATAGATTTCATCAAAAAAAATCACCGATAATTAATGAAAATAATTATTTATTATATAAAAATAAAAGCAGCAAACAACCATTTTTACTCCACAAAAGTTCAATTTATTTTTTTTTTTGTTAAATAATGGACAATCTTTTATAATTTGATTCTTCTTAATCAATGAGCTAGCTATAATTCTGATAAATTTTTAGTCGAATATAATTACTACAATTGAATTAATTAATATTTAAGTTATGGAGTATATTATATGTTCAAATCTCCTTTTAAATATTAAGTTATGATTTTACCAAAAAGTTAAATTATTTAAATTTCAAGAAATTTATGCTAAGTAGTTAATAAAGAGTTCTCGGAACAACTCAAAAAATTTAAAATGAAAAAACTTATTATATATATTAAAGAATTTATATGTGAAATTGAATTTTTTTTTTTTTTTTAAATAACTTCAATTTTTCTAATTTTGTTGAGGCACATAATTCCATCACATCTCAATTATCTTATTAAAGTTGATATTTACAATTCTTTTGTTCAAATATTTTTATTTGTTTTTTCCAGATTGTTAGGTAATTTATCTCATCATATTCGTAATTTGTTTATTTATTATATTTTTATTTATTCAAAAACTAATCTATTTTTTATTAGATACGTGAGTTGTCTAATTTTTTAAAATAGTCAATTTAAAAACTGATTTATTTATGTAAAAAGCGTCTATTTATAGTTGTAATTTACGTTAACTTTTCTCGATAAAATTATATTAAAATTTAAAACCTATAATTAAATATTTGGTGAAATTATAAATATGTTTGTAGGTATATATGAATATAAAATTTGGTTAAACATGCATATCTAAATAGGAGTAATAACGAGAAAAAAGAAAATATATTTTAACAATTCCCGTGCAAGGCACGGGCAATACACTAGTGTTTTATAAAATGGAAATGGTTATTGTCCGGGTTTGGACTGTATTCGATCTATATAGTGTCTTTTTAAATTGTACATTTTTACGTAATATTGTTGAGTGCATTTTCAAAACAAGGTAAGTGCATTTTTTTCATTAGATCATCCTGTCAATTACAATATCATTTTTATTTCTCACCTGTGCTTAAATTCCTTAACAATTAGGGGTTGGAAGAAAAGCACGGTGAAATTTTACGTAATATATTCGATTAGAAGCAGGTGAAGTACTATCTTCAAAATATTAGGTTATCTTGTCAAGTACTATCCTCTACGTTTTTACATTTTTACGGAATATGTTGCAGGTGTAGTTCAATTACTCCAAATTTGTAAACCAAATCTTTAATTAGGACCATATAAGTGTAACTCGACGTACCTTGAATTTGTGTAACTCGACGGACCTTGGACTTGTGTAACTTGAATTGACTTAAACTTGTGTAACTCGACCTTGTGTAAACGACTCGACCTTGTGTAAACAATGGACTTTTATAAACGACGGAAGTGTGTATGAACATTGTGTATTAATATTCGGTTTTAAGTATAACATTACAAAAAACAATAATGGAATACACAAGTTCAATTACTCCAATTGGTACAAGGGTGTGAGGGCCTCTCATCTAGAGTTCGAAACCCAACAACTATAATATTTCCTAGGCTTGTGTATTGGGTCCGGTCCTAGGCTTGTGTATTGGGGCCGGTCTAGGCTTGTGTATTGGGCCCGATCATAGGTTTGTGTATTGGGCCCTGTCCTAGGCTTGTGTATTGGGCCCGATCATAGTCTTATGTATTGGGCCCGGTCCCAGGCTTGTAACTAGGCCCCGTCCCAGGCTTGTGTATCGGGCCCGGTCCCATGCTTGTGTATCGGGCCCGGTCCCAGGCTTGTGTATCGGGCCCTGTCCGAGGCTTGTGTATCGGGCCCTGTCCGAGGCTGTGTATCGGGCCCTGTCCGAAGCTTGTGTATCGGGCCCTTTCATAATCTTGTGTATTGGGCCTTGTAAGCTTGTGTATTGGGCCTTGTCCAAAGCTTGTATATTGGACGTAACCTTTATTAAATTAATTGGACTTGAACTTTTATTAAAACATTTGGGCCTTCATTAAAACAATTGGGCTTGGGCTTTCATTAAACCAATTGGACTTGGGTTTAAGTATTTTATATTCCTAATTTACCCTTCAATTTAATCTTTAAAGATAATTAAATGAGGCCTAATTAGTCTATCTTATATCTATTAAAGCAGAAGCTTCTATTGCCACGTGTCAACGCCAGGTTTCTCGAAGCCTAAAAAATTATTTTAAAAAGTGATTTTTAAATGTTAATATAAATTGATAATTAATTTTTAAATTCTTTAAAAAATATTTAAATAAATATTTTTATAAAAATAGTTTTTAAACTTTTACGATTTTTTTTACCAACAAGCATATCTTAACAAGTCAATTTAAAATATAATTAATTAGAAGAGATAAATACTTAAATGAGAATTAAAAATCATAATATTGATTATAATTTCATTTTTTGAATTTTTATTTTACAAAAATATGCATATAAATTTCTAAGTATTTAATATTTATTAAAACTGAACCCGCACAAAGTGCGGGTAATACACTAGTTGATATGAAAAGGAGCCTACTTGGTGCTCATTTATATAAAAGAGGAATACTCTCCCATTTAACCCAATATTTTTTTTAAATTAAAAATAATATTCTCTAAAATTATCAAAAGTATATATATATATATATATATATATATATATACATTATATAATTCTTTGGAATGATCATGAAAAAATGATAATATAGACCAACAATTAAAAAAAAATTCAAACTCCAACATTAATTTTGTTAAATAATATTAAATTAAATGTCAAACCCCTAATAAAGTTATTTTGTATAAATTAATAATCATTCAGTTATCATTTTTTCTAAAAACTCTAGCCTATTAAATTTTTTTTTTAATGTGTCAAACGACTAAAAATTATTTTTTATATATTTTTAATGGTTATGTAAATTTTTATATAAAATAATAGATATCAATTTCCTTTTATATAATTTAATGCTGAGATATACTTTTATACATATCTTACTGTTTTTATAAAATTATATTGTATATACTTTTATGGATATGGACTTCTTTTTATATATATTTTAATACTTCTACAATATACTTTTATAGATATGGACTTACTTTAAATATTTCTATAAAATAAGATAGAGAGTTTTAGAAGATCTCCATCCTTTTAACCTAATTTTTTTTAGAGTCAGAGGACTCATCGGCCTATCGTTCGTCTCCCTCGTCTCCCATGATGAAAACGTGGTCAAAACGCCATGTTCCCGAAGATCTATGGCTCGAAATACTATCTAGGCATCCTGTAAAATCCCTACTTCGATTCCGCAGCGTTTGCAATTCATGGCGGGCCTTGATCGACGACCCCGACTTCGCTCGATTACATTTGATCCGCTTCAACAACAGAAACATTGAACAATCGCACATCTTATCCATCTTATCCGTTGAAGAAAGTAGTAAGGTGAGATGTGTTGTGAAATCCAGAACCACTCTCGATACCATCGCTGGTCTCGGCGAACTCGACAGCCACTTTGAAGAAAGTGATATTTTATCATCAATTGATGGATTGTTGTTGCTGTATCGACGCGAAACAACAAGGTTGATGTTGTGCAATCCCTCCATTCGGAAAACACTAATACTGCCTCCTCTACCTACTAAAGTTTGCGGTACTAGTGTAAATTTTAATTTTGGATTAGGGTTTGATCCTCGGATTCGAGACTACAAGGCCGTCGGGTTTGTGCTGAAGAATGATTTGGGCGGGGTGCAGTCCGTTGCAATTTACACGGTTGGAACTAATTCGTGGAAGTTAGTTGGGTTTCAAGGCGAGGGCTGCTCCACGTGGCGCCAATGTTTTATTACCAATAATCCGGGCGGACAGAGGAGCGTTTGCCTTAACGGCATTCTATATGATGTTGCGTGCGACACTCATGAATATCTTTGGAAATTGGTTTCATTTGATTTAAGTAGCGAGTTGTTTGCTTCTTCTGCATTACCTGCTGAAATTAGTTGTCTTGGGAGACTCATGACGGTTGATAATTCATTGGCAATATTTCATTTGGGATATCAGGGTAGGACTTTATGGATATTGGAGAAGTCGTCGATATGGACTCCACGCTACAAATTACACTACGCCTTTGGTCCTGTGTTCTTGCCTTGGCTATCGACTAAGGACGTTGGAGTCGTATACTTCGAGGACGGGGAGTTTTTGGTGTCAGGATCAAATGGGTTGATTACTATCAACCAACAAGCCTACAAAGAAAAGAAGGAGGTAGAATATATTGATCATACATGGCCATACGTGGAAACTTTGCTGCTGCATTAAGTAGATTGATAATTACAATGTAGTTCTGAATTATTACTTTAATTTGATTATATTTTCTAGTGCTTTCTGAATTAAGAATTCTTCATTTTTCAAGTCATGATTTTACTGCATCTAACCAGTCCAACATAGCATATTCTTTGGTTCCAACTCAGCCTTTTCGGCTCCTAACCAGTCCAACAGAAGCTTGACATTCTCTAACTTATTGTAGTCAGCTGAAACATGAAAGGGGTGTCTGCATCATCTACATTCCAAACTAATCAAGTCAACAAATACATTGTAATTTGTGTTTGCTTGTGCAATTTAGAAGAGATTAGCAGACGTGCACATTTGAGTATATGTAAAGCTGAACAATGGATATAAAATCAACAAACAAACATGAACTGTTTAAATTCAGCAAATACACATCATTGATCGAGTTGAAGTTGTGAAACAAAAGAATCATACAACATTGACAAGCAAGCAGAAATCTCTTACTAACAAACACAACCTCAATCTCCAAATGAATTAAAGCTCTATCAACTTCAATTTCAGAAGCTGCATATGAAAAAGGTAAACTTCAATGGAAGAAGAACAATAAATATGATAAACCCAATGAAATTAATCGATTCAAACAGAAATTGCAAAGTAACAATTATCCACAAGCAAAACCATTGACAAAATTATATCATAAGAACACAAATCAGTTAGGAACAAGATTAAGAGATTCAAACAGAAGGAGCACAAGATCTTACCTCAAGTACAAGAAGCCCTTATGTGCCGGCAATTGTCAAAAGGTAGAATGTGAAGAAAAGAGGGAAGAAACATAGATAAGAGAGAAGGTGGAATTAAGCAGAGAGCAAAGGTGAGAGGATTACCTCCATCGATGGCCCAATATAATTCAGCACTTTTAGCAGAAAACTGAAATATAGAGAAATTAGCCATACATCATGAAAACAACAATATAAATGATTTCAGGGAAGATATAAATCATCAAAATTGAATTCATGAAGCAAAAAACTGAATCTTATATAAAATTATGAAAGTGTACCTCAACGAGCCCCCAAATGCAATAGAAAACAAAGAAGGAACGAAAAACCAACACAAACTAGCTACGATGGTCTGCCTGAGTTTATTTCTTGTTTTTCTGGTGATGCCCATCATCAGACATTCCTATGGTTGAAGCCTTTGTCATCCATTTAAAAACTATAAAAATCTCCGAGATTTGTTTTGGCAGTTGGCTCTCATAGGTGTGTGATGTTGTGGAAGTCCTGATGGAATAGACCCATATGCAGAAGTTGGTCTACAACCTTTGTTCGAGTATGCAGTTCCATCTGATGGAGTTGCTATGACATGTATCACTTGTACTGATAAGGAGCGCATTTTCTTAGCTGGGCATGATGGTCATATTTATGAGTTGCAGTACACAACTGGTTCTGGCTGGCACAGGCAGTGTCGCAAAGTTTGCCTAACAGCTGGTTTTAGTAGTGTCATTTCAATGTTTGCATCATGTTGTCTTGCTAATTAATGTTATTTAAAAATCCCCTCAAACTAGATTATTGAAATTAGTTGCTGATAAGTATTAAGTAAATGTATTCAGTTCCAGATGTGTTCATATTTGGAGCTGTTGATTCAATTGTGGAGACAGTTGAAATAGGGGATAATGGACATGGGTCCCTAAGGAAAGTGGCAGTGGGAAGAAATTTGATGAATCAGAGAGATGCAAGTCATTGGGGGGGGGGGGGGG
>BSUD01000004.1:92038404-92087962 GCA_033239045.1 Fagopyrum esculentum | reverse complement strand
GGGGGGGGGGGGGGGGGGGTAGACAATCAAGTGAAAACAGATCTCCTAACTCATCAGCTAAATCCTCTATAGTCTGCATAACTAAAAGGACTCTGTTTGTCGGAGTTCCAAAACTTAAAGGAGGAAGTGCATCACCAAACAACAACACATTCTCTGGCTGACTTATTCACCTGAAGTACTGGCTGCCATTGAGGTCTCCCACCATTACCGCCTAGGCGCCTACATCTATTTACTTGATAGACTGGTAATTGAAGACTTTACCTCGTGTGCTGTTTACTGCAGGTAAGAGAAATGGAGTGCATTAGACTGTTGCTTCTTCGTTGTGGTGAACTTCTTTTTTTGCTGCAACTTCTTTGCCAACACCATGTAACCAGGTTGGTTCAGGGACTCGATCCTAGTTTGTAACAGGATGAGGAACTTATTTGTGCTTATTTCCGGTTTAATGGAGGTAATTGTAGTAAATCTGCAGGAAAGTTTTGGTATTTAAATTTTTTGTTGGTTTAGGATTATTTGGCCTTACCAGCTAATATATTATGCTTAAATTTCCCTTCCGATTGATGCCCTTCATGCCATACTTAGTTTGTGTAAAATAGAAAGGGTCAACTCTCAACGTACATGATTCTTTTTAAATTGTCTTTCCATGATTGTTTGATAATTTTTTTGTTGCCATCATTATACTGGCAGTAATGGTGGGGATGTAAATGATATTAGTAGGAGACTACGAGAAGGTTGGCCAAGCTATTATAAGGAATCTGATCAGACATTTTACTCTGCCGTGGAATATTTTACTCTGCAAGGAAGGCGTTTAATCTCTTGAGTTCAGTTCCTGATTCCGCAGATTTACACTCTGTCTGCAAACGGTTTGAAGACTTAAGGTTACTGAGCTTACTATTCTGGTGGTACACTTGTTCGTTTTGATTCTTCACCACCAACCACATCCTCTCTTCTTATAGTGGTCAAGGACTCAACTGCTTAACCATCCCTCCCTGGCGCTTTCGGGATAAATTCAAGAATGCTTAATGTTGTATTCATTTCTTTTCTACCTGGAACTTCATCTGTTGCACAATCACTTTACTCAGAATTGGAGTTCTGTGGCATTGTTAACTCTGGGGAGGAATGTAAAAAACCAGTTGGAAAACTGCGGGCTAAAGGAGATCTTTCAACTCAGCACATATTGCCAAGGAGAAGGATTGTGGTATTTAGTAAAATGGGCATGATGAAGTTGGTTTTTAAAAAGCCTGTCTACATTTTGAGGGGACTACTAGAGTCCAACTCGCAAGATCAGCAATAGATGATTTCTTTTATCGTTTTGGAGCAAGAGAAGCTGTTGTCATGTGTTTAATGATTGCTGCAAGACTTATTGATGTTGAAAGTTTCATAAGCAATGTTCTAGCTGAAAAGGCTATTTAAGTATTTGAAGAGCCAAGAATTGTCGGAGTTCCACAACTTAAAGGAGGAAGTGCATCACCAAGCAACAACACATTCTTTGGAGAAACTTGTAAGGTCAAGAAAGAACTAGACTTACACGGATATGTTACTGGTCTTGAAGATGTAAATGGGTCTATTTTATATAGAGGTGTTGACATAGCAGCATGATGAGGAACTTATTTGGGCTTGCTTATCTGGGTTCGGATGCCACTAATGGATCACCGTCTAATAAAAGACAGCGGCTGTCTTATTCACCTTAAGAGCTGGCTACCATTGAGGTCTCCGACCATTACCACCTACATGTTTGCGCCGTATTTATTTACTTGATAGACTGATAATTGATGGCTTTCCCTCGTGTCCTCTTTACTGCAGGTAAGAGAAATGGAGTGCATTTGACAGTTGCTTCTTCGATCTGGTGAACTTTTTTTGCTGCAACTTGTTTGCCAACACCATGTAACCAGGTTGGTTCAGGGACTCGATCCTAGTTTGCAGCAGGATTTGCTGCAGATGGCATTCCATCAGCTAGTATGTTCCGAGGAAGGTGACAGGATGTCTACGAGGGTCAACTCTCAATATACATGATTTTTTTAAAAAAATTTTCTTTCCATGCTTTTATAATAATTTTTGTGTTGCCAGCATTACACTGGCTGTGATGGTGGGGAAACAGTAAATGATATCTGACATTTTACTCTGCTGTCAAATATCTTCTAATTCTGTAGAGAGAGATTCAATGGCAAGGAAGGCGTTTAATCTCTTGAGTTCAGTTCCTGAATCTACAGATTTACGCTCTGTGTGCAAACAGTTTGAAGACTTAAGGTTAATGTCTTACTACGTCTTTCTGCTTTTTGGTTCTGCTTGTTTCCTGGCTTCCTATAATGGACAAGTGCATTTGCAGATTCTGTGAAGAGGTAGTACACTTACCTTTGCACAAGGCTGAAGCACTTGATCCTGCTGGGAATGCTGTTAATGAGGGAGCAATTATTATATGAGATAGTTACAACTGCATTGTCTAGCCTGCAAAATCCATCTAAACAAGCCAAGTTCTTAGACCTTTTGGCAGGTTATTACGTTATGCAGCATCAACATCTTCATGCCGCTCATGTGCTGCTTAATCAAGATAATGATCCTTGAGGTATCACTGAAAATTTCCTTGCAACAATGTTACCGAAACTGGATTACTACAATGCCTTCTAATTTCCTCCCAATATTATACTTAGATTGGAAAGTATTTATGCGAGTCTTCCATCTGTTTCAATGCAGGTGAAAGAACATTCCATTGCTAGCTTTTACTTGTTGATCATTTCACTGCTCTCGATTGAACTTGTTGGAACTTATAAGCATATCATTATATCTGTTAAACTTTAAAGGTTCTAGAAAGAAGATCATACAGGCTGAGATACCCATGGGTTGGTATTGTGAACCGTTCACAAGCAGATATTAACAAAAAGTTGATGCTGAGGCAAAAGTTGATGCTGTGAATTAATAGTACTGAGATTGCTAAGTGACTGCATGTTTGCTATGTTAAACTTTTTCAACTAACGGCTGTTTTTATTTTGAATAAGCATCATTTTGAAGCCTCTGAGTATATCAATTCGATCTTCTCAAAGGAACAAAATTCATTACACAACAGATTTACACAATACTGTGTTTACTAACAGCAAACAAGTAACTGAAAAGGCATAACAACTATCATACAGGGAAAAATGTACTTGCAGCACTTTATGAAAAACAAATCTTTTCAAGGCCGTTAGCCATGATTCTCAGCTCATCGTTTTCATGGAACTGGAACCTCTCCATGGCTTCTATGCCGTCTTCCTTCTCCACCAGCTTCGGACCCTTAAAACCTACAAAGGCGTTTGGGATTCAGCATTTCACACGCATGTTATTGACAACATGTTGAAAGAGTTAAACTGCAAGCCCAATTTTGCAGCCTCCAAGTCAGCAGAGAGAACAAGATCAATATATCCTCTTCCAACTAATGAAACCAAGTGGTCTACAATGAGGATTGGTCTTCCAGATCCTTCTGAGGGACCAACACAAAGATTACCTAATGCCCATGCACACTGCTCCCTGCAATAGCAACATTACCCAATGCCCATATTGCATATATTCTTGTCTGGAAGGATCATCCTGGCCAGAGGCAACAGGGCTCCCTGCAATAGCAACATTACCCAATGCCCATGCACACTGCTCAGCTACAGGTCCTGAGCTCTGTTGTACATGAAAATAAAGGACATACAAAGTTTGAATGACCAGATAACACATAATGGCAGAAGTTGCTCACACTTTATGATGGTAATCGACAATGAATTCAGATTTAAAGCATACCTCCTAGATGTGCGATAAGCATTGGTAAGGCAGGCAGCAGAGTTTTTGTTTCTTCTGGCTTTCCTGCAGCAATGTTCGTAAGACACCAAGCTGCCTCGTGCAACTGTAAAATTGATATATCATCAGAACGTGTTCCGGAATAAACACTTATTAATGAGCACGAATATGTTGATTCAAACAAGAATATATGCAATATTTTATTGGAAAAACTTGGCAGGATATCAGGGTAGTCCTTTATGTAGGACTTTATGGATATTGGAGAAGTGGTCGAGTTGGAGTCCACGCTACAACCTATACTACACCTTTGGTCCTACGTTCTTGCCCTGGCTCTCTACTAAGGACATTGGATTCAAATGCTTCGAGGACGGGGAGTTGTTGGAGTCAGGATCAAATGGGATATCAGGGTAGTCACTATGCAGTTCTGAATTATGTAGTTACTATGCAGTTCTGAATTATGACTTAATTTGATCTAGTTTTTGGTGGTTATTTGGGTCTTGTTTCTACAGTTAGTGCTTCCTGAATTAAGAACTGTTCGTTTTTTAAGGTCATGACTTTACTGCATCTATGGGCTATACATTCTCACAAAAAGTGCATTTGTAAGGCAAGTTTGAAGCCATATACGAGTGTAGGATAATGGTTTTGTGTTTGTTTGATTTAAACTATAAAACACGTACTTATTGTAAAATTAGGTTAAGATTCAAATGTGTGTTTTATTGATGAAAGGCAAGGGAATATATACAAAACTATACATAAATATCCTAACAAGAATAATCTAAGGCTAAGAAGAGGGAATTCATATCAATAAACTTGTTAGGAATAAATATATACATCTAATACACCACATCAAGTTGGAGCGTGTAGTGGCAAAATGCCTCCACCTTGTTGCTGTTTTATCTGATGGAAGAAGGTTATTTTGTTCTACTGGTCCTTCCAATGGAAAAAATGGGACTATAGCAGCTCTTGGTGGTTTTAAAATCTCAGTTAAATCTTTAGAACATGGCTTGGTCTAAAAAACCATGGCATGGTCTTTGACAACTGGACTTTATCTATAGATCTTTAGAACTACCATGGTTTTGTCTTTGACATCAAGGGTAAATTTATGAAGAGAATGATGCAGATGTAAATTATAAAAAATCTAGTTGAAAAATCTACATCCAGTCACTATTCACTTAGTCATCTAATTATATATATAAAGCTGAACTCAAGGTTCCTACTTAACCAAATCATTCAGTTCAACCCAACCTATATAATCAAATGCCTAAGGCATGCTACAGGCTGACAAGCTCTTCCTCTTTCATAATTATCAACATATTCAAAATTAAATCCAGCAACACCAACCTGTGTAGTCATAAAAATTTGCCAAATCTTTTATTTTTTTGGTCAAATGCAAAATCTTAATTGCAGCTAGCATATAATCATGAACTACAAGATAAATAGAAGAAACGTTCAAGTTTCAGAAACAAAGCTTGTAAATTTGGGATATCCATACTGTTACAACTGCATTGTCTAGCCTGCAAAATCCATCTAAACAAGCCAAGTACTTGGACCTTTTGGCATGTTATTATGTTATATAAGCATAATAACGTGGTGGGGAGATGAGGAAACTGTTAAATCCTATTGATAACTGATAACAGTGCTCTTGTATTGATGATAACAATGCTAATTCACCGGAGTACCGGACTAATGAAACGATGCAAGTTTGCTAGTTTTGCTACTAGGAAGATGAAGATGCCTATTTCATTTGATACAGAAACTTCAAGCTTTGCTGTCATTGTTCATCATAGTTTCTTTTTTATAATGCAACGTTCAATGATCTCAAGCAGAGATTATGTAAGTGGAAAATTTTGAAAAGGGTGTTGCCCGGGTTATATTCTATAAGTTTTATCATAGATAAACTAAAACAAACTACCATTTTACCAAAAAAGGAAATAGATTGGAATGAGATGAATCATGTAAACAATTGCTGATAGAATCATAGAATCAAAGAGAATTCAATAAAAGGCAAATTACTTATATCCATGGGCAACAGTTCCTCACAATCCTCAAAACCTGCTGCATAAGGTAAGAAATTCTTCCCACGGGTAAATACTTTATTATTTACATTTTTTGTATAAATTAATAATTGTTCACTTATCTTTTTTAATACTTCCATAAATTTTCATATAAAACAACTTCCTTTTATGTATTTTAATGCTTGGATATACTTTTATAAAATTATATTCTATATACTTTAAAAGATATAGACTTCTTTATATATATATATATATATATATATATATATATATATATATATATATATATATATATATATATATATATATATATATATATATATATATATTAAGATTCAATAGGAGAGATATGAACTTACTTTTATATATTTTTATAAAATAAGATAGGATAGTTATAAAGATCACCATCCTTAAACCTAATTATTATTGGAGTCATAATATTGCGAGGACTCAGCAGCCTCCGTACCTTTTTCTCTTTCGTCTTCCATGAAGATATTCATGTCAAAGGTTCGAGACTACAAGGCCGTCGAGTTAGGGTTTGATCCTCATATTCGATTTCGGATTAGGGTTTGATCCTCAGATTCAAGACTACAAGGCCGTCGGGTTTGTGCTGAAAAATGATTTCGGTGGGGGTGCACTCCGTTGCAATTTATACAGTTGGAACTAATTCGTGGAAGTTAGTTGGGTTTGAAGGCGAAGACTACTCCACGTGGCGCCAATGTTTTATTACCAAGTCTACGGAGTTCGGACGGACGAGCGTTTGCCTTAACGGCATTCTATATGCTGTTGCACGCGACGATCATCAAAATCTTTGGAAATTGGTTTCATTTGATTTGAGTAGCGAGTTGTTTGCTTTGCCTGCTGAAAATACTGATCTTGGAAATCATCATGTGATGATCTTGGGAAACTCATGACGGTTGATGATTCATTGGCAATATTTTATTTGGGATATAGGACTTTATGGATATTGGAGAAGTCGTCGAGTTGGACTCCACGCTACAACTTATGCTACACCTTTGGTCCTACGTTCTTGCCTGAGAACGTAGAATTCGAAAACTTGGAGGACGGGGAGTTGTTGGTGTCAGGATCAAATGGATTGATAACTATCAACAAACCAACAAAGAAAAGAAGAAGAAGGTAGTATATATTGATGATACATGGACATACGTGGAAAGTTTGCTACTGCATTAAGTAGTTAATATGCAGTATTATGACTCAATTTTATTCTATTTTTTAGTAGTTATTTAGGTCTTGTTTCTAAACTTGGTGCTTCCTGAATTAAGAATTCTTTAATTTTCAAGTCATGATTTTACTGCATCTATGGGCTATACCTTCTCACAGAAAGTGCATTGAAGGCAAATTTGAAGCCATATATCAGTGTAGGATAATCGTTTTATGTTTGTTTGGACTTAAACTACAAAACACCTACTTATATCAGTCTAGGATAGTTGGTTGTGCGGAACAGGTATGCGTTTCGGTGTCAATTTGGAGTAAGGTGTATTCAGTATATGAAGCATGTGTAGTAACTAAGATAATTTAGGAAATAAATGATTAATGAACGACATGGGAAAATAGTTAGAAGGGACATAAGCAGCATTTGCAACAACTGTTAACACAATAGTATGGTAGAAAAGAGGGAAGCAGCATAGATAAGAGAGAAGGTGGAATTAAGCAGAGAGCAAAGGTGAGAGGATTACCTCCATCGATTAGAATCATACATTCATAGGGAAAATCCTTTGAATAATCAGCAAGAGTCTCTCCTTGTACTCAAGGTATGATTACATTCATCATTTGAACTGTTCTATGGTCCTCAATGTAGCTCTCATAACACCTTTTCAGATTTGGACCCCTACAAACCTACAACAGATACAAGAACAAATCCTCAGTTTCACACCATGATCAAAATCAATTGCCCTATAATTCCAATAGTATTTGATACCTTACAGCAATACAGGGAGCAAAGGTGTAAGGAAAAATGTCCATCAGTATCCTCCCAAGCCGAGAATCATGCTCAAATTCCAGTGATTTCCGCCTCTAAATTACCATAGACCATAATCGGAACCACTTTACTCTCATCCAACAGCTCGGCCAGAGTCATCCTAAACTTAGGCTCCACAATTCTAACCTTAGGTTTACCAAAAACATCGAAATCAGACTTAGAATTCAACTTACTCCTCAACTCAACTGAATCTTCATCGTCAACTTCAAAATCAGCTGAAACCACTCTCAACCCTTCCAATTCATCAATCTCCTCCTCGGTACGACGAGCGCGAGGTGCTTGGCGACTGATTTGTTGGAAGCGAGAGAAACCATGGGATGTGCACTCGGCAGATGGTGGGAGGAGATTGTGGAGAGGGAGGGACGTCCGGCGGAGGTGGCTGGGAGGTGGAATGTCCAGTGGGAGTGGGGAGGAGTGCAAAAGAGAATGAGAGGAGGGAAGAGAAGTGAGCCAAGGCAGTGAAGAAGACATTATTGAAGAGAATGTTCAGATGGATAGTGTAAAGTCCCTCCCTCCAAAAATCACAACTCACAAGTGGTATGACGTTATGCAGGTCTGGACGACGTCGTATTCTCTTCTGTTTCTTTTCAAAAACAAAAAATAGTTTTTTCCCATATCCTCCCCATCTAGTAGGACTGAAGTATTTTTTTCAAAAACAAAAAAATAGTTTTTTCTGGCCCAAACTATGTCTCACTAATTGTCCCAGCATTTTTATTGGGCCACGTGGCACCATTTTTTTTTAAAAAAAAACTGTGATATAGCCGGGCTTGGTTTACTGATATTTTTATAGGTTTGGTTTAATGCTTTAATGGATTTAATTATACCGAACCGGTGAATGAAAAAAAAAAAACCTCCCGGCTTCCTAGTTCCTACTCCCATTACAGATTGTTCAGGCATCGATTGATGTCAAAATAAACTTTTGATGTTCTTCCACCAAGTTAGACATCGATTCTCATTTTTTCCAATTCAGACAAGAAATGAGATTAATTTAAAATGTAGACCAAACTTCATGTTCATATTTCCAATTCATGATTTTTTTTTCTTCTAACACCTTATTCTCCCATCACGATGCCCCTTCTTCCGCCCTCTTTTGCTTCTCGCCGTCTCCGGAAGTTTCGCCGGGATACAGGTTGTTCTCGTTGGAGCCGGGGTTCAGGTTGTCGGAAAGGTTCCATAATGAATAGGTGAGGATTAGGAGGGCTAAGGCAATTAGAACTAGCATCGCTACTAGTCCTCACGGTTTCGGCGAATCTGTTACGGATCATTGAGTAGAGCCGCCGGCGCTCTCAAGCAACTTCACCATTGTAAATCGTATGCAATTCGTGGCTGGATTTCGTTGAGTCGACTGTCCCGGTGGCCGGTTCGCCATATGTCGCCGGAGAGGATGCAAGTTTGAGGAATCTGGCAGGATAAGTCGTAGAAAGCAAGGGAGGAGGGATGAGTTTGGTACCGGTAGTTTGGGGTTTTTTTGGGTTTTGAACTACCACTTTTTCACAGCTCGGACGGTGTCCTTCGGTTTACTTTTTTTTTCTGGATTTTGTCCATTCCTATAAAAAATTTAATTTATGTCAATAAAACATTTGTCCCATAAAAAAAAATTGAAAATCAAATCAAATAAAGGGAAATAAAAGTAAACAAAATATATTAAAAAAACTTAAAAAGAGAAGATTTGCGTGAGAAGATCGAAGAAGATACTCTCGAGGCCGGCGACAATCAAGCGAAGTGAAGAACTAACTAAGCATAGTTAAGGAAGAATGAAGGAACCTAAACACATACACTCAATCAAGTTGCTTCTAGGTTCTATCTCTCCCATGTTTAAAAGTCATTTTTTTCCATATTCGAACAATTTCTGAGCCGTAAGGAAGAGGAAGAACGAAGGAACGAAGGGAATTGGTAAAGCTAAATTCCCTTCTTCCGTCAGTCATTTACCCTTCCCTTCAAAACCTAAGTTCGCTACAATTATTGCATTTGTTCAAAGTGTGCTTCATAAATTTTACAGTACAAGAGAATTTCATCGGTCGAGCGCTTTATCTCTCGATCCTCTGTTACCATATAAGCCCTTGTCATTCTTGGATAAACTATCATTACTTGTGCTTTCTTTTGCATTTTCTCTTTGGGAAATTCCGGTTGGTACCCTTGTGGTATGGGGTATTCCGGATTTTGCCCATAACTTTTTTGTAGTTCGGTTGGTACCCCTGAACTTTTAAAAGTTCCGACATTTGCCCAGCCCGTCATACCTCATCTAACGCCGTTAGTAAGTTAAGGGGAAAAAAAAAGAAAATAAAGCAGGCTAAGAAAATGATACCAAATCCTCAACTTTGAGGTTCCACTGGCGTTTGTCTATTCTCTTCTCTCGAACGAACGAACAAGGTGCTTCGAGTCTCTCGTAGGTTTGAAAATCAGATATTTCCCCTCTCTGATAATGATAGATCTCTCCTTCAGGTTTGAAAATCGAACGAAGCAAAGAACACATACCTCATTCAGGTTTGAAATCAGATCTCTCCCTTCTCTTCAGGTTTGAAAACCCTAACGAACAAGGTGCTTCCAAGTTCTATTGCTGCCCTATTTTTTGTTTTTTGTTCATATTCGAACAAGTTGGTTGAGATTAGGTTTTGAGGTTCCTCTTAACTAAAATTGGGATGTTAAATTCCTACATGTTTGAGAATAGGTTTTGAGGTTCCTTTGATTTGTTCTTCTAGTCGAACCAATTGCTCAAACATTATGTGCACTACAAAAAAATATATGTGATAACACTTCAGGTCCCTCCCGAAAAGTAGGATTTGTTATCATTTTGGAACCTTGGGTGTAGATTCACCTAGAGATCAGGTTGGTTCTGCTTTGTTGAAACTGATCTTTTCATGATTAAAATGGCTAATCTTTACCCACCAAATTAACACTTCCAGCCAAAATATTTTTCTTTATGTACAAATTGTCAATAGCAGTAAAGAGGTTTATTTTACTTTGATGGTTCTCTCATTGTCCACTACCTTATTGTTGTGATGATTAGATCTCTTATTCTTTCTTTTATGAAAAAAATCTATAAAAACATTTATGTGTAGAGTCACCAATTAAGTTGTCAATATAGAAATGAAGTATATATATATACACACACACGTGATGTAGTTTATAGGTTTTGCATACAATGCTAAGGGAACAACATTGTGTTTGTATATATATATATATATATATATATATATATATATATATATATATATATATATATATATATATATATATATATATATATATATATATATATAGTTCTAGTTATAATTTGTTGATTTTAGTTTGATGAATCTAGTTCTAGTTATAATTTGTTGATTTTAGTTTGTAGATTTTGGAATTGAATCTAGTTCAGTTGAACACTTTGGAAACTTCAATTGTTGAATTTTGTTTGCTGTTTATAGTTCTGATTTTAGTTTGCTGGTTTTGGAATTGAATCTACTTCAGTTGAACAGTTTGGAAAATTCAATTGCTGAATTTTGTTTGTTGTCTATAATTCTAATTTTAGTTTGTTGTTTATAGGTTTTGCTTCTAGCACTTGAATCTAATTTGGTTGAATAGTTAGGAAACTTCAGTTAACTAATGATAGTGCTCCTAATGTGAGTATCTCACTAGGTCCAAGGCGAGCATAAAGCAAGAAATGATCATTGCAATTTCTTCCAATGGGCAGATGCGCCGAAGACGACTTATGTCCAAGGCGAGCATAAAGCAATAAATGATGTAGGATATGATTCACCAACAATGTCCGGAATTGACCTTCAAGACTTGAAGAATCAAATGATGGATTTAAAAGAATATTTTCAATGTATAGTTAAAGTATCTTTTATTTTGTACATCATATTAGTAGTGATAGTGCTAAGAATGTGAGTATCACACTAGATATTGCATTATGTATTAATTTCGCTAAACAGTTTCTGAATTATGTTTAATGAACAATTTCTGAATAGAGGAATTTTATGATGCAAGCTCTTTTCTAAACAGTTTCTGAATTATGTTTGTTTTGTGGGTCAAAAAGTTGACATTTGATCTTTTGCAAATCTGTCATAAACGTCAAAATGCCTTCTTGATTAATTCGAATTTATGGACAACGAGAGTATATAGACGAGCCTTGATTTCGATTAATTAGGAATTATGTTTTATGGGTCAAACAGTTTCTGAATTATGTTTGTTTTCTGATTAATTCGAATTTATGAACAAAATGCCTTCTTGATTTCGAATTTTATAAACAAATATATTATTGATCGTGAACAAATGAAGGTTCATCAACTACCTAAGATCTTTGTGTTATACTTTGAACTGAAAGACAGGGATGAACAGACAAATTTTTACAACTTAAACCTCAAAAATAAATGAAGATCATTCAAAACATCAGCAAATGAAGATCTGTATTACTTCGAGTTAAAAGATAAATGAACATCAAGAATATATAGACGAGCCTTGTGAATATTCAAACTACATGCATACTCCTTAAGAATACATCTAAAATGTACATAAATATGTCATTGGCTTAGAGGCTAGCTAGCATGCTTCCTTTTCTTCCTCGGTCCGTGGCTGTTGGAAGCAAAATATGTTGTGTATCTTGAATTAGCAAGCTCCTTGGGTATAGGAGTTCCAGATGACTTCAGCATCTCAACCAATTCAGGAAACAGTTTCTTGTTTTCTTCATTAACAAACATAATTGCATTTCCCTCCTCTCCTAATCTTGAAGTCCTACCGATTAAATGGACATACTCTTTAATGGAATCTGGCAAGTCAAAGACTATTACTTGCTTGACATTCAAGAGCTCCAGATTTTGCTGCAAGTCAAAAAATCAAATGCCAGCAATCTACTAATAGCAAGTTGAACACTTGACTACTAGCAATCTATTGACTACCAACACTTGAATTATGTTTAATAGCTATTGACTGCTCAGTTAGTTGCTCAGTTAGCTACTCAAAGGATAAACACAACTCCTTCAAAATTTCATAAACATAAACATATGCGAGCATCTATTTTCAGAAATAGTTTTTGAATTTTCAGAAAAACAAGATATTTCTGAATTTTCTGATCAGTTTCCGAATTTCCTAAAGAGATGCCCATGGGTTCAAGATCTGATACATAAACATACATGTGCATCTGTTTTCAGAAACAGTTTCTGAATTTTCAAAACAACAACAATTTTCTGAATTTTCAAAACAATAATATTCAAGAAAGCAGCCAGCAAACACTTCATTGCCAACTAATGCAATTTGCAGACGGTATTATTCAAGAAAAGGATATCATCTTGCAAGCTGAGTAAACAAGATATTTGTGTGTTGTAGAAATCTAAGTAAACAAATAAGATACCCTATTCGCAATTCATAAATACCAGACAATAGCTTCCCACCTAACTCCAAACCTAGAAATTTGAATAAATCAAACCTGAGTAAACAAACAAGAAATCTAAGTGAACAAACAAGATACTCTATTCGAGTACTGTAGAAATCGCAGTACACAACTTCACTCCTAACTCTAAACCTATAAACCCTAATCGGAATCACAAAGAAAAAATTCGAAGGAACAGGTGATAGAAGTTCAAACAGGGTTATGGATGCAATCGTCTTCGTTAGCAACCGTTAGGAGAGGAGATCGTCGCTTCAGTGAGGAGAAGAGCGGGGAATGCCTTGAACTATCGTGCGGGAGATCTGATACGAGCGGGGAACGTCGGGCGACTGGACGGGGATTTCATTTATTATTTCTTTTAAATTTCCTTTTATTTTTCTATAGAAAACGTTAAAGTTAACTTACTTTTAAACGGATGGGAAAATTCCGGAAAGATGTAAAAGTTCAGGGGTACCAACCGAACTACAAAAAAGTTATGGGCAAAATCCGGAATACCCCATACCACAGGGGTACCAACCGGAATTTCCCTTTCTCTTTCTAATGTGATTCAACTTTGCTTCCTCCATTAACAAGTAAATTGATTTTAGATTAAGATTAGGCTAATGGGTTTTATTTAAAATTCCATTATTCTGAGCCCACGATACACCTTCATCCTAAGCTTTTCGTATTCATTTACAATTTTGATACCACTAATGGGTTTTATTTAAAATGTCGAGAGAGGGAGAAGGGAAGAAGTTTGATACTACTAAAAAGATATTATATCAAAAGGCTAAATTCCGTTAGCCGAAAGCCATATACACGCTAAAAATGGTTGGATACACGCCATATTATGTGCGTAACAAGAAACCATAACATAAAATCATTTTTTATGAATTCATGCGCATTTGAAGGCGCATACAAGACTTCTTTTTATTTGTGTTTGGGACAATGAGGCGCAAGAGGTTTTTAAAAAACAGTCAATTGAGAAGAAATATTGGTTCTCGTTTTCCCCTCCTTTTCAACCGCGAAGAACAAGACCCGTTGGACCACCAGCGGTCGCTTCATCTTTGTTCCCTCCAGTCCCGGTGGCGCTCCTCAACGTCTCTAGTTCCGGCTTCGGACCACTAGCAGCGGCTTTCCCTCTCTTTCCTCCAGTTTTGACCCGGCGTTGCTCCTTTTGTGGCTTCAGTCCCGTTTCGGAACGCCAGCGGGTGCTTTCCGTCTCTTCGCTCCATGTTCGACAATTCAGTCCGGATTTGCCTCTTGCTTTTCAATTTTGTCTATTTACTCTGCTTCGGTTAAGTCTTCAGTTTGGTTGCATTTAGCACCCGGTGAGGAATACCGTCAGTGATAGACTCCTCCTTGAATTTTAGGTGCAATCGTAGTCACGGTTTCCTTGAATAAGCATTGTACCATAATGCTAGCAATATAACTTTCGCAGTATGAGGTTGTCAAAGACTATGTTCTTCAAATTCAATTTGTCATTCATGTGTTACATTCTAAGGTTGTCATAGGAATTGAAAACTGCAACACTTTGGGGGTATTTCGCATCAGACTATTAGATACTGGGCTTATTAGGTTTGCATTTCTATTCCTTAAACCTTTTCTCCATGACATCATTTGTTTGTTTTTTCGTTCAACATGTCATGCTTTATGGCATCCTCTTTATTTCTTGCGAAATAATCTCATATTATCTTGATTTTAGGTCCTGAGACTCTGTTAAGATAGTCATCAGGCTTCCCTGACATTAATAGATCACATGATTACGTTGAAGCCGATGGTGATAAGACAAGTAACTTGAACCATTCTGTTTACCAAGTAAGCAATTATCTGCTAATTTTGTGTGATAAATCTCTGATAATTCCTTTGGTTATTATTCATCCTACTTGACCTACTCTATGCTCAGATAACCGAAGGTAGGAATATTTTTGTTTGGTTGGGCTAGTCATGCATCAATTGATTTACTGACTTATTTATTCTGTAAAAATGTTATAATTCTTTGGTGATATATTACATTTTGGAAAGTTGTATTTTTTTTGTGTCGTTATTATGTCTATCTTACTATGTCAATAAATTGTTTCCTTTGTGATGTCTTCAATATCTCTATTGGTTGTTTATAATTCAAAAGTTCAGAAGTTATCAGTTGGTTGATGAATTCATTTGCACTGATTCAGGTACAAGTATGAAAACAACAAAATATTGGATGCTTCTGTAACTTCTCCATTGCAATACCAACTCTACAGTAATCAAAACTTGGGGTCTGATGGCACAACTGGTCTGTTTTACTTTAAGTAAGTGTTAAATGTATGATTTGCCAAATGAGTTGGACTGAAATGCCAATTAAGAAACTTCACCAGAATTCACCATCAAAATTGATTGTTGAAGCTTTCTAAACCCCTAAATATGATGTGTAGTAGAACTTGATGGTTTTGTGGCATTTGATATTTTTCTAAAATCATTTTTGTAATCCCCTTTTTCATATATTTAATGCAAACAAATTTCTTAACACAATAATTTGTGATTTAAGTGTTTTCTGATCTCCATTTGATGGTGCAGTTGGATGTTTGGGCAAAGAAAATAGATGTTGTTGGGTTGAGGGTAAGTGTGAACACGTTGGTGTTTGAGGTCCAACGTTTAAATAAGTTATCCGCATAATATGGCGTTGGGCCAAACTGAAGAAGTAAAAAAGGAGGAAGGGGAGCCAAAACTCCTATTTTTACTTCCGATTCAAACGAACTCGGTAACTCGAGTCGGCTTTTTGCATAAAAAGGAAAATAGAAATCTTCCGGTTATTACATCAGGTTCCCTTAAAGAAATTTCCGTCCCGAAACTTAATGTGAACGAGGGTCGCCTATAAATCTACAATTTTGAGGTCTATCTTTGAAGATGTTGTCATCTCCTCATTCTACTTAATTCAATATACCTTACCTAACACTAAAAGACAAGCAATCATCAATGGATGACACTCAAACATGCTAGCAATTAGACATTAAACACTCCATACAAAGCACATGTCCGATGACTAACCAGTCGGACCTAAAGTCGACACTAATTCCGCATACTGCTCGGGGTAAGAACTCCTAATCTCCTCGGTCTCCCAAGTAGCCTCATCGATTCCCCGCCTTGACCGTCGGATCTTCCACATCGGGATTTCCATAGACCGCAAGCGTCTAACATTCCTCTCTAAAACTACTACTAGATACTCTGTGAAGGTATGACCCGGCTCAATGGTGAAGTCCTCATATCTGATCAATGGTCAAGTCCTCGTAATATGATGATTACAATCCAACAAATTTCATTTGCTTTTTGTTGATTTTTTTGTCAAATTTATTCTTTTAAATTCAATTTTGGCTAAAGTCCGATTATATCTGTTTTACCAAACAAATCTTAACGTTAAAAATCTCTTTTGTCAAAAATCTCTTTGTTAAAACATATGGAGGAGGAGTGGCAATTGCTAGCCTTGATGATGCCTTGTATGCACCAGTTGACACCATCAAATCAGTTTTAGCTTCTTTGTAAAGGACAAAAAAAAAAAACCTTGAATTATAGTATTGTATATCCCTAAAACCTTTGAGGTTAGAAGTACCTCGACCATTGAGACAAGAACTGCTGACATCATTACAAAAGAATGACCAGCTGAGAAGGTAGGAGGACCCATTGTAGTGGAATGGATATGGGAACTTGACCTTATCTACAGTATTGTTGTAAGAGCCGAGTTTTTCTTTTGGATCGAGATCGGGTTTTGGCCGAGTTTAGCCTTGGCCGAGATCTAGCCTGCCGTGCCCGCGTCCCAGCTCTGCCGTGCCCGCGTTCCAGCACTGCCGTTCCCGCGTCTCAGCACTGCCGTGCCCGTGTCTCAGCACTGCCGTGCCCGCGGCCACGCCTGGCGCGCCCGCGCCATTACCCCGACGCGCCCGCGCCTGCACTTACCGCACCCGCGGCTGTGTTACCCGCCCCTGCGGATAATAACGACTAGAGCCGCTTTCTTGGACCCCGTTGACTTTTGCTTTACCTTGGCTTACCTTGTCTTCTCCTGGCTGGGCTAGGGCTTCTCCTTCACTCTTTTCTTCAGCCATTCTCTCTCCACGTTCATCTCTTTCTCTCTCTCTTGCTCCTTGGATCTTGGTCTTGGTTTTGAAAGAACCTTGTGAGAGTTTTTGTGTTGTGGTTTGTGCAAGCCTTGACTGATGTTCTGTTGGACTTGGAAACCAGCTTTGGGAACTGTTGGAGTCCCCTCCACCCTTGGAGCAGCCTTATGGTATGCTTCTTCTCTTCTCCTCTCTTCTTTCTTAGTTTCTTCTCTAGCTTAGGTATAGATGTATGTTTAGGTGTGCTGGCTTTGGGAAGGTGTTGTGTATGTGGCCTGGTCTTGCAATGGAATGTGAAGAAGTGTTGTGATCGAGTGAAGAAATGAAGTAGAGTTGCGGAGTCAAGTTCTATGCAGACAGCGCGCCCGCGCCCACACACAGCGCGCCCGCGCCCACGCACAACGCGCCCACGCACAGCGCGCCCGCGCTGCTCCTGACGCGCCCGCGCCCTGCCGTCCCGCGGCCGCACCTGCCGCCCCGCGGCCCTTTGCTTTCCGCTCCTGTGCTTTTGATCTCGCAGGTGCGTCTTGTCCCGGGACTACCTATGGATGGGTAGTTCCCTTTCCTTTCCTAGTTTGAAGTCTAGTACCATGCTAGGTACGAGTGTGAGGTTAGTACGAGTATGAGTACGGAACTGTTATGCCGTTTACGGCCTTGAGGTTACAAGTTGGAATATGATCCGTTAGGGATCCCTTGGGTCTAGGTGTGACCCCTTGTATGGATATGTATATATGTTTGTGATGGATGTGTTATGCCTTGTATAGGCCTTGTTTTCTCCAGAGCGGAGCCGAGTGTTCGAGTTAGCTGAGACTCCCGAGTTAGAGGTAAGTCCATAGGACTTACTTAGTTGCCATCTCTATATTAGATATTGCATGAATGGTGTTTTCTATGCTTGATAGCCTTGTTAGGAGTTTGGGATCACCGACCTATGGTTTATTACGGGCCCATTATAGGGCCGTGACAACCTAGCCCACTCATCCCACAGGGAGACTGGGGGGTTCTCTACGGATCGTCCAGATCTGGTAAACGGAACGGGCGCTGCCTCCATTCCCTCAGGGTACACGGAGGAGTCGTCCCGAGTTGCCCACTCCAGCTGACATTAGCACCGAGAGGCGAGGGTTATATTCCTCGTGTCACAAATTTTCATATTGAGATATTTATATTTACGAGTTGAGTGTTGGACTTATATTATAAGATAATAAACGGGTAAATGTTATGACAACATGTTATATGTTTAATTTTCTTGGATGTGTGTTTGTGCTCTGCATGATTTCATTTATGAGTTTGGTTAGCTAACGGTGTAGTGTCGTGTTGTAGACTTTGCAGGTTAGGATACTACAGAGTGATCCAGGCGGGGCGATCTGCTGAGGGCTCCGTACACTGGGGTTATACGCGTGGTTGGGTTTTTGATATGTTATGTTTCGTTGTACTCAGCAGTTGTACAAACTTTGCACTGGTTTATGTATAAGCTTTATGTTTTGTTTTAATCTGTTAGTGCCTTGTTGCAAGATTCTGTGAAATTGTTGTCAGGCTCGGGCCGGAATCCATTGTGAGATCCTAGCCCAATAGCGCCTCGAGTCCTGCGGAGTCGGGGTGTTACAAAGTGGTATCAGAGCCCAGGTTGACAACAATGGCACTAGTAATCTGCGATAAGCTCGAATAGATAAATAAACAGAACCCGAAAGGGTTCTGACTTTTCAAAAGATTTCTGATTTAAAATGAGTACAAATGTTTTGGGCAATCGTGTACGTGAGCCATCGCCCCTCTGAAGATCTCGACAGTTTATATAGATATTCTGTTATGTTTGTTTGATACATAGATACGTCATATATATAGCCTTGTAGGTTGGGTATATTTACCCTGCAGATAAGCTCAAACTAGAGCTGTATTTACATACGAATGAGGTAGGGCTAGATCCCCTATTCCTCCAGCAGAGGCAGGACAAGTCAGTTTCATGCTGTTGATCCACGTGTAGTAGAGGTGATTCATGAGGACGTAGTTGAAAGTGTCGCCCCTGATGTGAGGGAAGGTATAGCTGAGAGACATACACCCAGTGAGTCCAGTCAGACGACCCGGATTATGTCAGTATGAGGGGACCAGATGTCCGTGTATATATGAGACAAGTGGAGGAGGCTGCTAGAGCAGGTGAACGTTTTCCTGATCCGCCAGTGCAGGGTGAATCAGTCGAGAGATTGCACAGAAGGACTCAAGTGCCAGTTATACCGGTACGTGCTGAGAAAATTCCTCCAGTTATAGAAGAGCTTAGAAGATCTGAGAAAAGACAGCGGACTGGAGAGACCAATGTTGTTGGCGGAGTTGATAGTTCTGAACGAGGTCAGGTAGAGTGACCCAGGAGATTCGTGCAACGGGATTGATTGCATAGTTGTTGATGCCTTCTGGAGTTACACCAGGAAGGAAGAGGACAAAGTTCAATAGTGGGGAGCTTTTCTTTGGGTCGTGAGTTACAGATGATGTGTGGAATCATCCCGTTTCTGTCTCTGAGGAGCGTAGACTTGATTTGTTGAATGGAAGCCTAGTGCGCGATCGAATCCGAAGGCCATTCCGTATGGAACCAGTTGAGATAGCAATGCCAGTGGGTTTGCCGAGTAGACCTTAGGATTGCCTCGGCAAGTGTGTTGTATGCTTATGTGCTTATTTCATGCTCGTTTTGATGTGTTTATGATCTTATGAGACCTTGTTGTGCTAGTATGTTTTTATGTTATAGCCGGAGATGGTTCTTTTCCTCCATGCTATCGAGATACGTTTAGGTTTAGCTGGAGATGGTTCTTACCTCCATGCTTTTTGATGGACATAGTGTTGGGATGGAGACGGTTCCCTCCATGCCCTGGTGTTTTGAGGCTTTAGAGTGTGTACCTCGGCTGGTGAGTCCGAGTGGTTCGAGGTTTCTGCAAGTTTCGGGACGAAACTTGTTTTTAGGAGGGTGAGGTGTAAGAGCCGAGTTTTTCTTTTGGACCGAGATCGGGTTTTGGCCGAGTTTAGCCTTGGCCGAGATCTGGCCTGCCGTGCCCGCGTCCCAGCTCTGCCGTGCCCGCGTTCCAGCACTGCCGTGCCCGCGTCTCAGCACTACCGTGCCCGCGGCCACGTCTGGCGCGCCCGCGCCATTACCCCGACGCGCCTACGCCTGCACTTACCGCACCCGCGGCTGTGTTACCCGCCCTACGGATAATAACGGCTGGAGCCGCTTTCTTGGACCCCTGTTGACTTGTGCTTTACCTTGGCTTACCTTGTCTTCTCCTGGCGGGGCTAGGGCTTCTCCTTCACTCTTTTCTTCAGCTATTCTCTCTCCACGTTCATCTCTTTCTCTCTCTTTTGCTCCTTGGATCTTGGTTTTGGAAGAACCTTGTGAGAGTTTTTGTGTTGTGGCTTGTTCAAGCCTTGGCTGATGTTCTGCTGGACTTGGAAACCAGCTTTGGGAACTGTTGGAGTCTCCTCCACCCTTGGAGCAGCCTTGTGGTATACTTCTTCTCTTCTCCTCTCTTCTTTCTTGGTTTTTTCTCTAGCTTAGGAATAGATGTATGTTTAGGTGTGCTGACTTTGGGAAGGTGTTGTGTATGTGGCCTAGTCTTGCTGTGGAATGTGAAGAAGTGTTGTGATCGAGCGAAGAAACGAAGAAGAGCTGCGGAGTCAAGTTCTGGGCAGACAGCGCGCCCGCGCCGACACACAGCGCGCCCGCGCCCACGCACAACGCGCCCACGCACAGCGCGCCCGCGCTGCTCTTGACGCGCCCGCGCCTGCCGCCCCGCGGCCCTTTGCTTTCCGCTCCTGCGCTTTTGATCTCGCAGGTGCGTCTTGTCCCGGGACTACCTATGGATGGGTAGTTCCCTTTCCTTGCCTAGTATGAAGTCTAGTACCATGCTAGGTACGAGTGTGAGGTTAGTACGAGTATGAGTACGGAACTGTTATGCCGTTTACGGCCTTGAGGTTACGAGTTGGAATATGATCTGTTAGGGATCCCTTGGGTCTAGGTGTGACCCCTTGTGTGGATATGTATATATGTTTGTGATGGATGTGTTATGCCTTGTATAGGCCTTGTGTTCTCCAGAGCGGAGCCGAGTGTTCGAGTCAGCTGAGACTCCCGAGTTAGAGGTAAGTCCATAGGACTTACTTAGTTGCCATCTCTATATTGGATATTGCATGAGTGGTGTTTGCTATGCTTGATAGCCTTGTTAGGAGTTTGGGATCACCGACCTATGGTTTATTACTGGCCCATTATAGGGCCGTGACAACCTAGCCCACTCATCCCACAGGGAGACTAGGGGGTTCTCTGCGGATCGTCCAGATCTGGTAAACGGAACGGGCGCTGCCTCCATTCCCTCAGGTTACACGGAGGAGTCGTCCCGAGTTGCCCACTCCAGCTGACATTAGCACCGAGAGGCGAGGGATATATTCCTCGTGTCACATATTTTCATATTGAGATATTTATATTTACGAGTTGAGTGTTGAACTTATATTATAAGATAATAAACGGGTAAATGTTGTGACAACATGTTATATGTTTAAGTTTCTTGGATGTGTGTTTGTGCTCTGCATGGTTTCATTTATGAGTTTGGTTAGCTAACGGTGTAGTGCCGTGTTGTAGACTTTGCAGGTTAGGATACTACAGAGTGATCCAGGCGGGGCGATCTGCTGAGGGCTCCGTACACTGGGGTTATACATGTGGTTGGGTTTTTGATATGTTATGTTTTGTTGTACTAACTTTGCACTGGTTTATGTATAAGCTTTATGTTTTGTTTTAATCTGTTAGTGCCTTGTTGCAAGATTATGTGAAATTGTTGTCAGGCTCGGGCCGGGATCCATTGTGAGATCCTAGCCCAGTAGCGCCTCGAGTCCTACGGAAAGCTGGCCATCAGACCTCCGTTGTTCGCGTATTCCCCGTGTTGCCTACAAGCCCTTTCAACTCGGTCTCAGGTAATTCTCTTCCTCCGTTTTCCTCTAACAAACAATTTGTCAGATTTCGTTTTTTTCTACTTTTGTCATTACTGTAATTCAACGACACCAATGCACTTAAATACTCAACCATAGATAACTCAGTCCCAATAATGTTATATAAATCCACATCCTTGATGCAATTTAGAACCAAGTATTCACACTTATGATCAGTCTAGAAGAGTCGCTCAACCACATCAACATTCTCTGATGTTAATGGACACGAGATAAATAGTAGGTGTGAATAAAGAAGTTGAACGGTGTATTCTAACCTAATAAACAATCTGCATCAGCTAGATAAGAGAAGGATATTGCGTTGCTTGCTGCCTTACCTTACGTTTATACTCATCTTTATCTTGCTCTAAATCAATCAAAGAGTTCACGTTAATTAAGTACCGAGGCTGAATTATTGATTAGTTAGTAACAACTTCAAGATAGATTCGCGAAATTGCCGATACAATTGTTTTATATGTGTTGCTGCTTAATTTTGAGGGTTTTTTTAGGGATTTTAGTGACAAACATCCTAACATTAGTAAACTGTGTTTAAATTACTCACTAGGTACGGCTTGGATGGCATGGTGATCACACAGTTAAGTAGTTTGTGTGGTACTACAGGTTGCTATTTTGCTTCTTACTGAGATAACCCCTAAAAAGTCTAGTTGTTCATTATTAACCAAGTAGCCCATGGGCTTCAGCCCGATCTTATACATTGTACTTATCCCCCAAGCTATCCCTTGTATACGTGTATATATATACCCTATTAGGGTAATCATAATCAATCAACAGAGATATCAATTATTCTCCTCTCAGATTCTATATGGTATCAAGAGCTCTAGGTTAAAACCAATTTTTTTTTCTGCCGCTGCTCTCTCTGCACCACCATGTCGACCTCTGCTTCCAACTCCAACCTTCTCTCCGCTGCCTCCACAACCACTCCGCTCAATTTCAACATGCCCAATCTCACAATCAAACTTGATCTTCACAACTACTCTCTTTGGAAAAGCACCATCCAATCTGCTCTTGAAGCCTTTGAACTAGAAGATTTCATCCTTCACACTGCCAAACCACCAGCAGAAACAATTTCGGCCACTGACTCATCACCGAACCCGGCCTTTGCTACTTGGAGACGCAAGGACAAGATTGTTCTTCTGTGGCTTCGGATGACACTTTCCGACCGTGCACTTGCTCTTGTTGCACGCTCGACCACAGCCCGTGATGCATGGGCTACCCTTGCCACTTCCTATCAATCTCAAACTCGTGCTCGTAGGATGGCACTCAAACAGCAACTTCAGACTCTCTCAAAAGGCTCTCTTTCGATGATGGAATACATCGAAAAGAAACGATCTATCTCCGACTCCCTTGCTGATAGTCTATACATTGTCTCCACTGAAGACTTGGTGAGTTACATCTTGACTGGACTAGACTCCTCTTATGGTCCCTTTCGCACTGCCTTCATGATGCGCACTGATGACCCAACAATTGATGACCTCGTTGGTCTCCTCCTCCAAGAGGAAGAACGTCTCTCTGCTGATGCCATTCATGCCAACCTTCCCGCTGCAGCAACTAACAGTGAACTCCCTCTATTGCCTCCGCCAGCCGCCAATTACACATCCAGAAACTCTACTCAGCGCTCCTCCAACTACCGTGGCCGAGGACAATCGTCATCAGGCTACACTGATCCCTCTCAGACACGCTCGACTAGACCTGCGTCCACAGACCGAGGATCGTTCGATCAATCTACTGATCCCAACAACCGCACCCGGGCTCCTTGTCAAATCTGTGGTGGCACTAACCATCGTGCTCTCAACTGCTGGAACCGCTTAAATGAGACAGATTATCCTCCACGTCGTCGCACCTCCTCTACTGGCAACTCCGGCTCCAACCAGCAACCTTCTCATACACGTGCTGCCCATGTTGCTCATCACTCTCCATCGTCAGTAGTTGATCCTTCGTGGTACTTTGACACAGGGGCCACGGATCATGTCACCTCTCAGTTTGAGAACCTGCAGGTTGCTGAACCATTCCAGAGCACTGAACGACTCCAAGTTGGGAACGGTAACAAGCTATCTATTTCGAATATTGGTCATACTACTTTGCCTGCATTGCATAATTCCATTCACTTGACTAATGTCTTACATGTGCCTCATATTACCAAGAACCTACTTAGTGTCGCCAAATTAACTCGTGACAACAATGCCTACATGTTATTCTTCCCTAATTACTGCCTTGTTAAGGATTTGCAGGGTCGAATTATCCTCCGAGGAACCCTTGAAAACGGCCTCTACCGCCTCCATCCCGCCCCGTCTACACAATCACCAAAGGTCCTGTTGAGCTCACGTGCGTCTCTAGAAGTCTGGCATCGCCGTCTTGGTCACCCACATGAGTCTATTTTACGTTCTTTAGTATCCAAATTTCAGCTTCCTATTTCACATAATAAACTCCCGCCTGTTTGCGGTGCATGTCAATTAGGCAAGAGTCATAGAGGTCATCTACCTACATCTCATGTTATCTCACAAAAACCTTTTGATTTAACTTATTCTGATGTTTGGGGTCCATCTCCCACCTTATCCTTAAATGGTTCACGGTATTTTGTATTCTTTATTGATGATGCTTCCAAATTCATTTGGATATTCTTTATGTCCCATAAGTCCCAAGTTCGGGATATCTTTATTGCTTTCCATGCAATGGTCCGCACACAATTTAATTCCCAAATTCGCGCAGTTCAAACCGATGGGGGTGGCGAATATCGCGCACTCACTCCATTCTTCACCTCTACCGGTATTCTTCACCGCATCTCTTGCCCTCATACACAAGAACAAAATGGCGCTGCTGAACGCCGTAACCGTATTGTCGTTGAAAAAGGTCTTTCTCTCCTCGCTCATGCTAACCTCCCACAAGTGTTTTGGGAACATGCTTTTCACACCGCTATTTATCTCCACAATCGCACCATTACACCCACTCTTGCAAACACCTCTCCATACCAAATTCTATACCACCGATCTCCTGAGTACCACTTCCTCAAGGCCTTCGGTTGTCTATGTTACCCCTTTCTCCGTCCCTACAACTCCCACAAAATTGACTTCCGCTCCCTACCTTGTATTTTTCTCGGGTATAGCTCTAAACACAAAGGATACTTGTGCTTTCACCAACCTTCCTCCCGTATGTACGTAGCTCGACATGCGGCCTTTGATGAAACGTCCTATCCCTTCACATCCAACTTATCACCACCATCAGCCATACCTACCCCACTTTCACAATGTCTACCTCCTGTTGATCTCCTTCATCTTGCCTCGGCTCACACCACCCCAACTATCACCCCTCCTATCACCCCTCCTATCACCGAATCCCCACCTTCCCCTCCCGACACTACTCAACCCTCACCCATTTCATCCCCTATCTCTCCCTCACCGTCAACCCCACCATCACCACCACCCCGACGCAGTTCTCGACCCCACTTGCCTAGCTCTCGCCTCCGTGACTATGTCTGTCACCTAGCCGACACCACCACCCATCCTGAGCCCAAAACGTATATCCAGGCTGCCAAAGAACCCAAATGGAATTCAGCCATGCAGGCCGAGTATAATGCTCTTATTCGTAATAATACTTGGGACCTCGTTCCCTTACCTCTTGGCTCTAATATTGTTGGTTGCAAGTGGGTGTACAGGGTCAAAACCAATGCGGATGGTAGCCTTCTACGACACAAGGCCCGCCTAGTTGCCAAAGGCTTTCATCAAGAGGAAGGGGTAGACTACTTCGACACCTTTAGTCCCGTCGTCAAACCAACCACCATCCGCCTCGTTCTCTCCATTGCTCTCTCTAAAGCATGGCCCATCCGTCAACTTGATGTTAACAACGCCTTCCTCAATGGTGATCTAAATGAGTTGGTCTTCATGCAACAACCACCGGGCTTTGTCGATTCATTACATCCTACACATGTGTGCCGTCTTCGAAAAGCCCTATATGGTCTCAAACAAGCACCAAGAGCATGGTTCACTAAACTCAAAGACTTCTTCACCACCAATGGCTTCCGCGCTTGTCATTCCGACACGTCCCTATTTGTGCGCCACACATCTATTGACACTACTTACGTTCTTGCCTATGTTGATGACTTGATTGTTACAGGTTCAAACTCCAGTAGCATTGCTGCTTTGGTGACCAAACTCCATGCGGCCTTCTCTATCAAAGATCTTGGACCACTAGCCCTCTTTCTTGGCATCCATGTAAGACGGCATGGCTCCAACTTACTTCTCAACCAATCCAAGTACATCAGTGAAGTGCTCAGCCGTGCTCGAATGAATGAGAGCAACCCCATTCGCTCACCTGCTGATTCCAATTCCCGTCTAACACTCGACGGTGATCCACTCGAAGATCCGAAGCTATACCGGCAACTTGTTGGTGCACTCCAATACATCACCATCACTCGCCCTGAGATATCCTACTCTGTTAATCGAGTGTGCCAGTTCATGCACTCTCCACGTCTTCCACACTGGCAAGCGGTAAAACGGATTCTTCGTTACTTAAAGGGTACGCTCAATCACGGTCTACTTCTTCAACCCTCTGGTACGTCTCATTTAACCGCTTACAGTGACGCTGGGTGGGCTGCAGACCGAATTGATTTCCGCTCTCAATATGGGTTTGCAATCTATCTTGGTGATAACCTAATCAGCTGGACCTTTCGCAAACAAAAAGTTGTTGCTCGCTCTAGCACCGAAGCCGAATACCGAGCTCTAGCCTACACCGCAGCTGAACTCATGTGGGTCATGCAACTTCTACGCGAGCTTCAGGTACCGCTCCAGTCCTCGCCGCTGCTCCTCTGTGACAACATAGGTGCACAATTCCTCACCGCCAATCCTGTTGTTGGCTCTCGCTCCAAGCATATACATCTCGACTTCTTCTTCGTTCGGGAGCAAGTAGAACGTGGCAATCTTCGCGTCCAGCATGTATCCTCCGAAGAACAAATTGCCGACGTCTTCACCAAACCACTTGGTTCCAGCCGGTTTGCTGCTCTTCGCTCCAAGCTTCAAGTCGTAGACCCGTCTTTTGCTTGCGGGGGAGTATTAACCAAGTAGCCCATGGGCTTCAGCCCGATCTTATACATTGTACTTATCCCCCAAGCTATCCCTTGTATACGTGTATATATATACCCTAT
Source organism: Fagopyrum esculentum (assembly GCA_033239045.1). Taxonomy (NCBI): domain Eukaryota; kingdom Viridiplantae; phylum Streptophyta; class Magnoliopsida; order Caryophyllales; family Polygonaceae; genus Fagopyrum; species Fagopyrum esculentum. Next base: position 92,060,667 of record BSUD01000004.1, on the reverse strand, counting down.
TAGGGTAATCATAATCAATCAACAGAGATATCAATTATTCTCCTCTCAGATTCTATATTCATCATGCAACTGATGTTGTTGGATTTGTGTTATGATTTGACTTTTCTTCCATCTGCTCTTTTGTGTGAAACCGTGCTTTTTAGAGATTGATTTGGGCATCATGTAGTCCAGATCAAGTTGCATTGATGAAGACTTCAAATAAATGTTTCAGTTTGTAACTTATAAGTTCTTAATAAATTTTTCTGCTCGGAGATTTCATACACAAATTGGTTTACTGACATAAGATTTTGATGTCTTTTAGGTTAGACCAGTGGCATGGCTTCCAGTGATATTATACCCTGTGGGTAGGTTTGTCACATTCCTTTCATCTGGGATGCTGAAAATGCTTGGTTTCAAAGGCAGAAGGTAAGCTGAGTTTTCTTTTAGTCAATAATGGCATCCTCTTAATGTGTTTTCCTTTGCAAATCACGCTTCTTTGTTGCTTTATGATACTATAGGATTTTACTCTTGCAGTGGCATACCATTTCTGTAATCTTCTGTTTGCTCCATAAGGCTTTGACCAGATTTGACTTTGGAATTTAGAATACAACCTATAACTTCTGTTTCCTGCAATTGCAAAAAATTTAGTCTCCAAATTATTATGGTTAGAATAACAATACGGTATTGGCAATTTAGAAGAAATTTTTCTAAAAGTATTTTTCTGGGTGAGGGTTGCCTTCGATCCCCAACAGTGCCAAATATCTTGTGAAGAAGATGTTGCGGCAAGATCCTAAGGAACGACTTCATGTCGTTGAGATTTTAAGTAAGCAATTGTCCCTTTCTTTTAATTATTTTTCTTTAAAAAAATATCATGGTTCACTATCATTTACTTAGTACTTCAAACACCATTAATTGGAATTCACTTTATTGTAGTCAAATATGCAGTTAGGAAGAGGAAATATATAGATGAAATCATCACAGTTAATAGGTTATTAGGCTCATAGCAATAAAATCAAGGACCGCCAAATTGGTACTAGCTTTTGTTGTGAAAGAATAACCAGTGATTTATACAATTCATAATTTTTGGCCCAAGCTGCATTATAATTTAATTTCTTCTAATTCAACTGTCAAAATACTTCTGGTTTTCAGTTGTTTAGACGGTACCATCAGACAACTGCTCCTTTCATATACGTTATTTATTTTTGAGGTTTGACTAAACTGACTTGACTGTAACAGATCATTTTTTGGATGAAGGTAGATGGTGTTGCTTCCGATAAGCCACTTGACATCGCTGTTTTTAAATAGAATGAAGCAGTTCAGGGCAATTAATAAATTGAAGAAAGCAGCTCTAAGGGTATGGATTGCAGGTGTGCATTTTCTATTTTTAATCATTATCCTATTTTAGACATTCTTATATTGTCCATGCTTGTTCAGGTAATTGCAATAAATCTGTCAGAAGAAGAAATTGTTGGCTTGAGGGAACTGTTCAAATCTATGGACATTGATAACAGTGGAACAATCACTTTTGAAGAGTTAATAGCTGGACTCCCAAAACTAGGAACAAAGCTCACTGAATCTGAATTTAGATAGTTAATGGAAGCTGTATTAGTTCTGTCCTTGATCACTTTTATCAGTTTTGCGTGCTATTCTTCCATTTTACCTTTCACTTCCATACTCAGGAATCTAGAAAACCCAAATAATAGATGCATGACTTAACTCCGTTCCAAACCATCTAAAATTTGGTAGAACTTGATCTTAGATCTGCCATGGTCCCAAAAGTGCTGCCAGTTTATCTACAAAAAAACTCTATTTTTGCTAGATTTCTAGGTGATGCTTCATATGTCCAATTTTCCATTCGAATTTGGGCTTTATTGAAGGTGTTTGAGATAATTTTCCTTTGTTTCTAAATAATTTGTGAAGCATGTTCCCACTACAACTTCTTTTGATTGGACTGAACCCCCTTAACCATGACTAAACTGTTGTTGATGGCACACTTGCCACTTACATAGTAAACTCATTTTTATTCTTGATTATTTGTTTAGTGTATTCTGGTTTTACTACTTTCTCTCTTTCCTATAGTTCAACTTTATTGTCATCTTTCTCTATTCGCATTTATGGAGAGTTATCTGAAGAATTATTCTCTGATTCATCTCATGATTGTGTTCCTTTATATTGTGTGTGTTGTTCTTTTCATTGGATTCATTCTTCTCACTTTAAAAAAGCGAGAAAAGATTGACGAGTATCACATATCCCAGTCACAGTAAAAAAAAAAAAGGTTCTGATAAGTTTCTTGTATTTGAGAAAGTGGCATTCATCCCTTACATCATAGCTGGTGACCCTGATCTTTCAATAAATGCAGAAGCCTTAAAGGTGTTGGATGATTGTAGTTCGGATATAATTGAACTTAGCTTACCTTACTCTGTGATCCATTAGCAGATGGCCCTGCTATCCATATACAGAATGGATATTGCTGCTATTTTATTTTTTCCCTAAAATAATGATACTTTTGTTTAGACTATTATCAAATTATGATTATGGTAGGCTAATGCTACACGGACATTGCTAAAGGAACTAACCTTGAACATATGTCCTTGACTCAAGTTTGGGGTTTGTAGTGATTTTCGACCAAGAGGCGGAACTTGAATTTCTAATTCTGACTATGTGCTCTCTTGCTCTTAGTTTTTTCAATGAATGATATTTCATTTCCTACAGGGTTGAAAAGAAAAGTAGCAGAACTCATAAAGGAATTCAAGCAAAAGGAATCGGAACGTAACCTTCGTCAATATGTACCTTTTTCTGGATTTATACCTTTATACATAGCTTCTATATTTTTTTGTTTAAGGGTACATCAACATATGTCTTCTAGATCTGCAATACATAACAACAATTTTCGAGTTAAATTAGATTGAAAAGGAGGATGAAGATCTGGATATGGTGGTGCGGTGACGCTTAGGTATAAGGACGTGCTATATTATGCAATAACAATCATGGAAGACAAATCAACAATACACCAAAAAAACGGCACTACAAAATCGAACAAAGAATGACTATCAATGAGGGGTGAAATTGGGTAGATTTATAGAGACGAAAATTACCAGGTATGTTTCTTAATTCCTCTTAATTTCCCTTTACAAAAACCATACAAGATCCTTAATTATCTCATGCTATCTTATCATTTAAAACTAATTATAATAAAATATAACTAATTATTCAGAGATTTATTGGAAGATAATCGAAATAAAAAGATAACTTATTTAAATGAAAAGATAATTTCGATAAAATTAGAATCGAATGGTTATCTTGTGGGAGAACATTATATTCGAATAATAACCGTGTGGGCGAAGATTGATATAATAATATTTTTATTTACGTTAAATATATTTATATTTTTGTTTAGTATATAAAATTTATTGGCTTAAATAGATATTTAAAAAAAAAAGTTGTTATCTCTTAAAATTTTGTGAGGCTGCAACGGCTCTTTTAGGATAGGTATATAGATTTTATTTTTTCTTAAAATCCAATCATCTTCTTGAATTTTTATTTTAAACGTTTGATTTAAGCTATTTATATTCCAAAAAAATTGATTTTAAATATATTTATAAATTTAAATTCAAATCTTTAGTACATATCCACAAAGTAATTTACAAATTTTTAACCTATCTAACAAACTCTAAACAAATATCCAAAAAAAACTCTAAACCTACTTAATTAGCTCAAATGTAAACCTATTTTATTATTTTCTTTCTCAATCTTCTAATTGTTTTTTTACGTACAAAATTCCTTTATTTTAGGTTGTCAAACTAGATTATATATAATGATTTTATTTTGTATCATAAATCTATGTATATATTTTTTATTAATTTAAATTTTTATATTTAATTCACATATATATTGTACATATTTGATTAAAAAATATTTTGAATCAAGCTTTAATTACGGATAGAGATTCCTACGTTAACGACACACGGATAACTCCTATAAAAAGGATCTCTGTTTCATTTTCCCTCCACTTTTTCTCAGCGTTCTCTCTCACACTTCCGAGTTCAGACGATTTTCTTCCAAGGAACAATTCCAACGAACAAAGGTACGGAAATGATTTATACTATGGATTAGTTCCTATCAAAGTATTCTCAGCAGCTTTTTTTCATCTCAATTTCTGTTTTTCTTGAGCAAATCTATTCTAAGGATTAGTTTTTTATTGATACGTTGAATCACTGGTGTTCTTAGCAAATTAATTCTGTGATTAGTTTTTTTTGTTGAATCAAAGGTACGGAAATGATTTATACTATGAATTAGTTCCTATCAAATTATTCTCAGCAGCTTCTTTCATCTCAATTTCTGTTTTTCTTGAGCAAATCTATTCTAAGGATTAGGTTTTTTTGTTGATACGTTGTTCTTGAGCAAATTAATTCTGTGATTAGGTTTTTTTTGTTGAATCTATGTTGAATCTGTTGTTCTTGAGCAAATTTATGTTGAATCTGTTGAATCTATGTTGTTCTTGAGCAAATTTATTCTAATTTGTTGATATGTTAAATTCTGTTGTTCTTGAGTAAATTTATTCAATGAATTAGTTTCTCTTTTGTTGATAGTTTGAATAACTGTTCAACAGGTTTAGAAAACTATGTCTTCTCCTACTAAGTTTCGTTGGTCTCTTGAGAGTTCTGCTACAGAAATTATAGAGAAACATTTGTGTTTGGCCAAATCAGCTAATCAGGCTAAGAGGTACGAAGACATGGTTAAAACCATGCATAATCGTCTAAATACCAACAACATATGGGCTAATGAGGATTTAACTGTGGAAGAGAAGAATCTATTGTATGTGGCTCATAATAAGTTTGTTGGACCAAAAATGGCTGGATGGAGGAACATTGCTTCTTTTGAGCAGAAAGAACAGGAGAAAAAAGAGAGTAAGGAGCATATGGAAACTATCAAGAATTATAGAAACAAGATTGAGACCGAGCTGATTGAGATATGTAACAGAATCCTGAATCTGCTGAATAAACAAATTTTCCCCCATTTAGAAAAATCTCAGTCAGAAAAAGTGTATTACCTGAGGATGATGCATAAATACCAAAGATACCTCGCAGAGATGAAAGAAGCCGCTGAGACAGAGACTGAGATGAAAGGAGTCGCTGAGAATACTTTGATAGGAACTATGTCGCCCCCTGCCAATTATGGTGAGAGTCTTAAGAGTTACTGTACTAGAATCAGAAAGAAATACGTGTGCTTGGCCAAGCTAGCTAAGCTGGCTAAGCATTACGAAGATATGGTTGAAAGCATGCATGAGAGACTAGATGAATTCATATGGATTAGCGATAAGATAACTGTGAAGGAGAGGAATCTCTTGTTCGTTGCTTATAAAAAATTTGTTGAACCAAAAATGGAGGCATGGAGGAAAATTGCTTCTCTTGAGCAGGAAGAGGAAGAGAAGTACAGAGGAAACAAGGAGCATATCAGCAAATATAGAAGCGAGATTGAGACCGAGCTGAGCAAGATATGCAACAGAATCCTGAATCTGCTCAAGTATCGAATTCTCCCCAAAGTCGCAAATTCTAAAGAGAGGGTGTTTTATCTGAAGATGAAGCATGAGTACCAAAGATACCTTGCAGAAATTAAGAAGTATGAGACTGAGCATGAGAGGGTGTTTTACTTTTTGGGGATGGCTTATAAATGTGACGAGGAGGCTAGCTCGTCTGCTGACGAGGAGGAGGAGGAGGAGGAGGAGGCTCGCGCTGCTGACGAGGCGTAGGAGGCTCGCGCTGCTGACGAGGGACAGTTGTACAGCAAAACCCTGGAAGTTAGACTTGATTTGATATGAAATAATTTCTCTTCTTATTGTGGGCAAGGAAGGCATTTTATCTCTTGAGTTCATGAACTGCTACGGTATGGAGTACAGACTTGGTGTCTTTTTTGTAAAGTGCTGCCTGTTGGTTATACTTGCTTGGATAAAGAGAAGAGAAAGATAACTGTGAAGTCTGATCTTTTCAATTCCAATCAATCTGATGAACATAATCCCTATAGATAGGCTACACGTGCAAATTAAAGTTTAAAAATAACCGTAAAATAATAGATGGTGCCATTGTGAGGATATCTCAACTGCACATCTGTTCCCACGTCCACCAAATTGCTAGCAGTTAATCACATAATTTACCACTTCCTCAAATTGTAAAAAATATTGTTCGAGCTTCTAGCATTTAGATTTTGATTTTAAAAATTGTAAAAAATATTGTTCTAGGCTTCTAGCATTTAGATTTTGATTTAAGTGTGATTTTATGTTTTGAAGGTCATAAAATATGAAAGTGTTATGATAATAGTTTATTGATAATCCATCTAAACAAGCCAAGTACTTGGACCTTCTGGCACGTTATTATGTTATGAAGCGTCAACATCTTCATGCCGCTCATGTGCTGCTTAAGCTGGCTGAAAGTGTACCCCTTGAAGGCAGGGATCTCCCTAGTTTGGTCCTACGTTCTTGCCCTGGCTCTCTACTAAGGACATTGGGATATCCACACTGTTACAAATGCATTGTCTAGCCTGCAAAATCCATCTAAGCAAGCCAAGTACTTGGACCTTTTGGCATGTTATTATGTTATATAAGCATAATAACGTGGCGGGGAGATGAGGAAACTGTTAAATCCTATTGATAACTGATAACAGTGCTCTTGTATTGATGATAACAATGCTCTCTAATTCAAAGGGACAAAATTCATTACACAACAGATTTTTCCCCACGGTCCACTCCGTAATGTTTTTCCCCAAAAATAAATAAATATTTTTTATGTGGAAAAAATCCGGTCCGGTCCGATCCAAACCCGGATCGGAACTTTACGGTCCAGGACCGGACCGGAGTTTTGCACTTACGGTCTAGGACCGGGCCGTAATTTCCGGTCCGGTCCGGAATTGTGCAGCCCTAGGAGTGGGGAAGAGAACAAAAGAGAATGAGAGGTGGCTCGTATAATTTTTCAGGCTCGGCTCGTTTAGAAATGAGCCGAGCCGGAACATCTAGGCATTTTATCAACACTTTTAAGTGCGCTATTTTCATATCATACTAATCTCAAAATCCACATAGACTTCAATTCACAACCTTATAAATTTCATAAAACAAAGATAAAAAATCGATACCACGACATATTACAATTACAACACTTTCATCACATATAGTATCACAATTTTATCATCACAAACTATCCGAATAAACGTACACAATCACACATGTTTTGTGATACAATTTTTTCACTTCACAAACGATATCTCCTTCAATCGACCTATCATTACGATAACAAAAATGTCCCTGGACAGGATGTGAGATCAAGAAAAGACGTCCTTTGGACAAAGATGCAAGACGCCGACGTCAAGAGATCCTACAAGGAACCATGAGGGGATGAAAAAAAAAATTAATAATGATTAGATGAGAACAAAAGAGAGGGAGGAGGGTGAGGAGGTGGCTTGTTCGCTGATTTTAGAATGCACAAATCCTTGACGAAAACGCCAAAAACTTGTTTGCTCAAAAATACGAGATGCTTAGTTTTACCATTTATAAACTCATAATAAAAACCGAAACTAGTAACAAACCCACAATGTATGGGTCATTACGTAGTATGATAAGTATTCCAAAGTTGAAAGAAAAGACGTTGACAGTTCAATTTGCACAATTGATCAAAGATATATTAAAGGTCCAGAATAAGAAATAGAAGGAAGGAGTAAGGGTTAGGAAGTTCATATTTTTTGTTGGTTTTGGATTGTGTTTGATCAAGGATCAAACAGAAGTGACAAGTGAATCAAATAAGCACACAAAGCAAGATGTTATCGAAAAAAGGAAAAAAGAGATTCTAAGGTTCATAGATCGTTATTCATGGCATCAGACTCAAGATAGTTGCAAATGAAGAAGGTAAAGAATGCTACAAGACGGGTCTTTCTTTGGTGATGATCTATTACCGGGTAAGTCTCAAGATCATCTAATTTCAATCATAACTACCTATTACCGGGTAAGTCTCAAGGTAGCTAGGACGGAAATTCGGCACAAATTGGATTCTCTATCTAAGGACCAAGTAACCCCTTGCCGGGTAAATCTCGGAAATTATCAAGCTTAGATAGTAACCCAACACACCACAATCCAATAGAGGGGTTTTACTCCTCTACTACCTAAATTCCATCATCTTCGATATATAAGGTAGGAAATTACCGAGTAAGTCTCTTTCCTATCTTAGCTTGCTAGCTTAGAAGAATTCTAACCTTAGGATTTCCATAATTCTATAGCTAAAACCATCCTGCAACTAGTCCATCATCATCCAAGCCACAAATAACTTTTTATTCACCCTAGAATCACTAAGATTCTAGCCAGCAATAGACATAATAAAATCCAAAAAAGTAAAGCAAGAAATAATAAAATTCATGGTGATAAAATTACAAGGAAGAAGAGATACAAACTAAAGAAAATATCCAAAATCTTATTCAAAAAAAATTTTATCCAAAATCACACAGAATTTTTAAGATCCAACAAAAACTGACTACAACACAGCTCCAACTTGCTCCAAAAATATCCAGAATCACACAAAATTTTCACTCCAAAAATATATTAGAATAATGAAGATCAAGGACTATTGAGGTGCAAGAGAAGAAGGTAATTTTCGATCTACAATTTTAAAACCAAAGGTCAGCCCCCTGAGACAATTTGCCACCTTTTCTTTTTATACTCAACCTCTGCAAAAAGCAAAGGTCGGACGAAAAGCATATGAAACGCAAATTTGACACAGTTTATACAGGAATCTCGGCCAAAATGGCCAAAATATCGGGCCGAGAAGATGACACTTCGGGGGCGAGATTTTACTTCTCCTTTGAGCTTCCTTCAGCGTCTTTGAGATATCGTTCTAGCATGTTCCCACCTCGGGCCGAGGTAAGGGCAGAGATTTGGATATGTTATGATCATCTCGGCTTCAACCAGATCCGTCCTTGTGCATCACGGGCCGAGGTGATGGCCGAGGGAACTCTCTGCTGTAAATATCTCGGCTTTCCTTGCTTGATCTCGGGCCGAGGTTTTGGCAAAGGTTGCTCTCAACTTGGCAAAATTCGCCTACAATTAGATGGTATCTTCAATCTTGGTCGAGGTAGCAACAAGTTCACCCGAGATACCTTCAAAAGTCCAATGTTTGCTCCTTAGCTCGATGCTTTATCTTTCTTTCTCACATGTGAATTCTTCATGGCTTCCACAACTCGCTCTACTTCAAGGCTTGATCCTCATATGCATCATTTGAACTCCAAAATGTGTCAATTCACCTACAAAACCCATCAAAGAGTGTGTACACATCTATTCTTACAAAGTAGAACAAAACGAGAGCAAATGATACAAACTAAGGCTTATTCACTAGTAAGGAAAGAAAAATCTACCTAAATGCGTCCCTACACTAAGGTTATAAATCATGTTATCATCACCGGTTTTCTGTCGACCGTAGAGCGGAGAGGGATAAGAAAGCTCCGGCGCCGGTCTCCACTAGTAGGAGGGAACAATAGGTTTGCCTCAATACTGATCGGGAGAGAGGAGAGGGCTCAGTGTGGCGGGCTCCTGGGCTCGAAAAGCTTTGACATTGTCTATGGAGTGGCGGAGTTCGAGTAGTCGGGGATTAGTACCAGGATGGATCTTTGCAAAGTTGGGAGGAGAGTTAAAGTGTAACGGCCCTCTGTGCTCCTCTATAGCTCGAGTAATCACAACAACAGGTGCCGGTGTAGCGGGCACCTGAGTAACTGTATGGGATCTCTCAAATGATCCCTCTTGTGCTGGTAGATCAGGGGCACGTCTACCTGCTCTGGCAGCCTCCTCTACTCGTCTGATATAGTCACGGAAAGCTGGTCCCTCCATAGAGACACGATCCGAGTCATTTGACGGGACTCTTTGGGATCCCTGTCTCTCAGCTGCACCGTTCCTAGTCTCAAGAACGGCACTCTCAGCAACGTCCTCGTGAATCTCCTCCGCTGCACGTGGATCAATAGCGGGAATCCTACCTCGTCCTCTACCTGGAGGGAGTCTACCTCTATCTCGTCCAGCTGCATGTAAGGCTCTAGTCTGAACCATCTGCAGAGGACATAACCTAACTCACAAGGCTATATATATGCCATATGTATAGATATATATATATATATATCACAACATCACAATAGATAGTATCTATCCACATATATATATCTATACTGTCGAGATCTTCAGAGGGGCGATGGCTCATGTACACGATATCCCAAAACATTTTGTACTCATTTCCAAAACCAAAACCTTTTGAAAAATCAGACCCCTTTCGGGTTCTGTATATTTATCTATTCGACCTTTATCGCAGATTGCAAGTGTCATTGTTGTCAACCTAAGACTCAGATACCAACTTTGTAACACCCCGAATCCGTAGGACTCGAGGCGCTACTGGGCTAGGATTTCACAATGGATCTTGACCCTAGCCCGACAACAAGTTCACTAGATCTTACAACAAGGCACAGATAGATTAAATACAAAACAAGAACTGATATATATATATATATATATATATATATATATATATATATATATATATGTATATATATATATAGGGTTAGGATCAAGTGAGAACCATTATTACGGTAAGAAATAAGAACAGTTAAAGATCGTCGGATTAAAACACGAAGGGTTCAGATTGATCGACTATATAAGGGAATCGTCCTTTAAAATTTATTACCGTAGTCATTCTTATGGTAACATTATATATTTATTTGCTTATATGGAAGCTATTAACGCGATATGTTAATTAATTGTGTACGATTTATGGAATGCTAGATTAGCCGTGTCTTCATTTGCACGTTTTATTGAATGTATTGAAATTGTTCGTTCATTTCTTTATTGTTCGTGCATATGGTGAAGTAATTGTGTAAATTAATACGTATAAGCTCTAGGTCTCTGTGCAAAATTGTAATGGGATTGCACTAGTCGTGTAGTGTATAATTAAAATGTGCACTAATGATAATTAATCGTGCATGTGTTAGAAAGTATTGCTAGTGACAATTATTATTCTTTTAAATTATATTACTACATAATATTTATATTTTTTACACCAAATTTTGCAAGAAAGCTATAGGTAAATATGACATGAAAATGCGGTGCATGTCTAACATAATTGAAATGTACATGTGTTATGTATATAGGATGCACGAATGATGCAATATAGGAATGTGTATCCAACAATCTATATGACACGTGTTATGCGACAATGCATCTAGTCCAGTAAACGTGTCATGCACGAGTCCAACAAATGTGTCGTGCACGAGTCTAGCAAACGTGTCATGCACGAGTCAAAAAATTAGTGTGGGATGCCGGAACGGAAGAGTGGTATATAATAGAATAAATGAGGGAAATGTGGCCCTTTATATATTTCTTTTGTAAAATGGGCCTCTAGAGAAAACAATAAAAATTAGGCCTACACCTAGAGAAATAAGACATAATTGAAATGATGGTACTGCACAACATTTAAATATTGATGGGATGTTTACGATTCATACTTTTTGTTTTTTAAATAAAGTGAGGGAGACTCCCACTTAATCGTTCATATGTTAGGTGTGTTATTTATTTTTTGGGTATTGTATGACGAAACTGGGTTGTTATTTTTTGGGTATGTTAGGTGTGTTATTTATTTTTTGGGTATTGTATGACGAAACTGAATTGTTATTTTTTGGGTATGTTAGGTGTGTTATTTATTTTTTTGTGTTGTATGACGATTTATGTTTGATTACCCAAAATTCCGATCTCAAAATTAGGATATTCACTTACCATGTTCGATCTACTACATTGACAACCATACGAAGAAACCACTTATCCAAACATATCAATATCTTACAAAACACTTACCCAAAATGTGTTATAATGTTGGATATGTTTTATAGTTACCCAAAATGTGTTATATTTAAAGTGATATCGTGGATATGTTTTATGGTTACCCAAAATGTGTTATAATGATCAAATGTCAAGCGAATTTTTCGGTAATGACCAAATGTCATTTGATATTGATGTTTGTGTACAATATCGAGTTTTGAAAATTTTGGGTATGACAAATTTAAATTGGGTATGGATTTTGTATTAAGCGATGTTTAAATTGGGTATAAATATAAAATATTATCCAATTTATGGATATTGTTTTATATTATTATTTGATTTATTGGGTATGTTGTTTTCGAGTATATTTATGTATTTTGACAAATTTATTTTTGGGTATGATTGTGACATTAGTTGGGTAAGCAGATTGTTGGGTAAGCAGATTTTTGGGTAAGCGGATTTTTTCTGGGCAAGGGCTGCGTTTTTTTGGCCCCAAATTCCCTTCAAATGTCAATCAAAAGTGTCACGGTCAGTAGTCACATCAACCATCACTCACTTTTGTCAATTTTTTGTCCTATTTATGAATTAGTCTAGTAAAGTAAGAGCCCTATTTCTCAATTTGTAATTGGTAGGGCCCTAAATTTTAACTCTATAGTGTAAAAGACCCTAAATGCCAATTCAGCCTATATAATATTATTAGCACAAACATGTAATTTAAATTTTGGTATACTAAAATAAAACTTCATCATCATCGTTCATTTGTTTAATCGTGGGGTCTTAATTGGTTCTTATTTCTTACTGTAACTTTAGTTCTTACCTGATCCTATCCCTATATCAAAAGGTAATACAGAAGCACAGCTGAGTACAAATAAAACATAACTGTACAACAAAAGATCCCATAATCCCCTATAACGACCCAATGTACGGAGCCCTTAGCGGATCACCCACTCTAGATCACTCTTTAGCTCTCCTAACTTGCAAAGGATTTACAACACGGTATAAAACCGTTAGCTAAATATACACATATATATAGATGCAAGAGCACAAACACACATTAGGAATCATAACACATCATCATGCTTTCACACATTTACCCGGTTTATTATCTTTAGAACGTCCAACACTCAAATCATATAAATATATCCGAATATGAATATATGTGACACGAGGAATATAACCCTCGCCTCTCGGTGCTAATGCCAGCTAGAGTGGTAATCTGGGATCAATTCCCCGTGTACCCTATGGGAGTGGAGACAGTGCCCGTCCCATTTACCAGATCTGAACGATCCGCAGAGAACTTCCCAGACTCCCAACGGGATGTATGGGCAAGTTGTCACGGCTTTACAATAGGTAGGTAACCATAACATCGCATGCTATCAAGCATATACACACACCACTCATGCATACATCTAGTATATGGATGGTAGCTAAGTAAGTCCTATGGACTTACCTCAAACTCAGAAGTAGTCTCAACCACGATCAACTCTCAAACACAGTCCACTCCAATCTAGAGGACAACACTGCCCAGTAACAAGGCATAACGATATATCAAACTCATATCCATCAAAGGGGTCACACCTAGACCCAAGGGATCCATAAGAATTGTATCCTAACTCGTAAACCTCAAAGCCATAACCGACATAAAAGATATCATGATCATCAACATTCTATTCCCAACCACATACCTAGCATGATATTACCTCTTTTACTAGGAAAGGAAAAGATCTACCTTACTCTAGGTAGAACCGGGATAAGAGGCACCTGCATGACAAGAGAGACGTAGGGACGGAGCAAGGCAACCCACAGGAGCGACGATGCTCGGCCGCAGGCGCGGTGACAACGGCCGCAGGTAAGCGTAGGCACGGCGCAGGTGCTAGGACTGTGGCCGCGAGGGCGGCAACTTCCGGGCGCGGGTGCGGTGACAAGGTCCTTGCATGGGCGGTGGGTCCGGGCGCGGGGGCGGCGACTCTGCAGAATGTAGAGTCCCGACTTCTCTTTCACTCTTCACATGATCAAATCACGTCTTCTCTCATCCAAAACCAAGCACATACATATACGTACACAAACTAACATCAATATGCCTTCCATACATCTAATCATAAGCTAGGAAAGAAAAAGAGATCAAAGAAAGAAGAAGAAGAACAAGGAGCTTACCCACAACTGTGGCCTAAGCACGAAACTGATCCAAAACAGTACCTTAGCTGGCTCTTAAGCTCAGCACAACATCCACTAGCATCATCATCATCAAGACCACACACAATTCTCTTTCAACTTAAGGAAAACTCAAGCAAGATCAAGAAGGAGAGAAAGGAGAAGAAAGGAGGACGTGAGAGGCTGTAAATGGAATGAAGAACCCTTGCTCAATAAGCCAAGGAAAAGGATAAGAAGTGAAGAGAGTAAAGCACGGGTCAAGAGTCAACAAAGCCGACTGCAGCCGCAAGAAACCGCAGGGGCGGGCTTCCTGGCCCCAGGGGCGGAACAACAGACGAGCTGCAGGGGCGGCCTCACGGACCCTAGGTGCGGCTAAGGCCAAAACTAGCTTCAAAGACTAAGACTCTTACAAATAATTTCTCCAAACCCTTGTTAAGATAGTTGGTTAAGATAGTTGATATGAGATATTTTGTCATATAAGGAGATGAGAACTTAATTGACTAAGTACCAAGTATGCTAGTAAACTAATGTAAACATGATATAGGCATGATATGGAAATAGAGATGAAATAAGAAAAGTAATCAAAATAATCAAGTGAATTGGACTTATCAATCCAAAGTTATGAAGGAAACAATATTGCAAATAGATCAAAATCAACTTTCTTCAACTTTTTTTAGGAACACTTCAAGAATACTTTGAATCCGTTTACACTAGAAATGAGAGAGAATTGTAACTTGATCTACACCTATTATGTTATATCTATTCTAAGGGAACCATGCCCTTTATATAGCCCTAAATATGTGGTCCAACCCATCAAACTAACAAAAAGAATATTTCTAACAAACTCTTGTAAGTGGCCGGCGGTTAGGATTTTGCCTTTGTCCGAGTTTTCCCTTTCACTCGATCCACGTTGTTGGCTCACTCGATCGAGTAGAATGGAAATTCTAGGCACTTTCCTCTTCATCCAAATCCCGGTTTCACTCAATCTATGTGTATCTTGTGTTGGTCGAGTGGAGTGAAAATCAATCCTTCTTCCATCGAGTCAAACATGGATTAAACATGAAAACGGACTAAGTCACTCCTATATGCTTACTAACATACATTGATACTCATTTATTTCCTAAGGTAAAACATCAATTCAAGAGGATATAGCTTGGATTTGGATTTTAAGCTAAAACCGAATATGAAACTACTCACTCATGGTCTGAAATTCAAACACCTCAATTAGAAAACAAACGACAACATATGATATTGGATATGAAATAAGGAAAGTAGGCAAAAAAAAATTAAGTGAATTGGACTTACCAATCCAAAGTTGATGAATTTAAGCACTAGCAAATATGTAAATGTCTTATTCTATACAAAAGCTAAGGAAAATACGTGAAAATAACACTATGAAGATAGCATAAAAACATGGTATCCCTTTCACAAGCAAGTGAATTGACAACAAGTTAAGAAGAATAGGGAGAAGAATTGAAAGTATAAAGTGAAGAGAATTACCTTGCTCAGATAAGGGGTTTAGCTCAACTGCAGTTCCAAACTATAAATTAGGATTAAAAGATAAAAGAAAGGGGGAGAAGAATTGAAAGTGTGAATTGAAGACGATTACCAAATTTTCTTTGCTCAAATGCAATTCCAAACTTCAAATTAAAAGATAGAAGAAAGGAGAGAATCATATCGATAAGGAAACCATAACTCTACAAAAACCAGAATTTCAAACTTATCGATAAGCAATATAAGAATAAAACACTAAAAATTAAAAGATAACAAGCTCACCAGAATGTTCTTTGAAGAGTTTAACACCCCAAATCCATAGGACCCGAGGTGCTACTGGCTTAGGATCTCATAATGGATCCTGACCCTAGCCTAACAACAAGTTCACTGAATCTTATAACAAGGCACATATAGATTAAATACAAAACATGAAACTGATATATATATATATATATATATATATATATATATATATATATATATATATATATATATATATATATATATATATAAGTATCAAAAGATAGTACATCAGTACCGCTGAGTACAAAGAAAACAACGCTGTACAATAGAAGAACCCATAATCCCCGATATCGACCAAGTGTACGGAGCCCTCAACGGATCACCCACTCTGGATCACTCTGCAACTCTCCTATCCTGCAAAGTATCTACAAAACGGTATAAAACCATTAGCTATCCATACACATATATATAGAGATGCAAGAACACAATCACATATAAGAAAGGTAAACACCTCACGCATTTACCCGATTAATTATCTTTATAACGTCAAATCACCACATCATATAAATAGATCAATATGAATATATGTAACACGATGAATATAAACCAATATATATATATAAATATATATATATATATAATCTTTGGAATGATCAATGAAAAAAATAATAATATAGACCAACAAGGCATATAAGCACATAAGCACAACATTCATCTCCATCTATAGCATACATCACGCTAGCACATCAAGATCTACTAAGATCATAAATCACATCACAACTAGCATGGAATAACACATCAAGGCATATAAGCACATAAGCACAACATTCATCAAGATAGCATTAAGATATACTCGTGCTCCCACAAATGGGTTTGTCCCAACATATACTCTGGATAGTTCCTCAGGACACTATCCTCAGTCTCTCACATAGCCTCTTCAGGTCTTCATCTCGACCATAATATCCTCAATATGGGAATGTCTTTTGAATGCAAGCGTTTCATATCTTATTCCAAGAATGTAATCAGATGCTCAACAACGATGTGGTTCAACTTAACCACTAGATCATTATAACTCACAAAGTGTTTCCAACCTAGTATATACTTCCTCAGTTGAAACACAGAAACACTGGGTGAACATCCACCAACTTCAGAGTGAAAGCTAAACATCATGTTGCCTTCACAAAACTGATCAAGATCTCAAGTAACCCACATATTGGAAACTCAGTTCCCCTTTCCATAATACACAACTAACGTCTCACAGCTGAGATACCTCCAGCCGGACATGAACTCTCACTTGAACTTTAGAGGTTAACACTTCTTGTCTACACACACAATCTGGCGACTATGTAGAGCCAACACTCTTCCTTTAATCATCGTTACTCGAACTATAAAATCCTGAGTCTGGTCATGTGTTATTTCCACTACTACTGCTAGATCACTTCTAGCATAAGGATATACGACATCTATGTCTATATATTGCCTCATAGGGCCATTCCAGAAAGATGCACGTCCTTCATTGTTATATAATAAAATCAGTAATGGAAGGTAATATAACCATCCACGTTTCCCATTCAACTTACAACTTATAATAGATCCTTAAGATCTAGATGATCCTCTCTAACTGACCATCTGTCAAGGGGTGAAGTGTAGTCATGAGGTACAAACTCGTCCCCAAAGCAGTCTGAATGTGCTGCCCAAAATCTCAAAGTAAAAACATCCATCTCAATCAGAAATGATCGTTCTCGGTATACCATGGAGTCTCACTATCTGTCTAGTGTACTCCTCGGCCAATTCATTCACTAGCCACGTCCTTCTGATAGAAATGAAACGTGCCGGTTTCATTAATCTGTTACCAACAATCCAGATAACATCAATCTTCTACTGGGTCACAATCCCATAACAAAGTCCATAGAGATGTCCTCCCAAATTCTACTACTGCACTGGTAGTGGGTGGGGCTTATCTCTAGATCGGAAATACTCTATCTGGACCTGCGGATAGGTCACACACTGTATCACAAATCTCGTTATATCGGCTTCATACAACATAATCGTCTCATCTCGTGGTACATCTTACTCATACCTGAATGTACTGAATAAGGTGTACAGTGGGTATACCGTAATATTCTGTCTCCATCTGCATCAGCAGGTACACAAAAACGGTCATGATTCTTCATCAGTCCATCTACTCCCATGGAGAACTATGGTGCCTCAGTAGTCAGTACGAGACATCCTTTCTTTAAACCTTGTCAAGGTCGGGCAAGTCTCCTACTTCTGTTGGACTTCATCCAACAGACCAGGTAGAACCTCTGAGGTATAACTGGGTATCCTCATCAAGGAACTGATTGTTCAACTCTAGCCAATCTAGATCTCTCTGAAGTTGAGGCTGAACTATCAGTCTCACAATCATCTTCTCTTGGAGCGTCTTTCCATTCAAGTTATCGACGACAACATTCAACTTCTCTGAATGATATGAAATCTTCAAGTCAAATATTCAACCATTGTTGCATAAAATATACTTCAGATTCCTATGATCTATAGAAATCTGACATGAAGATCACACCGGTACGGTCTTCTCAAAAGACTCGTAAATGAATACGTAATCATATAAAATCCTTCCTCAAAGCATTGGTAGCAATCGGCTGAGCCGAGAAAACTACGTATTCCTTAATGTTCATCAGTATCTCCCATGTTACAACATACTTAATTCTCGCCAGGTCAACCATGATCCCACTGACGGAAACAACATGGCCTAAAAAGGCTACCACTGACATCTCAACTTACACTTAGAGAGCGTAACATACAACTCTCTATCTCTCGAAATCTGCAGAACGGTCCTCAGACGATCGGTCTACTATTCTCTGCTATGAGAGTATACCGACATGTCATCAATGAAGTCCACCACCAACTAATCAAGGAAGTCGATGAAGATATTGTTCATCAACTCCATAAAAACTACTAAAACAATCGTCAACCCAAATGACATCACTACAAACTCGTAGTGTCCATAAAGGGTATGGGATGTTATCTCATAAACATGTTGCTCTCTCATCCATGACTAGGGATATCTTGAGCACAAATGAATCCTGAAAACACAATTGCTTCTTGAAGCTAACTCATCACGTCGTCAATACGGAACATGGAACCTACTAGGGTAAAGAAGCCCGTTTCAGTCAAATTTTAAAGTTATCAGTACAATATCTCAACAAGCACCATATAGTATAGCTTTCCCATTCAATCTTGTATCATACTTCAACTCGATACAATGTCCACACTCCGCTGAGGTGGCAGCTAGACGGTTCAGTAACATGTCTATAAACTCATAAACAACTGGAATACCTTCCAATGTTGGACTATCTCGCTCCTTCATGGTATAACACTAGAATGCGTCACATTCCTGTGCTATCAGCTCGCTGCGCGTACAATCCTGATGAAAAACCCGTCTCTTCAAAGGTCTTAACCTCAGAAGACCTCTATTTAACTCAACTCAGTAAAGACTATAATAGTCTTACTATTAAAAGCTAACACCACATGATATTTATTCATCCAAACCATACACATAATGACTTCCTCATGCACCTACGACATGACAAAGAAGTGTGCAACCATACACGAGTCTCTGAAATAAGGGAACAAACACGCATCTCACGGGTATCTCAAACCCAAAAAGGTAATCTTATAAAGGAAAATCCACCTTCTACTATATACCAAAATTCAACCATTAACGCATGCATCGAAAGACATGACGTGCATAACACTCACAACAAGCAAAACTCCACCAGGTAAACCATTAACGAGAATGGTACCTATAATAGCTAATACTCATAGCTCCTCTACATATCATCACTCAATGTCAGATCCATGCTCCTCAGGTATCACTGAGGTCATTACTATAGCCGCCACTTCCACTCTTTCTACACCGGAAAGAGGAAGGTCTTGTTGGGAAGAAACACCACCGTGCTGACAGAAAGGGCCAGATGACCTAACTCACCACAAGTGAAACAAGCTATCAGTGCCAAAGGGCGCACATAACGCAAATGATCTGGATAGCCACAACTGAAACATAATCATCCCATCCTTGCAACCTGTGCAACTGAAGGGTAACTCGACCTTCGTCGTCCACCTAGAATGATCTCACTCTTGAAGGGAACCTGTAAAGGCAATGCCTTGCCCTGTCTATAAAACTTCGCTCTATGCCCTGCTTTACCACACGTAAAGCATATGATGGGCGCCTTTGGGCACACAGATCGCCAGTGTCCCAACTTCCCGCAATTAAAACACTGTAGTTCCTTGCAAGTCGTCTTCATGGCCAAAGGACCACTTAATTGTCCAAATACCTGACTTGGTCCAACATTCATCGTCTTCGCTTTTCCACTAACTGATTCAATCCGTTGCTTCTTCTCTGATCCAGAAGCTTCAGTTGATACCGTAGATGTTGGTAAGCACGATGTAAGTTTACCCGCTCTTGCAGCTTCATATACTTGGCGTATATATTCTCGAAACTCGAGTCCACTCATCGAGACGTAATCAAGCTTCATGGTCGTCCTCTGCTATAGGCGATACAACAGCGGAAACTGGTCCCTGACCTATCACTACTGGAGGAAGAGGAGGTGTACCCCTACCTCATCCCACTACAGATACTGCTCTAGTTTGAGTCATCTGTAGGATATACGCACCTAATCTTATAAGGCTATATATATGCCATATGTATCGATATGTATATAATATATCCACATAATCCACACATATATATATATATATATATATATATATATATCTATGCTGCAGAGATCCATGACAGAGGTGACGACTTCTCGTACATTCTAACCCAAAACCACACTTAAAACCAAAACCTTTGAAAACGTTAGATCCCATGTAGGCTCTGTTTATTTTACCTATCAAACCTCATTGCAGGTAGCAAGTGCCATTGTTGTCAACCTGGGCTCTGATACCAACTCTGTAACACCACGAATCCGCGGGACTCGGGATGCCACATTGGGCTAGGATCTCACAATGGATCCTGACCCTAGCCTGACAACAAGTTCACTGACCTTACAACATGGCACTGACATATATAAAACAAATACATAAAACAGTATAAACTGTACGACCCAAAGTAAAAACAACATAGCCGAGTATATAAAACGACATCCTCACATAGGAGGTACAAAAGATCATCCTCACGCAGGAGGGGAAACACAACAACCCCAAACCAACCACCTAATGTACGAGAGACCTCGGCCTGTCACCCTGCCAGATCACCCAGTAGCGCCTAACCTGTAAACATCTACAACACGGTATGAAACCATTAGCTAACCATAAATATATGAGGTAATACATAAGCACACGCACAATCATGAAAGATAAACACATCAACATGCTATCACATATTTACCCATTTATTATCTTTATATAATGACCATTCACTCAAAAACCGTATATATATATATATATATATATATATATATATAGATGAAAGTATGTGACACGAGGACCGATACATCCCCGCCTCTGAGTGCAATGTCCAGCTGTACGAGTATCGGTCACACAATCCGTGTACCCTATGGGAGTGGATTGCGCCCTTCCTGTAAACCAGTCTGGCCCGACATCAGAGAACCTCCCAGACTCCACGGCGGGATGAAAGGGAAAGGTTATCACAGCCACGCAGTGGGGCAGTCAATAGAACATAGGTCGATAAAAACGACAACTCATGCTATCATAGCAAACATATAAAGCACACACCACTCATGCAAACACCCAATATAGGGATGGTAGCTAAGTACGTCCTACGCACTTACCTCAACCTCGTACAAACTCAACCACGATCACCTCTACACTGGAGGGACAACACGGCTTATAAACAAGGCATAAAGAGATATATCAACCTCTATTTATCAAAGGGGTCACACCTAGACCCAAAGGGATCCATAAGGATCATACTCAATCTAGGAGCCTCACAACCAACTAAACCTCAATATCTCAACATAACTCATAATTCCTCAAATCTCAAGGTAGTATATAATCGACATTCCTCAATCTCAATTATAATCCTAATTTAATTAATTAACCTTTAATTAATTAATTATATTTCACCAGAATAACGTTTTGCCCGCAGGCAATTTCTAAACCCCCTGTCATCATATTTCATCAAACAAACTATCCATAATCACCAGAATAATATAACGACCATAATGGAAATTCCAATTATCCATTTTAACCAACTTAAGGTCAATTTATACTTACCCGCAATACGAAAAACGAATAAATTCATAACTTATTCGTTACTAACTCGATATACGATCCGGAAGAAGATACGGACTCCTAACAATGCAGGGAGTAAGAGCACGGTAAGAAACTCCGCGTCCAATGACTTGCGGTGGTCGTAGGTGTTCCGATAGCGGTAAACGGAAGCTTTACCAAAAAAACTAACAAACGGGAAATAAGTTGGTGTAATAACCGGATATTTTACTTCCGGTTATTTTCGAGACAAACCGGAAGTCGACCGGTTTGAAACTTCTTCCGTCACCTTATCCTTTTTCTTTAAACTCCGAGTTGGTTTATGTTTTTTTTTTTTTTTTTTT
>BSUD01000004.1:92008084-92038337 GCA_033239045.1 Fagopyrum esculentum | reverse complement strand
TTTTTTTTCTTTTCTTTCTTTTCCAGTTATATTTATCCTTTTATGGATACAGATCTAGTCTTACCGGATCTTTTCCGATCTAGATCGAACCGGACGGGCCAACAAGAGTTAAACCCTTCTTCTTTAAGCTTGACGGGCCCATCAAGCTGACAGGCCCATTAGAAGAAGCCCTCCTCAACCTTCTGTCGCTTTCTTGCCCTAACGCTCCTCTCACGCACACTGCTGATGCCGCTCCTCCTTCACACGAGCCAACAACGCCCCTTCTTTCTTCTACTCCAGTCGGCAACAGGGGACTCGTGGTTCACGCCGACGGAAGTCCGACGTCGCCCTTCGGCGAGCCATGGGAGACTGTGGTCGTGGCTCCTCCGTCGACGCTCCCTCATACCTTCTCCAGCCGTGTTGTGCGTCGGTATGAGCAGTACCGGATTCCACCAGGCTCCCCGCCCTTCCCTTCTGTCGACCCTTCCACACCGATAGCAGCACCGGACTATCTCTTCGCCTCCAGCCCACAACCGCATCTCCTTACGACCTGCTGGTGCGCCTTGCCCTAGCCGCAGGTGGCTCAGTTTGGGCCGCAGGGGCGCCTCCTCCTAGACCTGGCACGCGACGCAGTGAACCTCGTTCGGCAAGGTGAGCTTTCTGCCTCCCTTTTCCCTCTTTAACTCCCTCCTTACTGCTGACTAGTGCAATCTGGACAGCAACCTTCCCAGCAGATCGTGGACAGCCGACTTCCTTAGCTTCTGATGCCGGATCTCCAACCCAGGAACCCTAGCAGCAGCGAGTCATGAACCTTCCTTGCCTTCATTCACGCAAGCATGTCTTGTCCGGCTAGTTGGGTAAGGACCGCAACCCTCTTCTCTGCGTTACCCTCTTTGTTCATACACTGATTAGAGTACCATTTGATGCCTTTAGACCTTCCCTAACAGCCTCGGAAGATAGCTTGAAATGCTGAGGCGTTTTCTGAATTTTTCAGAAGTGACAAACAATCAACTTCGGGTCCAGATTTGGGTAAGTTAGATTTCTTCTTTTTGGCTGATTTTCGGGTATGTTGTAGTCAGTGTTGCATAGTATATCATACTAAAACTTGGGAACAATCGGAGTTACGATGTGAGAGTTATAGTATCCCGAAGTTGGCTATTCATGTAGTTTTTCTTTTAGTGTGCTGAGTTTGAGGAAATTTGCTTGAGATACAGTTTTGTGGAATAAATCTGGAGGGGTTATTGACTTCTGTTAGACTTGAATTTCTGACACGTTATAGTTGATATAGTATAGTAGATCATACTAAAATTTCAGAGGAATCCATGTTATGGTTTGAGAGATATGGGGTTTCAAAGTTCAGTTTTATAAATGTGCTGAGTTGAGTAAAACAGCATGAGATGCTGTTTTGTGAGATAGTTTTGAATAGGCTTTTGATCTCTGTTAGGCTTGAATTTTTTATATGATATAGTTGACATCTTGTTGTAGATCATATTAAAATTTGGGAAGAATCGGAGTTACGGTTTGAGAGGCATCCAGCGAGTGGTTTGGGATGTATGATTTTTCAAAGATTGAGTCGTAAGCAGTTTTTCTGTTGTGCTGAAATTCGGTTTTGTGAGATAGTTTTAAATAAGATTTTGATCTCCTTTGCGGCTGAATTTTGGATATATTATAGATAAGATTTTATAGTAGGACATATCAAAATTTGGGATAAATCCAGTGAGTGGTTTAGGAGTAATGATTTTTCAAAGTGTACTCAGATTTTGGCTAAGTATAGGATACTTCAAGTGTTGTAACCAACTTTGGAATTTTTATAAAAATGATGGATGAACAGTTTTGAGAAATTCTTGCTCCTAAGGGTAGAGGGAACATCATAGATGATCTAGAGAATTGTTTCGGAATTTTTATAAGCTTTTACGAATTTTATATTTGAAACCGAAGTTGGACCTTTACGATCTTTCGGAAAATAGGAAATAAGAAAAGTGACAGTTGTAACCAAACTAAACTTTAGGACTTATAATATGACTTTATAGTCTCAAATAGAAGTTTAGACTTGAGTTTTGGAAATTTTGGGAGTTTCGGGACCAAGGGTAAAATAGTCATTTTACCATAAATTAGTATTGTAATTGGTTATGTCCTATTACGATCTTCTATCTTAGAAGTCTTAGACTTCTAATTACGTGGGAGTGTGCTAATGCACTTTTCTCCTTTGGCAGGCAACTGAGTTGCTACAGTTTACAGAGTGAGTTTGGTTTACAGAGAGTCGAGATTTATAACAGGTAAGTCCTTTGGGCTTACTTAGCTGACTTCTAAATATGAGCATGAATGATGATAGTGGTGTGTGATTGAGATGTTTAGAGTTATAGGTTGTGATAGATATTTACCGACCTATACTTGGCCTAAGAGTAACGGGCGGTGGCATTCTGCTCAGTTAGCTTGCGGGCGCTGGGGGTTTCTTTAGGGACTAGTCCATACTCGGTTTGTAGTGATGCTACCAGCGGAGGTCAGCTAGACCTACACCCAGTTGGATAAGGAACGGAGGCGAGAACTGTTAATAGCTCTCGTGCCACAACTGTAAAATTGAATAAGATGAATCACCTAATTAATAGATAATAAACGGTTGAGTGCCAGCATGATGTTTGTTTAAAATTTTTCTGCGTGTGTTTGTGCTATTGTTATTCTGCTTATATTTGGATTGTTAGCTAACGGTTTATCCGTGTTGTAGATCTGTAGAGATAGACAGTTGCAGAGAGATCCGGAACGGATGGTCAGCCGGGTCCACGTACTCATTAGATGAGGACGGGGGAATCTTCCATACGTCATGCATGTTATGTATCTTTATATATGTTTGTAAGGCTGTCACATGTGTACGTTCATACCATTAAAAATATTATGTTTTAGAAATTGTTATAATTACATTTGTGCCTTGTTGTAAGATCCTAGTAAAGTTGTTGTTAAACCAAGGTCGGGACCCATTGTGAGGTCCTAACCAGTAGCTCCCCGAGTTCCGAGAATTTGGGTTGTTACAGTTGGTACCACGTTGAAGAGAACAAGATAAGGGACTCGATGGTACAAATAGATTTGAAATTGGATCGAAGACGAAGGATTTGTGAAGAAATGAAGGTAGGTTGTACGTTTCGCTCGGATGCTTCATCTGCAACTTAGGAGATTGAAAAGTAAGAGAGGAATATGTACATGTGGCTTTTCAATGTGAAGTTACGTGCCTTTTATTTATACTAGTTGTGTCGCGCGTGCTACGCACGCGCGCCGTGAATTTGTATCGAGTTTGTAGTTGCGCTTTAATAGTAGGGAACGATTCGTTCGTGAATAAGTAATATAACTCGGAAATAATAACTCGGTATATTAGAACTCAGAAAAAAATAATTTGGTATATTAGTAATAGAATATTAATGAATAAAATAAATTATGATCCAATCTCCTTTATAGGTTTGATTGAAGACGGTGCATATTTTGTTGCAATTGATGATAATGTGAATTCATTCGGTTGGTATCATAAATTATGAAATTGATGAAGTAAATCAAGTAATCTTCAGGTTATTGTCAGGTTATTGTGGTGGTCTAGTAATGGTTCTGATGAACCAGATAATATTCATTTTCTTCAAGTTATTAGACATAAGGGGGAGAAATGAAGAAATTAAGGTTCAAGAGATTAATTTAGAACGTATTTATTATGGCGGTCTGTTATATAATAAGTGGTGTTCTGATGAATTGAGAAGAATACAATCTTCATTTTATATGTGATAATAAAATAATCTTCAGGTTCTTCCTTATAAAGGAAAATGACGATGAATTGAGAAGAATACAAGCCCCACCAAGTATATCCTCGACCATCAATGGTCCCATTACTACCTGGATTAACGAAAGAGATGGAAAACATCAAAATGAGAACCTGTATGATAGGCATTGATGATGCAAAGCTAGTTCATACCAATTATAACATCTTCTAAGTCAGTTCCAGATAATAAGTTGTTATATCTCAGTCCCGGAATTTCAAGCCCTGGTCCATACGACGGGAGAGGATCAACTAAATCACATTGACTGATCCTGAAAAAATTACCAAAAGTTAAACACAGCTTAAATTGGTTCCATGAAATGATCAATCCAAAATGAAACCTCGGTATGTAAAACACAGGAAAGTGAGAATTGAGCAGAAAGTTACCGGTCAATGAGGTGAGGATAAAGAACATAAGATGAACACACACCTCAATTTCTTGGCCTTGGACACCTTAGGAATCCTAGCCGATAATATCCAAGTATGCAATCAATTAGCGGAGAACATACATAATATGAATTTTTAACCAAATCATTTAACTATATGCCCAACAAACACGTGGGTCATTCCTATACTGAGATATAGCAGCTTATTATCTTGGAACTAAGTCAAGAGCTCACAACATATGAACAATGAAGAAATATGTACGAGTCTTAACACATATAAAAAAAATACAGTGAAAAGCTTTGAGCATTATATTAGGGCTTCACAAACAGTAGCAAGGAAGAAAAAAAAAACTTATTTGGAGCCTGTCTATTTTGATCAGCAAAAAGATTAACATGGATTACTTTAGAATCACTTTCTATAGTTGCATCTTCCATAAATGGTATAAGCAATTCAACTTCATGCAAACTATCATATGCAAATGGCTCATCCTTAACCACATGAAGAAAGGCATGATAAGAAATTAAAAAAAATAGCTGATAAAAACTATAACCTTAATTACTATAACGAAAAGTAGTTACCAAGTTCCCATCAATAATCGTTTTTACACTTCTTAGTTCCCTTGCATGAATCATGATTGCATCATATGTCCCTCAATGATTTGTGGTCTGAATTATTCTCTTGATATATAGGCAATCTGTTTGACGAAATTTTACATTAGAAGCAATATCAAAGTTTTTCCTCAACTCCTGTGTGAAATTTCACATTAGCATTTCAAGTAAAGGTTAAGAAATATGAATACATACTAAACTTGAAGAAAGAGGATAACAACATCACCTTCAAAACCAATGAAATTTCAATTCAATGCAATACGGAAAGAAGAGGGAAACGTTAGAACTCAAAAACAAAAACAAAATCCTATAGTTCTGTTCTAAGACGTGCATAGTAGTAGAAGCAAAATGAGGGTTCACCACAAGGACAATATCCAAACCATTCATTTTGTAGTTCGTTAAAAGCCCTTATATATTTGCTAAAACAAGCACCAACGTTTCTAAAGATCAGGCATGCCCTTCCCGGTTTTGGAATCATAAGTCTTCTCCAACAGAAAGCCATAGGAGTGTCTTTTGGACCATCTACGTATGAATGATACAAGTTTAATCTATAAGTTCAAATAACAGACATAGCAAAATTACTAAGGTAAAAGATCAATTTAAACTTAGGTATAAGTAATACTTTCAGCTTTGAGATAAAAAGACTATGAACACATTCGTAAAAATTGTGCACATAAGCAATCCGAATCTATTTCTTGTCCAACAAGTGTCTTGTATTCATTATTATTTCAGCCTTTCAGGTAACTTAATATCTTTCCTTCGCATTTGTTCAGGCTTGCATATCTAATACCCAAAAAGGTGAATTTCAAATTAGAAACAACACACGATATGGAGTATGATCTCAAAGAAATAAAAGAACATATTACCAACTTTCGGTCTTGGTGTGGACCTTATTTTAAAATTTTGAGGAATAAGGACGAGGAATTACGGACCCTGATGCTCCTAGATCTCTTGAAACTCTTACTTTTGAACCATCTTCCGTATATCTGACCCCTATTTTACAAGGATTCCTATAAAAGAAACATGAACAAGTATTACATAGGGATACAATCAAGAAAGAACACAAGTACAAAGCAATTATGGGCAAAATTTGGGTCCATAAGAAGAAGATAGTAAACCTTATTCTTGTTCTCAATAATAGAAGAGATTCAATTATAACAACCATCTTGGAGATTCCAGGATGCAGAATAAGCAAATGAGCTGAGAAAGATTTGGAATAATCCCTGTAATTGAAATAAAAGGGACCAATTATTCCATGTAGGTGTTTAATATGCAAACGTAGAAAAATCAACAACATCCAATGTTGTTTTGCATCTCTGCAATCAGAATAGCTAATGAATGATTTTCAAGTTTCTGCGCACCCGAGTATGCAAAGCAAGGAGTAGACAAGTGAAATTGACAAGTAGAATCAGATGAGCACAATTCAGTCGGCATGTTCCAAAATAGAGGATAAAACAGCGAGGTTTTGCATATTGTTGGTAAAATGAAACATCCCAAGCAACCCATTCAGCTGTTGCAATGAGACTACCACTGCTACACCCCCATGAAGCATATAAGTGGCGCTTTTGATAGGAAGTTGATGATGAAACCCAACCTGAAAACGCAAATATCAAAAATTGAAGTTCACTGCTGTTGAAAGTGAAATGAATATCCACCATCGCTTGTAAAAATGTTGAAGGTAAAAAAGTGCATATACAATTATCAAAAACTGAAGCTGAATCTTACATTTTTCTGATGGATTTTCTTGAGCTCCGTCTGGTACACAAATCTTTATTAAGACTAATTGCTACAAAATAAGTAAACAAAGACTAAGAAGAAGATAATTGTCTTGTGTATCCCTCACTTACGGCAGTGAGGACATTGTTAAGACCGGCTTCCTTTTGAATAATATCTTGATATGGAAGACAATTGATTTCTTCTCCTATTAGACGCCTGACAGATCATATTCTCAAAATGTAAAAAGCATCCAAATAAAAATGAGAACAAAAATATGAGCAATATTAAATCATGAACGGTTTACTTGATAGCAAAAGCATTTGACCATCTTATAGTAATGGTGTAATGGCAGCATAGAAACACTTCTAGGAAAGGCGGCTCTACACAACATTGTTTTAGGACCAAAACAAACAATCTCCAAACAGTTTGCAACATGAATCCAGGTGGATGGATCTGCATGATTGCTATATCCTAGAAATAAGTAGTAAAAGAGCGAAATCACAAAGCGTAAAAGAGGAAAATCAAATCTAAAATCAACATATGCTCAATTTCAGAAGCAAACACATGAAATTTAAAAACTGACAGTATTCTCAGCGAGGCCGAGCTGGATAATCCCGTCGGGATTGCAATCGGCATCATACCGATCTTCATCAGCCAGTTTCAAACCAACATAATAAGGATTGTTCGGCGATTTAGCAATCGAATTAGCCCTATTTGAGAAATGCGCAGGTCCAACAGATCCAACATAAGGAAAACTCATGTAAATTGAACCCATCCATGGGTAATTCTCAAATCATAAGCAAACCTAGATCATTAAATGGAAAACCCATGAAGAATAAAAGATATAGCAAATCAAAACCATAAACTGAACGAAGAATACCAACCTGCTAAATCGAAACAGTTTTGTTGTTCAGGAAAATCAAATAAAATGGGAAGAAGAGGACGATTGAGCTGAGATTAATCGCATGAAAAATATTGACATTAAGTTCAGAGAAGAATCGATACAGCAGACGATACCTACAACTGGGAGAAGACGGATGATGTTGTTGCCGAAACCCTATCTCACCAATAAATCAGAACTGAAGGAAACTGAGTGAAGGAAGCCCATCTGCAAGCCGGAGAAGACGATTTGGCGGCGAAACCCTACGTTGACGAAACCCCAGGCCGCTGATGAACAAGAGCGAAGGGAACCGGAGTGGCGAAGCCCAAGTGCAAGAGGGAGAACACTCTTTTGGACAACTACGTATCCGGATCCGAAGGCCAGAGATCGGAAATTCCGTAAAAGAAACAAACAAACAAACCAAATCGGAAGAATTTGAGTAGGGTTTGTGTAGTCGGCGTTAAGAAGACAAAAGCGGAATGAGAGACGCCCATCTGAATCCATTAGAAAGATCTAGCATCAATTAACTTGAGTTGAAGCTAGAAAATGGATGAGGGGGACGAATTTGGATTTTGGATGGCTTGGATAGGAAGACGGAAGGAGAGAGAGAGAGAACGGTGTTCATATGAAGAAGAAAGAGAGTCGGTGATAGTAAGAAGAAAGAAGCAGGCCTCATACAAAAATGGGATTTCGTTGGGCCTAAAGCAATTAGGTTTCTGGGCCGAGTTACACACTACAACACAAGCAATTATTACACACTACAGCACAAGCAATTATGTATGAAAGTAGAGGGCAAAACAGTAAATGTGAGAGTCTAAGGGCAAAACCGGAAATCAACTATTCATTCACCCAACTCCCACATTTAGTATAGTAAGGATATATATATATATATATTAAATGAAAAGAGATAAAGATGAAGGACTCTGCAGCCGCCTCTTCAATGTATATATATATATATATATATATATATATATATATATATAATGTTTATCCGAACTATTTAACTGAAACGCTGTTGTATTTTCCGGTCTCCAAACTTAATGAAATCGGTATATAGAATTCAAAATATTATCGGAGTAATTATTCCATAACTAACTCGTAAAATGGGCATTCTTAAGCCACATTTCTTAACCGCTAAGAATCGGAATAGCGATTCTTTTGTCCGTTTTGCCTCTCCATGTTATTTCATATCTAGGACATATCCGATGTCCTGATCATTTCTCTCAACTGCATTTTTATTAATTGGAGCTCTCAAATGCTCCAAATAACACCGGAGGGTAAAAATAATTACCCGGGAAAAAAGTAAAAATTTCTCCAAACGTCCAAAATTACGCCAGGAACATAACGGTGGGACTCATACTCATCACTTGCGAAATCTTTGCGAGTTGTATGTCAATTACTATCAACGATTAAGTTAATCAACATTTCGGAATTCCTAGCTATTACACTACTAATCGAAATTACTAGGGTTCACCCATATAAAATACCCCATTGATAGTAGAAAAAAATTACGATTAATAACAAGGGCGAGAAAGTCTTTTTCTTTTTACTAACACTACTTGTCAAACTGCAACTCTTCTTTTTTTTTTTTACAGTTAGCTGAACACTAAAAAAAACTCTTACGCTAGCCTTAATAAGGCTGCCAAACAACTATTTAATTTTAAAACTCTCCTAAACACTAGCTAACACTATTAATTAAGCCCTGCCAAACACACTTAATATCTCTACAACCTTAGTTTCAGAGTCTCTCTAGTATTGCCCGCTCATATTCAAACTTGTATAAACAACTTTATCAATTCAAATAAATAAGTTATGATAAAGGAAAAGCATATTGCCCTACTTATAATTATTACATTTCTGCCCATCTTCACTACATGCTTACATGAGTAAACATATTACAATAATTTATGTTTCTTTTATATCCTCAAAATAACAACTAATCTACTATTACCAAATACTTCAAATAAAATAAATGTGTAAATAACACCACAAATATGCTAGATTTGTTTTAAAAACTAACAACTAATCCACTAGTAATTAAAGGAATTATGTCAGTTGAACGAGTCAGAGTTTGGGCTTGTCTGAGTTTCTTTAAACATGAGCTCATCTCAGCCTTTTTCACCAGGACCTATATTAATCAAAATTGAAATAGTGAAGTGAAACCAACCAAATCATGTTCTAATCAACGTACGAATGATCAAGTGTGAAATAACATGTTCAATTACAAACGGTGAATAAAGTTCAGAAAACAAATGCCCCATAATTAAGCATAACAAAGGTTCTTGCCAATCTCAAACATCCAGATGGTTGTTTTTGTTTTTTTTTATTGTTGTTGATGGTGGTTTTTGTTATTTTTTGTTTATGTTTTGTTGATTGTTGTTGATGACATTTATTCTTAATATTTATTTTTTTAGGATGACTATGATCGTTTATGTGCTCAACATTCTTCATCCGACATTGATGAAACCAATTCTCAACGTAATGACGATGAGCATTGGGTCCAAGCATGTAAGGGTCCACAACATGGAAGGATATTTGGATTAGGAGAACAAGGCACAAAACTCATTCGCATTGGCTTGGTTGCAAACTATTTCAACTTTGGAAGTTCTTCTCAAACTTACTGTGCATCTCAAGAGATGAAACCTTTGAAAATTGAGGTAAAAGAGATGAAGGAAAAGCTAGAAGACCTCAACAAATGAGGTGAAAGAGTTAGCCGTAAAAATGAAAAAATTGCAAGATTCCATGGAACAACAACAAAACATCTTACAAGATCTATTAAGGTTGCAAAAGGGTGTTTCCGTGAGCACTTCACCTCTCCCATCTTCTTAGTTCTACGTTTCTCGAAACATTGACTTGAAATTTTGCTTTTGTGGGTTACAATTTTTTGGATTGATGTTCGGTAAAGTTTAGCATGACATTAGTTATATGGGTATGCCAATCTTGATTTGGTAGGTTTTGTGCCTAAGAAATTGACAAACACTTTCAAGTGAATTAATATATTTTGTCTTCCATTATAATTGTGTTTTGTATAATCTTGCAGCTTTTTTTAAAAATGCAGCAATGACAAAAAACCGAGGTTATCATTAAAACCCGTCATTAAATATATCCTCGAACTTAACATTGTTTTTTCCCACGAAATTACCCTCGAATTTGGCCTTGAAAATTACCCTCACAATTACCCTCGAATTTGCCCTCGAAAATTACCCTCACAATTAACCTTAAGATTGGACCCCTACAAACCTACAACAGATACAAGAACAAATCCTCAGTTTCACACCATGATCAAAATCAATTGCCCTATAATTCCAATAGTATTTGATACCTTACAGCAATACAGGGATCAAAGGTGTAAGGAAAAATGTCCATCAGTATCCTCCCAAGCCGAGAATCATGCTCAAATTCTAGTGATTTCCGCCTCTAAATTACCATAGACCATAATCGGAACCACTTTACTCTCATC
The DNA here is from genome assembly GCA_033239045.1 of Fagopyrum esculentum. NCBI lineage: Eukaryota > Viridiplantae > Streptophyta > Magnoliopsida > Caryophyllales > Polygonaceae > Fagopyrum > Fagopyrum esculentum. Next base: position 92,027,517 of record BSUD01000004.1, on the reverse strand, counting down.
CAACAGCTCGGCCATAGTCATCCTAAACTTAGGCTCCACAATTCTAACCTTAGGTTTACCAAAAACATCGAAATCAGACTTAGAATTCAACTTACTCCTCAACTCAACTGAATCTTCATCGTCAACTTTAAAATCAGCTGAAACCAGTCTCAACCCTTCCAATTCATCAATCTCCTCTTCGGTACGACGAGCTCGAGGTGCTTGGCGACTGATTTGCTTGAAGCGAGAGAAACCATGGGATGTGCCCTCGGCAGATGGTGGGAGGAGATTGTGAAGAGGGAGGGACGTCCGGCGGTGGCTGGGAGGTGGAATGTCCAGTGGGAGTGGGGAGGAGTGCAAAAGAAAATGAGAGGAGGGAAGAGAAGTGAGCCAAGCAGTGAAGAAGACTTTATTGAAGAGAATGTTCAGATGGATAATGTAAAGTCCCTCCCTCCAAAAATCACAACTCACAAGTGGTATGACGTTATGCAGGTCTGGACGACGTCGTATTCTCTTTTGTTTCTTTTCAAAAACAAAAAATAGTTTTTTCCCATATCCTCCCCATCTGGTAGGACTGAAGTATTTTTTTCAAAAACAAAAAAATAGTTTTTTTCTGGCCCAAACTATGTCTCACTAATTGTCCCAGCATTTTTATTGGGCCACGTGGCACCATTTTTTTTTTTTGAAAAAAACTGTGATATAGCCGGGCTTGGTTTACTGATATTTTTATAGGTTTGGTTTAATGCTTTAATGGATTTAATTATACCGAACCGGTGAATGAATAAAAACCCTCCCGGCTTCCTAGTTCCTACTCCCATTACAGATTGTTCAGGCATCGATTGATGTCAAAATAAACTTTTGATGCTCTTCCACCAAGTTAGGCATCGATTCTCATTTTTCTTCTAACACCTTATTCTCCCATCACGATGCCCCTTCTTCCGCCCTCGTTTGCTTCTCGCCGTCTCCGGAAGTTTCGCCGGGATACGGGTTGTTCTCGTTGGAGCCGGGTTTCAGGTTGTCGGAAAGGTTCCATAATGAATAGGTGAGGATTAGGAGGGCTAAGGCAATTAGAACTAGCATCGCTACTAGTCCTCACGGTTTCGGCGAATCTGTTACGGATCGTTGAGTAGAGCCGCCGGCGCTCTCAAGCAACTTCACCATTGTAAATCGTATGCACAAATCCTTGACGAAAATGCAAAAAACTTGTTCGCTCAAAAATACGAGATTACCATTTATAAACTCCTAATAAATACCGAAACTAGTAACAAACCCACAATGTATGGGTCATTACGTAGTATAATAAGTATTCCAAAGTCGAAAAAAAGACGTTGACGGTTCGATTTGCACAATTGATCAAAGATATATTAAAGGTCCATAATAAGAAATAGAAGGAAGGAGTAAGGGTTAGGAAGTTCATATTTTTTGTTGGTTTTGGATTGTGTTTGATCAAGGATCAAACTTAAGTGACAAGTGAATCAAATAAACACACAAAGCAAGATGTTATCGAAAAAAGGGAACAAGTGATTCTAAGGTTCATAGATCGTTATTCATGGCATCGGACTCAAGATAGTTTCAAATGAAGAAGGTAAAGAATGCTACAAGACGGGTCTTTCTTTGGTGATGATCTATTACCGGGTAAGTCTCAAGATCATCTAATTTCAATCCTAACTACCAATTACCGGGTAAGTCTCAAGGTAGCTAGGACGGAAATTCGGCACAAATTGGATTCTCTATCTAAGGACCAAGTAACCCCTTGCCGGGTAAATCTCAGAAATTATCAAGCTTAGATAGTAACCCAACACACCACAATCCAATATAGGGGTTTTACTCCTCTACTACCTAAATTTCATCATCTTCGATATATAAGGTAGGAAATTACCGAGTAAGTCTCTTTCCTATCTTAGCTTGCTAGCTTAGAAGAATTCTAGCCTTAGGATTTCCACGATTCTATAGCTAAAATCATCCTGCAACTAGTCCATCATCATCCAAGCCACAAATAACTTTTCATTCACCCTAGAATCAGTAAGATTCTAGCCAACAATAGACATAATAAAATCGAAAGAAGTAAAGCAAGAAATAATAAAATTCATGGTGATAAAATTACAAGGAAGAAGAGATACAAACTAAAGAAAATATCCAAAATCTTATTCAAAAAAATTTTATCTAGAATCACACAAAATTTTTAAGATCCAACAAAAACTTACTACAACACAGCTCCAACTTGCTCCAAAAATATCCAGAATCACACAAAATTTTCACTCCTAAAATCTATTACAATAATGAAGATCAAGGACTATTGAGGTGCAAGAGAATCACATATAAGTATCTACAACACGGTATAAAACCGTTAGCTAACCATACACATATATATAGAGATGCAAGAGCACAATCACATATAAGAAAGGTAAACACCTCATCATGATATCACGCATTTACCCGGTTAATTATCTTTATAACGTCAAATCACCACATCATATAAATAGATCAATATGAATATATGTGACACGAGGAATATAACCCTCGCCTCTGAGCATAGTAGTTAGCTGGAGTGGTATCAGTGCCCCTTCCCGTATACCATAAGGAGTGGTCAGGCCCCTTCCCGTATACCAGGTCTAACTAGCCCTACAGAGAACTTCACAGACTCCACTACGGGATGAAAGGTAAGATGTCACAACCACTACAATGGGCGGTCAATATAAAATAAGTCGGTAATAAACCATATCGCATGCTATAAAGAGTATAACAATCACCACTCAAGCATACATCCAATATAAGGATGACAGCTAAGTAACTCCTATGGACTTACCTCAACCTCATAAGTAGTATCACTACGATCAGCTCTCGCTCAGGTTCACTCCAAACTTGAGGACAACACGGCCTATACAAGGCATACATATATATATCAAACTCCTATCATACCAAGGGGTCACACCTAGACCCAAGGGATCCATAAGGATCATGTTCCAACTCGAAAACCTCAAAGCCGTAACCAACACATGATCAACCTCATACTCATACCTAGCATGTCACTAAACCCTCATACTAGGAAAGGACAGGATCTACCTAACTCTAGGTAGAACCGGGACAAAACGCACCTGCGTGAAGAAGGGACGCAGGGATGGAACGCAGGAAACCGCAGGCGCGACAGTACTCAGCCGCGGGGGCAGTGACACGGCCGCTTGCAACACAGGCACAACGCAGGCATGGCGCAGGCGCTACGGCAAAGCTTCCGCAGGGGCGGCGGCTTCTGGCCGCGGGTACGGTGACACACTCTCCGCTGGGGCGGCTGGTGGAACCGCTGGGGCGGCGATAGTGCAGAGCAAGATCCGCGAGTCCTCTTTCACTCTTCACTCGATCAATCCACGTCTTCACTCTGCCAAAACCAGGCATATGCATATACATACATAAACCAACATCAAACAATATCCGCAAGCATCTAATCCTAAGCTAAGGGAGAGGGATTCAAGGAAAGGAAGAAGAGAACAAGAGTCTGAAGCTTACCACAACTGTGGCTTAGCAAGAGAAGGACAAAACCAAGATCACACAAGCTGGCTTCAAGCTCATCAACATCAGCCACCAACATCAACAACCACAAAGTCTCACAAAACTCTTCCAAACATCCAAGAACACAAGCAAGATCAAGGAGGAGAGAGAGGAGAACCAAGAGAACGTGAGAAGGCTGGAAATGATGTAAGAAACCCTTGCTCATCAGCCAAGGGAGAGACTTAAAGAGGAAGGCAACGAAAGAGTAAAGCACAGGCCAAAGGAGTCAACGAAAACGGCCGAAGCCGCAAGAAACCGCGGGGCGGATTCCTGGCCGCGGGAGTAGCAACCCGCAGGGGCGGTGGAAGATGCCCGCGGGACGTCTAGGCTAAACTCGGCCAACGTCAAGCTCGGCCAAAGACCAACCTCGGTCCGAAAGATTACGACTCTTACAGTAAATGAAGCTCAGTGTTCTTCTTCGTCTTCCTCGAGGTGAACAAAACTCTGTCTCCTCCTCCTCCTCTTCTTTCAATAAGAAATGTAGCAATTGTGTTCTTCTTCTTCCTCGACGAGGTGAACGAAAATCTTGTAAGAAGCCGATGGAGTAAGGGTTGAAGTGAGAGAACGTTGTTTAAGTATAAGGTAAAGGTTGTAAATAGGAACATAATTAAGGGCAACAAAGTAACTTCGAACATCTAGTGTAAGGGTGAAACACTTGCCCAAATAAGGGTTTTATAAAACAAATCCGGAAACGCTAAAAATTTGCGTTTAATTGTATGTTAAGCATCCATTAAAAATTAAAAACTCATATACATGTAGAAATACCGGTATTTCGGCCTTGTCAAAAACAACCTTTAAAAAACGTGGTATATTAATTTATATTTTATTGGTTAAGTAAAAAACTACAGGTTTGTTTATTTAATTTTATTTTTTATATAAAAATTTGTCATGAAAAATGAGCTTTTAACTCTGATATATTGTTCATTTAAATTTTAGTTTTGTTGTTTAGGTGAAAAGCCTTGCGTTTTAACCTCTTAACTATAAACTAGTGTATTATTTGTGCCTTGCACGAGATTTGATAAAAATATTACTTGTTATTGGCTTCTTTAAGGGATTATATATATATACTATTTTTTTTGTCATTAGGCAGTGTAGATAATAAACGATAAATATTTTTACACTTTACATATAATATTATATAATACATTAATAAAATATCTAACTTTATAATAACTTATTATATGATTTTCCCCCCTTATTATACTGGTCCATATGTTGATATTTTTATCTTTTTATATAATATTATATAATACATTAATAAATATTTTCTTAGGGAAGATCTTTGCTTGTTTTGTTGGTTGTTGAAATTTATAAACGTTTAGATTTCTTGTGGTATTTATTTTTTGGTGGGCTGAAAGATTTTTTCAGCAAAACTAATATTTTTATCTATATTTTTATACTTATTTTTGTAAATATTTTTTTTAATGAATAAACTTAATTAAGATTTTGGTGGGCTGTGGTTAAATGCTGAAATGACACGTGTCAATTAGCATTTTTCCGTGTGACACGTGGTAAGGAGTGCTACTCATATAATATATATATATGTGATAATCACTAGAATAAATTATTATTAAAATAGAAATGGATTTTCGTTTAAAAATATCAAAGTTGAAAAAAAAATTTCAATGTAATTTGTTTTTTTATATAAAATTATTTGATTCTTCAAAAATATAAGCATTTTTATACGGTGTTTTTTAAGGATATTAAATATAAATTTTTATGTTTAAAAGTTCATTTAGTTTATAATTAATTTTTATTTAAATTAATGTTAATATATAATACGTAAAAATTATAATATTATAATTTTTATTTAGGTAAAATTTTCACGAGATGCGGACACTGAAATAGTGTATATATAATAGTTGTGCTTAACACAACATAGGTCAAATTTGTTTAGATTATGTTTGAAATGACTGTCCGATAGAACTTGTTGAAGAATTTATTTATTCAGAGTTCATAAATTTTGAGAAAGAAAAGAAAATCATTTTTCTTTGTTATAATTACAAATAATTTTTCGTTTACAAATATCAAAGTTGAAAAAAATAAGAATGAAAACACCCAACCTGTTTGTCAAGAAAAAGTGTGCAAAACAATGCTAAGGTATGCTGACAGACTAGATTTCAAGAAATAAAACTTACCAGCCTTAACAAGGGTTCAAAAAGAAACGTCTAAACCAACAAAGACTACCGTCTAGCAACCATCCATCAAAACGAACAGAAAAATCCCAATCCTAAGGCACTTGCTAGTGTGGCTTAACACCATCGAGTTGGAAGGTAACATCAGTAGTGTACCTAATATCAGGATCAGAACCTAACAACAAAACGGGAGAAAACCCATTAGCTAACGTTCCCAAACTAGGGTAAGGCCCTAAGATCATATAAGCAAAGTTAGTAAAAGTAGAGCAGAACAATGAGTTTACACTTTATGACTGCGTTTCACCCCCAAATAGATGGTCAGTCAAAGAGGACCATCCAAACCCTTGAGATATGTTATGAGCTTATGTATTGAACTGGAAACATGGATGGTTAGATTACCTCCATTAATGGATTTATTATGTGATAATGATTGACGCGCATCTTTTGGGATGCCCCCTATGAGGCATTATACATATGTAGACGCCGCATACCCTTATGCTAGATTTGACCTAGCGGTATTAGTAGAATATGTAACACCCCAAATTCTGAGAATTCGGGAAGCTACTGGTTAGGACCTCACAATGGGTCCCGACCTTGGTTTAACAACAACATTACTTGAATCTTACAACAAGGCACAAATGTACTTAAACAATTTTGAAACATAATATTTTTTTATTGTATGAAGGTACACATGTGACAGCCTTACAAAACATAAACATATACATAACATGCATGTTGTATGGGAGACTCCCCCGTCCCCATCTAATGAGTACGTGGACCCGGCTGACCATCCGTTCCGGATCTCTCTGGAACTGTCTATCTCTACAAAACTACAACACGGATAAACCGTTAGCTAACAATCCAAAAATAAGCAGAATAAGGATAGCACAAACACAAACAAGGTAACATAAACAATCATCATGCTGGCACACAAACCGGTTATTATCTAGTAGTTAAGTGATTCACCTGATTCCATTTTACAGTTGTGGCACGAGAATCCTAAGAGTTCTCGCCTCTGTTCCTTATCCAACTGGGTGTAAGTCTAGCTTACCTCCGCCGGTAGCATCACTACAAACCGAGTGTGGACTAGTCCCTAAAGAAACCCCAGCGCCCTCAAGCTAACTGAGCAGAATGCCACCGCCCGTTACTCTTAGGCCAAAATATAGGTCGGTATATATTTATTACTAAAATATAACTATAAACATCTCATTCACACACCACTACCATTATTCATACTCATATTTAGAAGTCAGCTAAGTAAGCCCAAAGGACTTACTTGAATTCAAACATAATTCCGTTATCTCGACTCGGTCTGTAACCGCAGGAACTCAACCGCCTGTTATAAAAGGCAAGTGGATCAATAATTTATCCCACTTAATTAGAAGTCTCTGACTTCTAAGATATTTAACTCTATCATCAGATAAATTACCAAAATACCCTTATACGGATAAATGACTGTTTTACCCCTGGTCCCGAAACTTTATAAAATTCCATAACAAAGTTCCAAATTATTCTTTGGAACTCAAAACTACACTCAAACTCTCAAAGGAAAGTTTGCTAAAGATTTAGAAGAGTTAACTACATTCTTGACTTTCATAAAAAGTCGTCAAGGTCCGACTTTGGCCTAAGATATGAGAACCGAATAAAAATATAAAAAGTCTAACAAAATCTCTAAGTCTTTTATGCTATGCACTCTATCCATAGTAGTCAGAATTTTCCAAAAATACATAATAATCACTTCTACACAAATTCTCAAAGTCAGTTCCTAAATCAGAAATTCAGACTTAGCCAAAACTGAGTATTTCTTAACTGCTCAGACTTAGCCAAAACTGTTCACAACCTCAACTTTGAAAATTCATAACTCCTAAACCTCTTGATGAAGTCCTCTCAATATTTGATATGTTATCTTATGCAATCCCAAATAAGACATATCCAAAATTCAAGTCTAACCAAGGAATATAACCAAATCAAATCGGCACCACAATACTGCATCACAAGCAGTTTTCTCAACAATTCAGCACTACCTAGAAACTTGTCAAGATCTCTACTTTGGACACCATAACTCTTAAACTGTAACTCGAATTTCTCTCAAATTCTGGTATGATGTACTATACTATATCAACTATCACATGTCCAAAATTCAAGTCCAACAGAAGTCAATAACCCATCTAAATTTATTCCACAAAACTGCATCCCAGGCAGTTTTTTTTTCTCAAACTCAGCACAATTAGAAAACTGCATGAGGAGCCAACTTAAAAAAATCATATCTCCTAAACTATAACTCAGAATACGTTCAAATTTCAGTATGATCCACTATGCAATACCGACTATGACATATCCGAAAAACAGCCAAAAAGGAGGAGTCTAACTTACTCAAAACTGGATCACAAAACTGTGTCAACATGCAGTTTTTCAACACAGAAAAAAAACTGTTTACGACTCAAACTTCGAAAAATCATAAATCCCAAACCACTCACTGGATTCCTCTCAAGTTTTAATATGTTCTACCAAAATATCCCATCTATAACATATAAAAATGTCAGACAAAATGGATCAGTCTTTCATACCTAAATTTGGACCCGAAGTTAGTAGTTCATCACTTTACAATGCAGAAAACGCAGCAGCTCCACGAGCCATCTTCTAGGGCTGTTATGAAAGGGTTTTAGGATACAATTGAGGCTTTCATCAGCACATAAGTAGGGAGTGTAATGTAGAGAAGGAAGTAGAGGTGTTTACCACACAATAGAGACTCGATGTGCTCTCGTATACGGAACAAAAGATGAAGGCGGATCCAGTCCACAAAACAGCACAAGCGGCTGGGAGAGGCTGCACTGGCGGGACCTGAGCCCGCACCTGCGGCTCGACACCTCCGCCCCCGCAGCCAGGACCCCAAGGCGCTTCCTGCGGTCTTCCTCTGGCGCACCTGCGTCGAAGCTGTTGAGGTGTTGCGTGAACGCAACGGCTGTCCCCGACTCGTGCAAAACTCGGACCTTCGTATCCAAAAGTGTGCAGATGCATCGAGGCCTCTAATCGTGGCTGGTATGGCTGCAGCAGGAAGCCACACGGCTTGGTTACGCGACTACAGATCCGGACGGAAGAATGGGAAAGGGAGGAGATCGACGATACCTGTAGGTTGGTTGCGGCTCGACAAAACAGAGGGGAACGATGGAGGCGCCAGAGCTTGCTGTGCACGACGAAGCCGATGTGGGAGGTCCGATGCTTGGTGTCGGCTGGACGGCAGAAGATCTAGTATGCGTGTGGTTGCTAGGGTTTGGGTAGGGAGAAGAGGGACAAATTTCATTTACGTAAAGAGAAGGGGATGGTTAGGGGAGGCTGCCAGACAGACTTCTAACCCTAGTGGGCCGGATGGCCTGTTCATGACGGGCCCGGCTGGCCTGTCATGATGGGCCCGGTAAGCGTGATCTTGAATTAAAACTCGAAAGAAGATTGAATCGGCCGCAGTCTCGTATACTCGGACTTATCGGAATTTATTTATTTATTTATTTTTATTATTATTTTATTTAGGATATTACAGAATAACACCTGATCCGATTCAGGATTTTATAGTTCAAGTAACGCTAATTAGAGGAAGAGTGCTGGTTGTACACAGTCGCCAGATTTTATATGTAGACAAGAGGCGTTAACCTCTAAAGTTCAAGCGAGAGTTCATATCCGGCTGTAAGTATCTCAGCTGCGAGACGTTAGACGTGTTAATATGGAACGGGAACTGAGTTTCCAATATGATGGTTTATTTGAGATCGACTAGTACGGATAAGGCAGCATGATGTTTAGCTTTGCCTCTGAGATTAGAGGATATCCACCTAGTGTTTCTTATGTCTCAACTGAGGAAGTATATGCCAGACTCGAGACACCTTGTGAGTTACGATGATTTGGTGGTTGAGTTCAACCACACTTTTGTTGAGCATTCGATTACATTCTTGGAATGAGATATGAAACGCTTGCATTCGAAAGACATTCCCATATTGAGGATGTTATGGTCGAGATGAAGACATGAAGAGGCTATGTGAGAGACTGAGGATAGTGTCCTGAGGAACTATCCAGAGTATATGTTGGGACAGACCCATTTGTGGGAGCACGAGTAGATCTTAGTACTATCTTGATGAATGTTGTGCTTATGTGCTTATATGCCTTGATGTGTTATTCCATGCTAGCTGTGATGTGATTTATGATCTTAGTAGATCTTGATGTGCTAGCGTGATGTATGTTATAGCTGGAGATGATTACTTCCTCCACGCTACCCGAGTATGATTATATTTATAGCTGGAGATGGTTCTTTCCTCCATGTTATTTGAGTGGGATTAGGATTCAGCTGGAGATGGTTCTTTCCTCCATGCTATCTTGATGAACATAGTTCATGGAGATGTGATTCCTCCATGCGATATATATGTTTATGGGTTGGCTAGAGACGTATTTCCTCTATGCATGTGATATGTTTTGGCTAGAGATGTGCTTCCCCTATGCCTTGTGATGTGGTATGGCGAGAGACGTGACTCCTCTACGCCTTTGGGTAGCATTATGGCCCTGTTTCCTGGAGTGATGATTCCTCCATGTTTATACTTGAGGTTATAGATTGTTATAGGTTGTGATCTTTTGAACGGAGATGTGATACCTCCGATAGAAAGAGTGAGAGTTATACCTCAGCGTATGGGTCCGAGAGGATTTGGGAATTGTTCAAGTTTCGGGACGAAACTTTTTTTTAGGGGTGTGTGATGTAATAGCTAGGATTTCCGAATTCTAGTTAATGTTGATTAACTTAATCGTTGATAGTAATTGACATATAACTCGCGAAGATTTCGCAAGTGATGAGTAAGAGTCCCACCGTTATGTTCCTGGCGTAATTTTGGACGTTTGGGGAAATTTTTACTTTTTCCCCCGGGTAATTATTTTTACCCTCTGGTGTTATTTGGAGCATTTGGGAGCTCCAATTAATAAAAATGCAGTTGAGAGAAATGATCAGGACATCGGATATGTCCTAGATATGAAATAACATGGAGAGGCAAAACGGCCAAAAGAGTCGCTATTTCGTTTCTTAACGGCTAAGAAAGACGGCTTAGGATTACAAGTTTTCCGAGGCAGTTGTGGAATAATTATCCCTACAATATTCCAGATTTAATGTTCCAATCTCGAGAAGTTTGGAGAAAGAGGTTCGACCCGCCTTTGGATCGGTTAAAGGATAATTATCGACTTTACTAAAGGATAATTATCGTCTTCACTATAAATAGCGGAAAATCCTTTATTAATTCATTTCCTTTCACGTTTCCTCGTAAAAGCTCTGATTTCTCTCAACCTTCAAACTCAGATCTACTCTCCGTTTCTAATCCGATTTCAATTCCGTTTGAGTTTCTGGATTCCTCTCTTCATTCTCTTCATAACGGTACCGAGTTTCTGCATTTCCGAGTATATGGAGGGTTGGTCGAGCATATATGTCACCAGGACGGTTCCGTCGCTCAGATTTCGATGAATTTGATGCTGTCCATGCGTAGCCTGCGTCGTTGTGATTCCGAATCTTCTTTCAGATCGTCAATCGGGTTAGTAACGAATAAATTATGAATTTATTCGTTTTCCGTACTGCGATTTGGCCTAAATTCACTTTAGGCTTGTCAAATAGGACAATTAGAAATTCCATTATGGTCGTTATATTATTCTGGTGATTATGGGTTATTTGTTTGATGAAATCTAATGACAGGGGGTTTAGAAATTGCCTGCGGGCAAAACGTTATTCTGGCAAAATCTAATTAATTAATTAAAGGTTAATTAATTAAATTAGGATTAGAATTGAGATTGAGGAATGTTGATTAGATACTACCTTGAGATTTGAGGAATTGTGAGTTATGTTGAAATATTGAGGTTTGTTGGTTGTGAGGCTTATAGATTGAGTATGATCCTTATGGATCCCTTTGGGTCTATGTGTGACCCCTTTGATGAATAGAGGTTGATATATCTCTTTATGCCTTGTTTATAGGCCGTGTTGTCCCTCTAGTGTAGAGGTGATCGTGGTTGAGCTTTATACGAGGTTGAGGTAAGTCCGTAGGACTTACTTAGCTACCATCCCTATATTGGGTGTTTGCATGAGTGGTGTGTGCTTTATATGTTTGCTATGATAGCATGAGTTGTCGTTTTTATCGACCTATGTTCTATTGACTGCCCCATTGCGTGGTTGTGATAACCTTTCCCTTTCATCCCGCCGTGGAGTATGGGAGGTTCTCTGATGTCGGGCCATACTGGTTAACAGGAAGGGCGCAATCCACTCCCATAGGGTACACGGATTGTGTGACCGATACTCGTACAGCTGGACATTGTACTCAGAGGCGGGGATGTATCGGTCCTCGTGTCACATACTTTCATCTATCTATATATATATACGGTTTTTGAGTGAATGGTCATTATATAAAGATAATAAATGGGTAAATGTGTGATAGCATGCTGATGTGTTTATCTTTCATGATTGTGCTTGTGCTTATGCATTACCTCATATATGTATGGTTAGCTAACGGTTTCATAGCGTGTTGTAGATGTTTACAGGTTAGGCGCTACTGGGTGATCTGGCAGGGTGACAGGCCGAGGACTCTCGTACATTAGGTGGTTGGTTTGGGGTTGTTGTGTTTCCTCTCCTGCGTGAGGATGATCTTTTGTACCTCCTATGTGAGGATGTCGTTTTATATACTCGGCTATGTTGTTTTTTTTTTCTCTTTGGGTCGTACAGTTTATACTGTTTTATGTATTTGTTTTTTATCTGTCAGTGCCATGTTGTAAGGTCCAGTGAACTTGTTGTCAGGCTAGGGTCAGGATCCATTGTGAGATCCTAGCCCAATGTGACATCCCAACTCCCGCGGATTCGGGGTGTTACAGAGTTGGTATCAGAGCCCAGGTTGACAACAATGGCACTTGCTACCTGCAATGAGGTTTGTTAGGTAAAATAAACAGAGCCCACATGGGATCTGACGTTTTCAAAGGTTTTGGTTTTAAGTGTGGTTTTGGGATAGAATGTACGAGAAGTCGTCACCTCTGCCATGGATCTCTGCAGCGTAGATATGTATATATATCTGTGTGTACTATGGATTATGTGGATGTATTATATACATATCGATACCTATGGCATATATATAGCCTTATAAGATTAGGTGTGTATATCCTACAGATGACTCAGACTAGAGTAGTATATGTAGTGGGATGAGGTAGGGGTATACCCCCTCTTCCTCCAGTGGTGATAAGTTAGGGACCAATTTCCGCTGTTGTTTCGCCTATGGCAAAGAACGAGTTTGAAGAGGTTGATCGTGTCTCCATGAGTAGATCCGAGTTTCAAGAATATATGTAACAAGTATATGAAGCGGTGATAGCGGGTAGATCCACACCGGATTTACCAACAATTGTGAGATCAACTGAAGCTTATGGATCCGGAAAGAAGCAGTGGACTGAATCAGTTACTAGAGAAGCAAAGATGATGAATGGGGAACCAAAGGCGGCTATCATATGCTTTACAGGTTCCCTTCAAGAGTGAGATCATTCTAGGTGGACGACGAAGGTCGAGTTACCCTTCAGTTGCACAGGTTGCAAGGATAGGAAAATTATGTTTCAATTGTGGCTATCCAGATCATTTGCGTTCTGTGTGCCCTTTGGCACTGATAGCTTGTTTCACTTGTGGTGAGCTAGGCCATCTGGCCCTTTTCTGTCAGCACGGTGGTGTTTCTTCCCAGCAAGACCTTCCTCTTTCCGGTGTAGAAAGAGTGGAAGTGGAGGCTATAGTGAGGACCTCAGTGATACTTGAGGAGCATATATCCGAGATCGAGTAATGATATGTAGTGGAGCTACGGGAGTTAGTTGTTACAGGTACCATTCTCGTTAATGGTTTACCTAGTGGAGTTTTGTTTGTTATGAGTGCTATGCACTTCTTGTCTTTCGATGCATGCGTTAATGGTTGATCTTTGATATATAGTAGAAGGTGGACTTTCCTTTACAGGATTACCAGTTAGGGGTCTGAGGTACCGCGAGATATGTGGTTGTTCCCTTATTCCGGGACTTGTGTATTGCTTGTAGACTTCTTTGTCATGCCGTAGGTGCATGAGGAAGTCATTATGTGTATGGATTGGATGAATAGATATCATGCGGTGTTAGATATTAATAGTAAGACTATTATAGTCTTTACTGAGATGGTAAATAGAGGTCTTCTAAGGTTAAGACATTTGAAGAGACGGGTTTTTCATCAGGACTGTACGAGCAGCGAGCTGATAGCACAGGGATATGACGCCTTCTAGTGTTATACCATGAAGGAGCGAGATAGTCCAACAATGGAAGGTATTCCAGTTGTTTATGAGTTTATAGACGTGTTACTGAACCGTCTAGTTGCCACCTCAACGGAGTGTGGACATTGTTATCGAGTTGAAGTATGATACAAGATTGAATGGGAAAGCCACACTATATGGTGCTTGTTGAGATATTGTACTGATAACTTGAAAAGTTGATCGAAACGGGTTTACCCTAGTGGGTTCCATGTTCCGTATTGACGACCTGATGAGTTAGCTTCAAGAAGCAATTGTGTTTTCAGGATTCCTTTGTGCTCAAGATATCCCTAGTCATGGATGAGAGAGCATCATGTGTATGAGATAGTATCCCATACCGTTATGGACACTACGAGTTTGTAGTGATGCCATTTGGGTTGACGATTGTTTTAGTAGTTTTTATGGAGTTGATGAATGGTATCTTCATCGACTTCCTTGATTATTTGGTGGTGGTCTTCATTGTTGACATTTCAATATACTCTCGTAGTAGAGAGAAGCAGACCGATCATCTGAGGACAGTTTTGCTGATGTCGAGAGATAGAGGGTTGTATACTACGCTCTCTAAGTACGAGTGGGATGCCAGTGGTAGCCTTCTTAGGCCATGGACGATACTGATGAACATTAAGGGAATGCGTAGTTTTCTCGGCTTAGCCGATTACTACCCACGCTTGTGGAAGGGTTTTGTGAATATGTATCCCTTTACGAGTCTTTTGAGTAAGACCCTCAGAATTGCGTGGTCAAAGCAATATGCCAAAATGTTGAAGAGTGGAGGAGACATTTGACCTCTGCTTCGATTTTGTTATAGTCCGAAGGTTCTGGGGATTCCATAATATACGGTGATATATCCCAACTAAGTTTAAGACGCATATTAATACAGAGGAGTGGAGTTATGGATATGTGGGTCTACAGTTGAAGACGTGTGAGGAGAACTACCTGACGCCTGATTTAGAGTTAGCAGCGGAGTTGAATAACCACCAACGTTAATAGGATGATCCATTTTGTGTCTAGTTTCTTTTATAACAGTTTTGACATCACTGGAAGATAGTGACATTGATTAGGCTTCGAGTATAGTGAAGAAATGAGTATTTTTGTTGTTGCAGCGGAGGAATCCGTTGATTCCTACCGACTGCGAGTTCTTGCAGTGGAGGAATCTATCGATTCCTGCCGACTGCGGGTTTTTTTTTGCAGTGGAGGAATCCATCGATTCCTACCAACCGCGAATTTTTTGCAGTGGAGGAATCCATCGATTCCTACCGACCGCGGGTCTTTTTGTTCCTTTTACTCTTGATTTCCTGTGTCATATCTGGGAGCCCTTTTTTTTTATTTGAGTTAGAGGAGAACAAAACAGCAGATGACAAAATACAAAACCCATTGACATTTTTTAAAAAGAAATTGTACTCAGATTTTGATTTATTTTGAAGGAAAATAGAATGTGAAAAACTCACTGGACGTGAAGACATAACATAGAAAGCAGAATGAACAATCTGCATTCTTTTTAAGTTTAATCCCCCCCTCTTCTTTTTACCTTGATACGTTCAAATGTTCAATCTCCCTTCTTTGATTTTTTCTTCTTTTCTGCAATTGTCTGACTACTATTTGCAGGCCTTTTCTCCCTTCTTCAAATCTGCACGTGTTTTTTTTTTTTTGGTTTTCTCTGGTCTCTGTTTCTTTGATGGCTTTTTTTTCTCGATCTTCTTGTTTCTCTCTCTTTTTATTCTTGCAGTCCCCTGTCCCAATCCGTTTCAGGGCTTAAATACCAGTAAATAATTGACGGTTACGAGTTGGATAAGGCTCAACTGCAACATCACTCAACTGCCAAACTTCTAACTGCAACAAACTGAAATATTTTTCTTTTCTTTACTTTTTATTTAATTGCAGAATGTTAGAGAAAAGAAAAAAAAATGGTATACAGACTTGATGTGTGTATATATGTTGGAACCCCTTTTTTTTTTTGCATATGTATATTTAATAAATTCGATCCTACAGATGGTTAAAATTATAAAATTTTATGGTGAAACAGATGCCCCCAAACTTTGTAGGTGTGAGTTTACAAATGCCTTCAAAGTTTTCCTTCTACTGATAAATAATTGTATATTCCTCTTTACAACATTCCAACATGAAGGTTGTTGGTGACGTGGGGTCTGAAAGGGCTCCACGAGATAATGGCGAAGAGGTTAAGCACGGGCCATTCTATGCTAGAAGTGTGTCCATGAAAGCTCTCGACGTCAACTCTTCAGCCAAGGAAATGATCTCCCTGGTCAGAAGCGAAGAAGTTTCGGAAGGAAGCTTCAAATTTTCTGTATACAACGACAAAGGATGCATACTTCCTACTAAGGGTTTTGGACCTAGGTTTAAAGCCACGCTTCTTGAAAAAGTCCGGCTTGAAGATGATTCCTCTGAGGTTGACGAGGAGTTTTATCCTATTGTTAAACGGCTTATGGATGCATCAAGAAATTGGGGTGTAGAGTTCATATTTCTGGGTTTATCCTCTTTTGTCGACCTGCTCATGGAATGGACAGAGCGTATTCTTTGTAGGCATGGGGGAATCTTAAGACAAGCTAACATTTATGGACTTGTCGGAGCTTCACAATACCCGTACCACTACGACAAAGATGTATGGAAAGCTTTTTGTGAGCATTGGAGTTCTCTCACGAATACACTTCACCATGGAGGAGGTAAGGTAGGCATTTCTCTGAATGACTTAAAACAAATTTGTGGTCTTCCTATCTTAGGTGAACCTTATGAAGAATATTTGCCGCTTAATAAACACCTCTTGGATAACACTATGTCTCCACCAACTGTAGTAGAGCTTTTGCGGATTCATGCTAAGCTTTGTGATCATGAAGGTGCTAGAGAGATATCTTGGTATAAATGGGTATCTCATTTTTACAGAGGCAAACAAAACTTTACTGCTTTCGGGGAGCCTCATCCTTCTTCAACCAAAAGGAACCATCCTCCTATCTCATCTGGTAAAGGTAATTCAACTAAATCTCTACCACTCCGTGTTTCACCAAAGGGAGAACTTGTTGCGTTTCTGTCTCTTCTGCTCAGCAGATTTGTTTTACCAGGAAAGAACAAATCTATTAGGACAGAAACTTTTCTGATGGCTTTTGTGATGGCTCAAGGTAAGCAAGTTGCCCTTGCTCCTGCTGTGTTGGGTCATATATATCATGGATTGGGAAAAATGGCTATGCATCCCGGTAATCCTGGTAGTGCTAAACCGAGCTTCGGGATCCATTTTGTGATTGGCTGGTTAGGGGAGTATTTTCCCTCACTTTACCGTTGTCGTCCTGACAACGAATTCCGTAGAAGTTACCCTCCTTTAGTGAGATATGCGGGAGTGAATGGTAATAATTTAGACTTATACCAGGCTAGACTCCTATTCAGAGGTACTAGACATTTTTTTTTATCGAGCTGTAGGTTTTGGTGCAGAAGTTGGTGGTAAAGACTACATTGACTCGGACGATCTTTCTGATTTATGCTTCGAACACTTGATAAGTATCCGTCACTGTTCCTTGCTTGTTCGTCTTGGAGCCACTTTGATAATAGAACCTTATTATCCTAACAGATTCGCTAGACAATTCGGGTTTGACCAAGGTATTCCGTTTAACACTTTGAATTACCGTTTTTCTCATAGGAGTGCAAGGTCTTTGGAAGACATTAATAGAGCATATGCACGGTTGTTTAAGAAAGGTACCGGAACCTTTTTTCATATCCCCTTTGATTATCACCAAGGGACTTACACTTATACTTATTGTAGTTGGTGGGCAAGAATCTCTACGCCTTATTTGGCTCAGTCTTGTAGCAAGGTTAAAAGCATTCTCCTCAAAAAGAATTGTATCGAAAGAGAGCCGGTCTTTGTGATTACAGATTTGAGAAATGTCACTGCTGGTTTACAAGGGGCTGTTAAGTTTTCTGATCATGAGGATCCTATAACACACTCCCCCCCTTCTGTCGATTCATCGCCTCAGACAGATGTTAATACTTCTTCAAGGAAGAAGGCCGGTAAGCGAATGGTTACGATAACAGAAAATCTGTTAAGTAGAGAGTCTCTTAGTGCTGATGTGAACCCAAAGAGAGCAAGATATGATAGACCGGCAAAATTTGATAGTTCGAATTCTTTTGAACTTCAAGGTTCGCCTATCAATGACTCTTGTGTTGATATGGGTGTTATTGTTTCTGTTGAAAAGGCACCCGCAATCTTTGACAACACCGCAAGTCCTAGCAAACTTGCAATTGTGACATTCCCAGACTCTCCAACCCCAAATGAAAAGCGAGCAGCCGAGGATTTGCTATCTTCACAAAACATTCCTTTTACTTTGAAGGATGTACTATCTACAACGAATAATGACTGGATACGTGAAAGTATCTCCAATGGTGTTGGTTTAATCATGAAAGCCATCCTTGACTTGAAATCTCCAGAAGAATTAATTGCAGAACGAACTCAAAATGCGGAATCTATCGCAGCCTTGGAAGCAATCATAGCAGTAAGTCATGTTAACCTTACTTGGTTTATTCAAAAAGTAGGAGATTTATTTAACATTGCAGAAGCCATAGATTCTAAACAAAGCATGTGCGATTCGAAGCGTATAGAACTTTTACAAACTGATCTTTCCCAATGTTCTGCTGAACTCACAGCCCAAAAGTCTAAACTTTCTCAATTAGCTCAAAGTTTTCTCACTTTAAAGAAGGATGAAGCTGAACTTACAACTCTAAAGGAGAGGGTTAATATGTTGGAGACTAGAGTCGAGATGACTAAGACATCCCTGACGAGAGAAGATGCTGACATAAAAAGCTCTATCCAGCTGTGTGAAGATAAAATGCGGCAGCTCCAGTGCCAATTTGAGCAACAAAAATTTATTGAAGCTGAAATTTCGCGTGCCAAGGAGCGAGATTATCAAAAACTTATTGCCATCCTCACCAGTTTTGCCCCTCTGCAGTAAGGTAAATTATTTATGATATTAATGCTTTTTATTTTTGATTATTATGAATGTCTGAATACGTTCCTCTTCTTTTTTTTTTAACAGGCTCTCGTTAGCAAGTGAAGACCAAATACTTTCTGATATTTCACTTAAGCTATATCAGAGTATTCAGACTTTAGGTTGCTTTTCATTACATGGTTTATGAATCACCAAACAGGTGCATAAGCATATGAATGCTTAGTTTGGATTTTTTTTTATTTGTTATGATATCTATCTACATCAGACATATTCACAAGCTGGTGAATATTATGGATTTTTTTTTTTTTTTGGGTGACTGCATCTAACATATGAGAGAGTTAGATTGCCTATGTACCTTCTTATTGAAGGATCAAGCAGCTCGTAGTTTTTCTTTTGAACCGATTACATTTATCTTGTATGTAATTTCATTTTTATTCATACGCATCAGTGAAACAACAAGAACCCACCTTCTATGAAGGGTTGCCCGAGTCATCTCGACAATCATTTGCGTGTGAGATTTTTTTTTTTTTTTTTTTTTT
>BSUD01000004.1:91987513-92007973 GCA_033239045.1 Fagopyrum esculentum | reverse complement strand
TGATTGTGGCTGCACCTAGCATTTCGACCAGCTAGACTGCCTACGTACCCTCTTTTTGAAGGATCAAGCCGTTCGTAGTTCTTTGCGAACTGATTTTTTTTTTCCGCCCCTTCATCGTACACATCACCGAAATAATTTGAGCCCACCTTCTATAAAGGGTTTCTCAAATCACTCAACTATCATTTGCATACTTAAGGGCTCCAAAGTAAACTATGCATTTTTTTTATTATGAGTTTTTTTTATATAAATATATATATATATTTTTTTATCCCGAGTTAAAAGGTTAACGACTGAATTCGATACCTATTTGTACCAAATTCCTTCTGTAACCCCTAGGAGTACATCATATCTTAATGTAGCCTTCCGAATATTTAGAGATCTTCAAGTGAAGTACTTCTTCACAAACTTTCCGTTTACAGAAGTGTAAATCACTCCACCATCCGTATGCGAGAGTTCGTAAGCACCTTTTGGGAAGACTTTAGTGATGACGTAGGGACCTTCCCATTTTGGTTCAAACTTCCCTTGCGATATTCTATTGATGACAATAGGTCTTTTTATTGTAAGAACTAGATCACCGACTAAAAATGAGCGAAACTTGACTCGCTTATTAAATGCCCCAGCAACTTGTGCTTGATAAATCTCAAGTTTTTGTTGTGTTGCCAATCGATGCTCATCTAAAGCTTCAAGCTCAGCTAAACGAATTTTAGCATTCTCGTATGGATTTGATATTTGTACTACAACTCTAAGGGAAGGTAGTTGTATTTCCAAGGGCAAGACAGCTTCTGACCCAAAGACCAAATTGTAAGGCGTACATCCAGTGGATGTTCTGGTAGTCGTTCGATATGCCCATAATGCTTCAGGTAGACGTTCATGCCAATCCCTCTTGGATTTTGATACCATCTTTTTGAGGATTTTGCAAAGCACCTTATTAAAAGCTTCGGCTTGACCGTTTGAGGATGGATTGTATCTTGATGAGAAGCTATGTTTGAAACCAAATTTCTGGGCTTGTCTCACCATGAGTTGATTCTTGAAATAGAGGGCGTTATCTGAAATTATTTTTGAAGGAACTCCGTATCTATAGATCAGTTGAATCCTTATGAAATCAACAACTTCTTTGGCCCCCACTCGTTTCAACGGTATGACTTCTGCCCATTTTGAGAAATAGTCAGTTGCAACCAATATGTATAAATGACCACGAGACGATGATGGTTTTATAGGGCCTACAACATCAAGACCCCATGCATCGAAAGGCCAAGACAAGGCAGTTGGATGAAGAATTTGGGGTGGTTGATGAATGAAGTCACTATGTATCTGACAAGAGTGACAAGCTTTAGCGAACTCTATTGCGTCCTTCACCATGGTCGGCCAATAGTATTCCAAACGTTTAATTTGATCGGCTAATTTAGGACCAGCTTGATGTGCCCCGCATATTCCTGCATGAGTTTCCATAAGGATAAACTTGCTTTCTTCTTTTGATAAACATCTAAGTAAGACTCCGTCAAAAGCTCTACGATATAAGGTATCATTCTCTAACAAGAACCTTACTACCCGTCGCTTTAGATCTATCTTCTGTTTTGCGTTCTCGGGCATGATTCCATGTCGCAAATATTCAAGAAATGGTTGTCGCCAATCCATCTCTTCATTAATCTCGTAAACTGAGACCCCATGTGCTTCCTCAATTGGCGTGAGCCGATCTAGGGCCGATGTTAACAGATGACGTTCTCCAACTGTCACTTGAATTTCTCTTTCGTCGGGGAGCGTCAGTGATGCTGCTAATTTGGCTAGAGCATCGGCTTTATTATTTTCAGACCGTGGTACGTGCATAATTTTGATATCTTGAAACTGTTGCACGAGGTCGTTTGCTCTTTGGTACAAAGGAATTAGACTAGAGGTTTTGACCTCATATTGTCCATTTACTTGTCTGATGATCAATTGAGAATCACCAAACATCCTTAAAGGATCAATATGCATTTCAAGGGCTATTTCAAGGCCAATAAGAAGTGCCTCATATTCTGCTACGTTGTTTGTACATGTCTCCAAAAGAGAAAAGGAATAGGGCACTAGTCCACCGGAAGGTGTGATGAATATAATGCCCACTCCGGCATTTTGTTTTGTTGATGCACCGTCGAAATATAATTGCCATGTACCTTCTCCTATCGTGAAAACTTCCTCATCAGGTAAGTCGTCTGATAGCTCCTCGTTGTCCGGGGTCGGATGAGCAGCTAGAAATTCAGCAATGATTTGTCCCTTTATTGCCTTTTGAGGTACAAACTTGATATCAAAGGGTGCTAAAAGCATAGCCCATTTGGCCAATCTTCCAGACAAAATTGTTTTTGATAAAATATATCGTAAGGGATCAGCTTTTGATACCAATGTAATTGGGTGAGACAACAAGTAATGTCGCAATTTTTGAACGGCGAATATTAGTGATAAGCATATTTTTTCCATGGTGGAGTAATTATGTTCTGCTCCTACCATTGTCCGACTTATGTAGTACAAAGCATTTTCTTTTCCTTCATCATTGTGTTGGGCAAGCATAGCCCCCAATGATCGCTCAAGGGTTGCCGTGTATAAAATCAGCGGTCTTCCTTGTATAGGTGCCATTAATACTGGTGGATTTGACAAGTACTTCTTGATACTGTCCAAGGCATTTTGACACTGTTGATCCCAAATAAATGGTGAGTCCTTCTTCATTAATCGTAGAAATGGTTGACACCTCCCTGTTAAATTTGAGATGAAACGTCTTATGTAAGCGAGCCTCCCTTGTAATCCACGAAGTTGGCGAAGGTTCTTTGGAGGTGGCATTTGAACAATTGCTTTTATTTTATCGGGGTCGATTTCAATTCCTCGGTAGCGTACAATGAATCCAAGAAATTTTCCTGAACTTACACCGAATGCACATTTGAGAGGATTCATCTTGAGTTGGTGCATGCGCAACCTATCAAAAATTATACGAAGGTCATTGGGGTGATCCACCTTTTCATTTGTTTTAACCACTAGATCATCTACATAACATTCAATGGACCCGTGAAGTAAGTCATGAAATATGGTCGTCATAGCCCGTTAATAAGTGGCTCCAGCATTTTTTAAACCGAAAGGCATCACTGTATAACAAAATGTTCCTTGGGGGTTCGAAAGGCCGTCAATTCCTCGTCTTCAGGATTCATCTTAATTTGATTATATCCTGAAAAACTATCCATGAAAGACAAGGCTTTGAATCCGGTAGTAGAATCTACCAAGAGCTCGGTGATGGGTAATGGAAACTCATCTTTAGGGCATGCTTCATTCAAATCCCTAAAATCCACACATATGCGAAGTTGACCATTCTTTTTCTTGACGGGAACTATGTTAGCGAGCCAAATAGGATATTGAACTTCACGGATGAATCCTGCTTTGATGAGCTTATCCACCTCAACATTGATTTGACTAGTTAACTCCGGACGGAAGCGTCGTTGTGTTTGTTTTACTGGCTTTTTACCGTCAGAGATTGCCAACTTGTGAACAACAACATTTGGATCTAAGCCAGGCATATCTTGGTATCCCCAAGCGAAAACATCTTTATACTCTCGAAGGAGATTTTCATATACTACTTTCTCATTTTCTGTTAACAAAGCACTAATGAAGATGGGCTTAGGATCCTCACTTGTCCTTAAATTAATTTCTTGAAGTTCATCAACAGTAGCTTGTCCTCCATCCTCTAGTTCTGGTGGTGCCGGTGGAATTGTGTTGATGAAATCAAGTGATTTTTCAGATGCCTCTTGATCATGATGACTTTGGGATTCTCCTTCATCTGTTACGGACATCATATTTACTTCTTCAATATAGGTATTTGTAGGAGTCTTTTGTTTCCATGAAATGATTTTCAAGTGTTTCTTCTTCTTGAGTTTCCATTTTCTACCTCCCTTTGTCCATCCGTCTTCAGGTATTTCAAGTCTTTGGAATACGGAAACTCGTGACATATCTTTCATGGGAGTTGCATCGAGCCTGTCAAATACTGACACTTGAGGTGATATAATCATATCTTCGGAGAACATATGTTGTTCTTTGGGTGTTAGTATTGTTGACTCCATAAATTTTGACGTCAAAATTCCTCCCTCTAGAGAAATCTGTAAATTTCTACAGATTTCTTCATCTAAAAGTTTTTGTAGGGATTTTCTTTTTTTCTTTTGCATTTTGACCTTGCGATTTCTGTTTGCTCTTGAAGATGAATCCTCGTAATGAGGATTGAAAGTTTCACTTCTTAAAATCATATTTTTATAGTCATCTTCCAGATCTTCAGAAGACTTATGGATGATTATCGCCTTCCTTGGCAAAGACTGGTCAATCTTTCGAAGGGGACAAGTATAACTCGTCATAAGAGAATGCATGACTCTTTCTACGGAGGTTAAAGGTTTTTCACCAGCCTCTCTCTTATCCTTCGGTGTATACTTGAACAACACCGTAGGTTGTGAACTTTTATCATTATTATTTTTCGAGGATACTTGGGCTACCTTCTTGATCTCTTTATCCTTTTGCAAGCAAGAGATTTTATCACCTCTGTGTATGAGTGTATTTGGGTCAAAGCTTATGGATTTGTAAAACTTAGCATCGGCATAATTGACATTCTCCCCATAAAAAGGGTTAGAATCTCCCCGAATAGTTCTTACATTTCCTTCATCATCGGTGTATTTTAGGCATTGATGAAGTGTGGAAGCTATGGATTTACTGGTATGTAACCACGGACGTCCGAGTAGGGCATTGTAGGAAGTGTTTGCATCAATTACATGGAAAAGAGCATCTTTGTAAAGATCATCTAATACCACTTTTAAAGCTATAGTACCCATGGCTCTTTGCCCAACTTGATTAAAGCCTTGTATTGTGAGCAAAGTAGGGGATAATTGATTAGATGTTAGCCCCATCGCTCTTAAGGTCTTGAATGGAAGGAGGTTTACAGCTGACCCACAATCAAGCAAGATCCGGTTAATTCTAGTATCTCCAATTGTGCCCGTCACATATAATGGCCTATTATGATGCTCCTCCCCTAACTGTAAATCTTCGTCAGAGAATGATATACAAGCCATGCATGAAGCGCATTGGATTATCGGAGCTAATGATACCTCGTTAATTCCAACTGGATCTACTTGGTCTTTATAATCTTCCGGATCTGTAAGGGCTTGGATGAGTGCCTTTCTCAAATCTTTTGACATTTGTAATGCATCATACACACTTAAACGTGATGTGATGCGTTTTAGATGATTTATCACATCGTACTTGACTCCTTCTCTCTTAGGTATTTTTTTAGTTGAATCTAATCCCTTAGGAGTAGAGTCCTTTTTGTGTTCTTCCTTACTGTTTTGAGGTGACTTTGGAGGTTCTTTGTCAAGACATTCCCCAGAAGTTAATGCTTTCGAGTTTTCGTGAGAGCCTGACTCTTTCTCCTTTCCTTTTGTCACTGGAGGAGAAAGTTGGCGTCCGGATCAAAGAGTAACCGCATCTACTTCCGATTGCTCCTCTTCACAACTATCTGCCCAAGAGACCATACAACATTGGGTGATTTCTTCACCCCAAAAATCTTCTTCATTTGAAGATTCATCTTTAATAATTTCCTCTGGGATGAAATCTTTCAAAGTAATGGGTATCCGTTCAGGTTGAGTGTAATCACCTTTGTGAATTTCCCATTGTTTCTTTTCTTTCTTAACTTTTTTGCTCTTAATATTCCTTTTCTTGTTTTTCTTCTGTCTCATGTTGCTTGTACTAGACTCTGGCTGACTTACACATCTAGTGAATACTTGTTGAGGCTTTCTTCGACCGACACAAGTTTGCCACTCAAAATCACTATCATAGTTGTCGTCATCGTCTTAGTATAAATCTTCAATGTCAGAGCAAGTCATTATCTCATATAATGTCGGAACCCCTGGACCATCTCTTGGCATATCAGGGTATGCCCATACAATACATACGTCATCTTCGTCTTCGACTGAAAACCGCACTGGTATTGCCATTAGAGGTAGAGAAGCTGTCGAAATTTGTAAGGGGCTCTCCGGCTCTTCTTCAACTGTTGAGACTGGGTTTGTAGTCTCCATGGCTTCTAATGTAGAAATTGTGTTTGATGATGCTTTTGGAGCATGTGATGGTCCACCTTCAATCTCAATTTCACCTTTGTTTACCATCCTTTCGATAATGTCTTTAAAGACATAACAATCTTTAAATGTGTGACTAATCAATTGATGGAACGGGCAATAGTTTGGGTCGCCCGTTTGGCCAACCTCTCTAGGCCTTTTTGGCTCTAGAAGAGTTATGAGTTTAGCGGTCATCAACTCATCAAAGATCCCTTGAACATCGTCATCATCAAAGGGATATTTCTTTTGTTTTCTTTCTTCAAGGGTAAGCTTTTTGCTACCGTCCCTTGACTTATTATTTTTTTCTTGAAATTTGGAATTGTTTCCGCCATAGGTTCTATTTTCTGTCTTAATGAAAGTCGCAAGAGAATCTCCTTTCTTTTGTGACTTCTTGACTTCTTCCCTTCTACTATCGCCAATTTGAGGTCGACTAATGCTTTTGGCGCGACGTGTGAGTTGTCTTTCAACATTACACGCCTTCGAAACCAAAGCACTAAATGAGGTTGGCTCGGCACTTCCAACATGCACCGCTAATTCTGGAAGTAGATTATTTGTGCACATTTGCACACATGCGTGCTCACTTAGTTTTTCTGGGCATTGCAACCTGAGACTTCTCCATCTCGCAATAAAATCATTCGCGAGTTCATTAGGTCTTTGAAAGGTGTTTGCAAGATCCATGATTGAAACTTTGGCTTTAGAGCTCACAAATTGAGCTAGAAATGCCGTTTGAAGATCGTCCCATGTTTGGATGGACTCTGGTTGAAGTTGTGTATACCAGGTAAATGACGATCCCCTTAGTGATTGTACAAACTGTCTAATGAGTAGTGCATCTTCAAGTGCCGTTTCACCACATGCTGAATAGAAATGGGCTAAATGTTCATGTGGTGACCCATGAATCCCGTCAAATTTATCAAAATTTGGTTTTTGATATCCAGGAGGAAACGGAATTGAATCATAGTGTGCCGGGTACGGCTTTCTATATCCGACAATAGAAGGATTTTGGGCTTTTTGGAACTCCTTAATCCCTTGGGCAATCATCTCCCGGACTTCTTGAGGAGAGATGGATTGGTTATTGTGTGAGCCATCATGACTTGTACCTATATGTTCGCGCAGGTTTCCATGAGTTTGAGTTTCTGCTTGAGCTACGAGTGATGCTATTTGGGCATCCTTCTCGGCCAATTGTTCTTGTAAATTTCGAAGTTGTTCTTCCATGCTTGTAGTTTCTGTAGTCAACACTGGCATGTAATTTACTTCATCTTGAAGACCAATGTATTTCTTTTTTATACGGGTCATAGGTGGGAACTCTTCATCTTGAAAAAGAGTAGTCTTATCTCCATACAAAGGAGAGAAAATGCTTTCTTCCGATAAGCTCCTTGATCCTGTCATAAGACGGGGTGACGGAGATGGTGTCCTTGAAACTGTATCAGCAAAGGACATTTGCAAGGATTTTGACCTTGTAACGGGACCTGTGTAGGTTTGAGGTCGATCATCTTGTGAAATTGCTTTATTTGTTTTTGACGAGACTCTCGTTTTTACAAGAGTCCGTGGGACTTGAACAATCTGCTTGTAGTCTTGATTTCTTTTTGACTTTGCACACTTGATTATCTTGGCTTTAGATGCCTTTGGTATACCCTCCTCATAAGAAGTCATATTCACTTCATCGGAGCCTCCAATGAAGATGGGGATGGACCCAATGTATATTTGAGTTGGTAAAATATCTTGAAAAGTCCTAGTTGGACCACTTTGTTTTGTTAGATCATGCTTCGCCTCGCCTAAAGTTTTCTTTATTAACTCTAAAGCTGTAGATTGTGCTAGCCGACGAAGAGCCTTCGGCCTCTTGGACCCATTCTTGCGAGTCCTTCTTTTAGGATTAGTGATTTTTGTGGAGGTAGAGTGACTCTCCTTAACCCCTTCACCGGTCTTGATGACTTGGATAATGGTTTTGTTGGGGTGTCCAATTGTTGGTTTGGTGCCGCTGGTACTTGGTCCCATATTGTGATTAGTTTGTGACATGTTTGGCTTCACCCTAGTCGGACGAACTGACTTGAAGTTGTGAGACTTAGTGCCCCTTTTGTGTGTCACCATTGGAGGCGGATTTAGTATCCAACCATGGGCGATCTTGTCCTCCGAGGCTTGCAAGGCTCCGAAAGAGTTCCTTAATGGGATTTCTGCTGTGATTGAATCCCGGGTAACTTGGAAAATCATTTCAAATGACCTTTTCCTCATCATTTGGCATCCCTTGACAACGAAGGTTGCGGGAAGCTCGTTGAACTTGATTGTTGCTTTTGGCGCCATTTCCTCTACACCAAAGTAAACTTAAAGTTAGCATCAATATTACTAAGAGATGAAAAGGAAAATAGGGTCCCACTGGGCGTGCCAAAAATATGTTGAGGAAAAATGTGTATAAATTCCCAAAACATTATTTCATTTATTTTTCATGATATTTTTAGTTTGATCCTATTTTTTACCCTCTTGATTCGAAATAATATTAATACAAAATATTAAGGGTTTTTATTAATTGGACTGCACCCGAATTTCAAGGGTTGCCTACGTATCTCTTTAAAGAGAATCAAGTCTTACGTAGTTCAGAGGTGTTTTCACGCATCATAGAATCGAGCCTAAACCCACCTTCTAGGAAGGGTTGCCTAGACATAATTCAACTTTCATTTGCGTAATATTTAATTTTAATCATGCATCAAAGGGATGAAATTAAACCCACCTTCTATGAAGGGTTGCTTAATTCTCCTAATATCATATGCATAATTAGGTTATGTTTATTTTATTTTATTTTGTGTTTATTTTATATGACTGAATTTAGCGCATTATTTGTTTGTGCTAAATTTCCTATGTATCTTATGTTAGGAATTAAGTTGAACGTAATTCTCAAAATTAATATTGATTTTTTTATACAACATTAATTTAAGAGATTTTTGACCTTTTATATATATTTGAAAGTCATTTTTTAATGTGATTGAACTCAGCCAATTTCGAGTTAAGTTTCCTACGTAGTCCGTTTTATGGACATCAAATCATACGTAGTTCTTTTTGAGAATTTTGAATTTAAGTCCAAGGTTTAGATTTAGTTATACTTTACTTGGACTGGTCGACTGAATCCGATTTAATATGAGATCGGATTTCCTACGTAACTCAAAACGAGTATCAAGTCATAACGTAGTTCTACTTTTTTAAATGGGTTCTTTATTATTATTATATATATATATATATTATTTTTGAAAAGCCAATTTACATGTTACATTTTACATTTGTATTCTTGGTATCTAAATCCCAAAAAGTCCTGGCTCTCCTTGCCTCACGTGACAGTACAACACCATTTATATATGTATTCCCTTTATTAAAGAATACAAAAATAAAAATTAATTGGGGATAGATGAATGCCTCTTCCACTTCTTTGAAACTTGAAAGTGGGGTCCATTAATATTGGAAGAAACGTACCTTCCCCTCCTTCTTTATTATTATTTTTTTTATTTTTTTCCTACTCTTTCTTTCATTTCTCTTTCAATCTCCGCTTTTCCCTTTTCTTTCTTTTGTTTGGTAGGTAACATACTGCCCAATATTTTTTTTTTTTTGATACTGTACGGTAAGCAATTAGGGTAGATCATCTTCTCGAGATTCTCCGACCTAGGGCATCCTTCCGGATGAGATCCACCACTTCAGGGGGGATCGCTGAATCACCTATGGGATAGTCGTGTCCCAACTTCGCGAGTTTATCGGCAACACTATTGACTTCCCTGAAGACATGCTGTATTCTGACCTGCTGGAAACTAAGCAAAATGTTAGAAATGTCCGAAATGATGAGATCAAGTTCCCATGGGGGTTTCCACATATTTTTAATGGAATTGATGATTGTAAGGTTATCACCTTCAATCTCCAGTTTATTGATCTCCAGATCACATGCTCTGATCAACCCCTCCCTTAGCGCGCATGCTTCAGCATGGAGGACCGATGCGTTCCCACATTGTCCATAGCCTAGGGAGATGGTTGATGCATGTTGATTCCTGAGAATGTATCCGAAGGCTGATTCTCCGGACTCGCGTTTAGATCCATCAAAGTTTAATTTAATAAATCCGTTATCAGGTTTTATCCACTTAATATTTGTAGTTTTCCTGTTTCTTTGAGGCGTTTTTGGTGTTTTTGTGTTTTTCGTTTTATTAGCGTCTTTCCAATTCCTAATCTGATCCTGTATTCGTATCCCAATTTGCTGGATTTTCTTATTATTGAAGATATTTTGGTTTCTTTCAATCCAGACATTCCACCATGTAACCGCAAGTTGAACCATTTGATTATTATCTAGCTTATTGTTAAGTTGTGTGATCATATTTGCTATGTTCTGGTTAGAGTTGCTTACAACTTGAAGCCCAATCAGAGTGTTGGCATTATTGAGATTCCCCACCATGAAGGGGCAATTAAAGAATAGATGTTTCGCAGTTTCGTAAGGGTGGTTGCATAGGACACAATGCATGGGCACTGGTACCTTTTGTTTCTCCAGGTTTTCCTTAGTAGGGAGTCCATCAATTGCCAGTTTCCAGGTAAAATTTTTAACTTTGGGCATGATATCCATATCCCAAATCCATCCATTCGCATTGGCTGTGAGCCCTTTATTTTTTTGTATAAGATCCATAGCTGATTTTGTTGTGAATGATCCTTTGTCCGAGGCTGCCCAATAAAGCCGATCTCGAATGAAGGACTTCGGGAGTTGGTATGATTTTATTGCAGATATAACCTCTTTTGGGAGGAGGTTCCCTACTTTAATTTCAATTTTCCGGGTGTCCCATTTATTCTCAGTGATATAGTTACCTACTAGTTCATTCTCATCAATATTTCCACTATCTTCAAGAAGATTAATGAGCGGTTGATCAATCACCCACTTACTTTTCCAGAATTTTATGGTACTTCCATCCCCCACACTCCATCTTAATCCGTTTTCGAATTCAGATCGGAGATTCATTAGTCTTCTCCACTGCCAGGATGTATTTTTCTGTGTTTTGTAGTTCCATAGGAATGAGTCTTTAAGGTATTTTTCATTCACTATTCTAACCCATATATTGCTTGGGTCTACCATCATTTTCCAGAGTAGTTTCATTTGGAGAACCTTGTTCATATCTTCTGCTTTTCTAATACCCACACCTCCACACTGTTTTGGTTTGCAAATTTTGTCCCAGCTGATGAGAGGGTGGTGTTTAGGTCCTTTATTCCAAAAGAAATTGCGGTTGATTTGGTCAAGTTCTTTATGAATGTGGGATGGAAGCATGAAGCTTTGCATTATGTAGTTTGGCTTGGCATTCAGGTTTGCCTTGATTAGGATTGTTCTCCCTTCCTGGGAGAGTGTAGATGCTTTCCATGCCGTTAGTTGCTGCCTAGACTTGGTTATTACATCTTCAAAGACTGTTTTATTTACTCTACCGTTGATAATAGGACATCCTAGATATTTGTCCAGTTCTTGGGTAGCATTTATTCCAATTTTTAGTTGGATTAGTCTCTTCATTTCATCTCCAACATTTTTCGTAGTTTGAAATGATGACTTATGAAAATTGACTTTTTGTCCCGAGATATAGCAGTACCTATTTAGTATCTCCAGAATTTGTGTGCTAGCATTTAAGGACGCTTTGGCAAATATAATGATATCATCCGCGAATCCTAGAAATGGAACAGTAGTTCCTCCTCTTGTAACTGGAAAGCCAATTAGTTTATTATTTTGATTGCATTCTTTTTGGATGTTCCTGGCAAGAACTTCTGCTCCTAAGTTGAATAACATAGGTGATAGCGGATCTCCTTGACGAAGGCCCCTCTCAGGGTATATTACTTCTGATGGTTTATCATTGATTAGGATGGAGTATGATACCGTGGATATGCATTCTCTGATCCAGCTGATGAACTTTTGCTCAAAACCAAATTTTTCGAGAACGGCCAAGATGAATGGTCATTCCACTCTGTCATATGCTTTTTCCATATCTAGTTTAATGGCCATGAAGCCCTCCTTCCCTTTTTTGCCCTTGAACCCATGAAAGATTTCATGGGCTATAAGTATATTATCATGGATAGATCTGTTTTGTGTAAAGGCACTTTGGAGCGGATGGATGAGTTTTGGTAACAACCTCCTTAGTCGATTTGCTAGAATTTTTGAAATTATTTTATATATTGTTGAGCACAAACTTATCGGTCTATAATGTGTGGTAAGAGATGGGTTGTCTACTTTAGGTATTAGGCTAATAAATGTGTGGTTGATTTGTTTTAGGATTCTACCCGAGCTAAAGAAACTCTTTGTTGCCCGTATAACATCAGGTCCAATAATTGCCCAGTATTTTTGGAAGAAGCCAGCGGGCATACCATCTGGTCCTGGAGACTTATCGCTTCCAATATCGAAAGCAGCTTTTCGGATATCCTCGTTTGAGACCGGTTTGATTAGCTCCATATTTTCACTATCCGTGATCTCTTTGGTAATGACTTCAAGGTTTTGTACTATGATGTGCTCGTTAGCTTGATTGGACTTGAATCGGTCCTTATAGTCCTTAAGGAACTCAGAGCTAATTTCGTCCTCGACAGATATTACAGTGCCGTTTACGCTATGAATGGAACTTATTGATTTTCTATTTCGCCTGCCTGTTGCTTTCCTATGGTGGTATTTAGTGTTTTTATCTCCACTTTCTAATGCTTTGGTTTTAGCTCTTTGCATCCAGTACCTTTGTTGAAATTCTAGTAGGCATTCCCTCTTCTTGTGTAGCCTATTTAATCTTTCGTTTTGTTGAATAGAGAAGCTTCTGAAATTAAGTTTTTGTAGCTTCTCAATGTTTGCATCCGTTTCTCGGACTTGTCGATTTATATTCCCGAATTTTAACTTACTCCAGACTTTGAGCTTGGTTTTGAGGAGATTTAGTTTTCTGACTAATTTGAACATGTGTGTCCCCGGGATTTGTGTTCTCCAACACTGTCTGACAATTCTCTCACAATCCTCTCTTTCAGTCCACATGAGTTCAAATCGGAATGGTTTGTTCTTGAATCTTTGTATTTTGTTACCAATCTCAGTTGTGATAAGACAATGATCAGATGATGTGAACGCATGGTTCCATACATGGATGGAATTGTACGCATCAAGTACCTCACATTGTGCCATGGCTCTGTCTAGCTTTTCATACGTATTATTCTCTCCATCTCGTCTCTTCCGCCACGTGAATTCATTTCCTTTAGAAATAAGGTCCACAAGGTTGCATTGTTGAACTACATTTTGTAGTCTTTGAAGTCGGTTGATTCGTAATGGTGCACCTCCCAGTTTGTCGGATGGGTTGAGGATATCATTGAAGTCGCCCATTATGATTACTGGTTTGGTTTGTGCGTTTATAGTTTCTACTAGTTTATTCCAGAATTCATCTTTAAGCCCCTCATTCGGAGGTGCATAAATGAAGACTATAGCCATGTTGAATTTCGATTCGAAATTTGAATGATCCATGATAACGAATCTTTTATCCTTATGTCTCAATTCTACTTTTTCGTTGATGAGTAGGTTGTTTTTCTATAGAAGGCATAATCCTCCTGCTAATCCATCCGATGGGATAAAACATTTACTATCAAACCCCGCACTCCTCCAACATGATTCAGAAGGTTCGATATTTGTTTTTAATTCCGCTAACATTAGCATATCAATATGCTCATTTTGCGTTGTTATTCTTATGTCTGTCCAAAAATTTTTCTTCCTCATGCCTCGACAATTCCAAAAGGCTATCTTCATAATTACTTAGTAGTCGTGTTGGATGGTAGGGGGCCATCATTTTTACCTAGTGTGATAATGTTTGTTAGACTAAAATCTTTAATTGTATAAGGGTATCCTATACTCTCAATGTTGCTTAGGCTGTTGATCTGATTTAGTAATTTGTTTATTAGGCACTTACCTTCTGGTTTACATTGTTTTGTAGTATTTATTATTATTATTTTTTTTTTTCAAATGTTAGTGTTAATTTGGGAAAGATGATTCTCTTATATATATCTGGGCTAAAAAAGCCGCCCTTAAGGTTCGATATTTTTGCTAGAGAGACATTATGACAATCCAGGAGTATGCTGCCACACTTCACTAGCATGCATTTCTTATTGTAGTTGCACATATTAGCCATACCTGGACTCCCAAGATTACATAATTGATCATATCTTAGTCTATGGACAACATAAATTGTAGAACTAATTATATTAGTTCCTAATTCTGACTGGTAAATAGGTGAAAAGTATTTATACTGCTGCATAAGGTATATTAATCCATCAATTCCAACCTTATTCGATTTACAGCACAAGCACCAACAGTGAGCCCTTTGAGTGCTTGACTCCATATTCTTGGGTGATGAACCTTCGTTGTTTGTTTTCATTACTAGCTCAAGTAGATGAGTAGGGGCCTTCCGGTTCTTTCTTCTTCTATTAGGCTCTGCAAAAAACCAGCAGGTAATACCCAATTTAATGTGCCAAGTATTTTCCAATTCAGGTAAACTTGGAATGGAGCACTGCAGCTGCATATTTGGCCAATATTTTAAACAAATCAGTAAGAAATCGATTTTGCTACAATTTCTAATGAATCTTGGTAGATTTGACATCCATGCCCAATGCTCATTAGTTATTACTTGTTCCTGATCATATTTTTTTAAATTTCGCAGTATACTAACAACCCTGCTAGCTATACCTTGCGACCTTGTCATAGCAAACTTCAATTCTCCCCTCAGCACCTTCAAAGTAATCCAGTAGATGCTTATCAGATAGCTGCTAATTAACCTGGGAGTTGGATTAGTTCTTGCTCGACTGTATGGTTGGAATACGGGTTGTTGCGTTTTTTTTCCCTTCTGAACCATTTTGTATCTGCAAAAAAAACTCAGATTTAAATACCAAATATATTTTAACACTTTACAGCTAGTGTTAGGGCATTGCAACCTATTACTGAACCAGTAAAATAGCCACATCTTTATAGAACAGTAGCTACTATGTTTACTAGCCTTTTCTGCCAATTTTAATATCCTTTCATTAGTCCATTCAATTTTATATTTGGCAAGTGCGATAGCAAGTAGAATACAAGCTACCCTATTAGCTAAGGGATATATCCAATCAAAAGCTTTGCTGATAAACCTTATAGGTAAAAGCAATAGAGAGATATAAACACAAATTAGAGGCCTTCCATTAATTAAAGGGATTACACGAGTACATAACTCTATTCTAGGACTTAGCTTAGTGGTCAATTCACTTTTACTGCTATAGGAACAGTAGAAGAGAAATTGTAAATTCCACTTAGACTCAATTACAGAGGAGTGGGAGAATGGGGTACAACAGCACACCACTTGATTAGAAAACCTACAGACACAACATACTAGCAACATGCTAGTGACAGAGGAAGGCCTTACTACCATTGGAAACTACACTTTCTGTTTCTTGGTGCCTTGTAGCTTGGAAGAAGCCGTGTCACACAACCCACCCTGCCTCTTTCCAGCGCTGGAATCAGATTTTTGTTGGTCGTTTGCAACCTCCATAGCTTCCATTAACTTGTTGACCGTGCTGTTGGACTTAACTGAGTGAAAGGAGTTTTCAGACATCAAAGTATCTTCTATT
Organism: Fagopyrum esculentum; assembly: GCA_033239045.1. Classification (NCBI taxonomy): domain Eukaryota; kingdom Viridiplantae; phylum Streptophyta; class Magnoliopsida; order Caryophyllales; family Polygonaceae; genus Fagopyrum; species Fagopyrum esculentum. The sequence continues at coordinate 91,992,287 of BSUD01000004.1, read as the reverse complement.
TCCGGGATTTTCCCATCTTTGAATAGGAGTGCTGTGAACTCTTCAACAGTGAGCTCCTTTGGTTCATTCTCATCTTGTTCATACTCCTCCTCATAGAGATAGTCTTGGTCACCAGATTTTGCCTCCAGCTCCTCGTCTTCAATTGCAGGGAGGGTGGATAGGTCTTCAGTCTCGATTTCTACTCCAATAGGCTCAGCTGGGAGTTGGGTGGCTTCAGTCTCTATTTTCTGGAGGTTTGCTACATCCCCATTCACTTGCTCACTCTCTATTGTGGTTTCTTCGGTTTCACCCTTGCTCATTCCTTCCTTAGCATTGTCAGTTACAGTTTCCACAAAAGAAATGGTAACTCCTTTGTTGGAATTAATATATGGGCAAAAACCCTTGCTTTCCTTAGCTTTAGCTTTCTTCTTAGTTTCCTTATCTACCTTAGTCCACCCTTCATCAGATTCCTTTCCTTTGACACCATCTTCTTAGCCAAATGGCATATGGAACGTTTGAATGATGCTGAGTTTAGTTTCTTATCTCAACAAGCTAAAGCAAAGTTTATTCTACATGGGGATAAATGCACAAGGTATTTCCATGGTCTCATGAAATCGAGATCCAGTGGTGGGCACGTGGCTTCGATTATTGGTAATGATGGTAACTAACTACATCCAGTGAAGGTGTCACTCAAGCGTTTGTGGACTTTTACCAGGGATTGTTTGGTGTAAGTGAAGATGTAGACGTCCCGGCTGCGGCTTAATTTGCGGTCGGTCCAAAGGTTAATCGTATGGATAAGGAGAGCCTTATTTTACCGGTTTCTAATGAAGAAATCAGAGAAACTTTGTGGAGTATAGCTGAGAATAAAGCGCCAGGTCCAGATGGTTATACTTCGAGCTTCTTTAAAGCAGCTTGGGACTTGGTAGGTAGTGAAGTTTGTGTGGCGGTAAAAGAGTTTTTCACTAATGGAAAGCTCTTGGGTCAAATTAATCATACCATTGTGTCACTTATACCGAAGAATGATAACCCAACACGAGTTGAACATTTTCGACCTATATCATGTTGCAACGTGGTATACAAGATTATTTCAAAGATCATGATGAGGAGAATGGGACCATGTTTGAAATATCTTATTGATCCAGCACAAGCGGCATTTGTCCCGGAACGACTCATGTCAGATAATGTATTTTTGGTTCAAGAGCTTTTACGTCGTTATAATGTGAAGAGGGACACGAAGAGGTGTTTCTTAAATGTTGACCTTGCTAAGGCCTATGATACCGTCTCCTGGAGCTTTCTTCGGTTTGCTTTAGCTACACTGGAGTTTCCGGCAAGATTCATTGATTGGGTAATGGTGTGTGTAACTTCACCAACATACTCAATCAAAGTTAATAAAGCAACTCATGGTTATTTCAAGGGTAAGCGTGGAATTCGGCAAGGCGATCCGCTATCACCACTATTATTTGTGTGTTGTATGGAGATGCTCTCGAGATTGATTAAGGCGGCCACAACAAATCCAGCCTTCCGATTTCATCAACATTGCAGCGAATTAAGGTTAGCCCACTTGGCCTATGCCGATGACATTGTGTTGTTTTGCAGGGGTGACAAGCCATCGGTGACGATATTGATGGAAGCATTACATCGATTTGGGAGGCTCAGTGGGCTGAGGATCAGCATGAACAAGTCGTCTATATATACGGCATCGGTTTCACAAGAAGAGGCGGAGGGATTGCGGCAGCTCACAGGATTTGTTCGAGGGTCATTTCCATTCCGATATCTTGGAGTCCCAATGACTCCGCATACGTTACGCGCCTCGGAGTATATACCGTTACTTGATAAAATCGGCAAGCACATTTCTATATGGAACAAGCGACATCTCTCATTTGCGGGGCGAGTGGAGCTTATTACTTCGGTCATTCAAGGGATTGATAGTTTTTGGCTATCTATGCTGCCATTACCGAGCGTTGTTCTCGATCGATTGATTCGAATTACACGCCAATTCCTATGGGCTAGACCAAGAGTCGCATGGGAACGAGTTTGCAAGCCGAAACAAGAAGGAGGGCTGGGCATTGTGGATATTAAAGCATGGAACATGGCATTTATGTGCAAGCACTTTTGTCATATACATGAGAATCGAGAGAGTTTGTGGATCAAGTGGATACATCATAGATATCTCCAAGTAATGAGTCCAAATGATTGGACGCCTCATCGAAGAGACTCCGGATTGATTAAGGCAATAATACGAGCGAGAGATCTCATGAAACATGCATCCAATACGGGCGAGTCTATGGTGCATATACTGGAGCAATTATCACGAGGTGGAAAATTCAAGGTTACGGAAGCGTATAACTTGATACGAAGACGGGAGAGCCATGTAACATGGCATGACACTATATGGGACACGAGACTTACCCCACGACATGCCTGTATTGCCTGGATGGTGGTGCTTCGGCGATTGCCGACTCATGATCGTATGGGGTTCCTTCAAATTGATCCGGTATGTCGTCTTTGTCATCGGCATGAAGAGTCACATGAACACCTGTTTTTTCGGTGTCAATTCTCGCGAGGAGTATGGCGTGAGATGCGCAGCGCATTTCACATGCCGTCTGGACTAGGAACGATTGACCTCACACTTAGGTGGTTAAGGTCAAAGCAAAGGAGTAAGCACATGAGAATAGCAGCAACGAAGTTCGCATTGATTACTTCGATCTATTATATATGGCATGCTCGGAATGCAATTGTGTTTGATAATAATGCAATTCCAAGAGATGTAATTATTCGGTTAATTAAGGTGCATGTATTTAGATTATTGCATGAGGCATATCCGGATTATGTTGGGGATATTGTCCGGCAAGTTTAAACATTATTTAGAGTATGACTGAGTTATGTAGCTCCTTGATAATAACCATATCATAGGGTTATGTTTTGTAGCTGAAATCATGATTTCATGAGAGTAAGCATATTCACACTTCTATGAATTAAAACGCAACTTGGGAACACCATTTTGGGTTTGAGTAGTATTTTTTGATTGCTTAATCTGGATCCTCAGATTAGTAACTTTGGGGGCTCGGAGTGGACAATGGTCATAGGAGTGGGACTTATCTGCGCAAAAACCACATCCATCAGAGAAGTCCTCATACCAGATAGGTAAATTCTGGAGAACATTGTTCTCATCTGGGATGGGGACATCTCCTTACATCTCAGCAGCAACATTGAGGGAGATACAAATTCTGGTGAAGTCCTCATACTGCCCAATATTTGTTTCGCTTTCTTAATTTCCCTTTCTTCCCATTTTTGCTTTTACAGGAGATTAGGGCTTCAAGGCTATGGTGGTGATGAAGACCAACTCTCAGCATTGGTACAAGGCCGAAACATGCTCAGGATGAATCTTAATTAAGAATAGTCGGCGATGGAGTCAGACGTAAGATGAACAGGAGAGACGAAGCTGAAGAAACGAAAGGCTCGAAAGTTCAAACACGGCTCGACTTTAAACGAGAATCGACCGAGGCAAACGTCAACAAGTATTTCCTGGTAAATTTAGCTATCAATTTTTTTACTATCATCTCCATAAACTTCAAGCACAACTCACTCTCAAATCCTCTTCTACGATTTCCATTCTCAACCTTAGTTCACCATACAAATTCGAATCGTACGTCTACTCGAATCAAAACTCTATTTGGATCCACTGAAATTTGAACTGCAGACAAGGCTTTGCGGGGTTGATCTTGTTGTAAATTTGTGAACATGAATTTTGTTTGAGAATATATGTTTGTACATATATGGGATAATGTTGACTTTTGAAATAAACCCATTTTTAATTCTGTTGTATCAAATCTAAGGAATATATTTTTTTGTTAGACAGAAGATATTCTATCATCTAACAAACCCCCTTTTCTTTATATGTAAAAAATAATTTGTGAACAGGAGGAGGGAACGTCAAAATACGATTGCGGGATCTTTCTTCTCCAAGTCCGAAAACAACATTCAAGGTCATGAGCAAGGTAATCAAATTCTATCTTTTCTTTATATTCTCCAGATATGACTTTTCATGCTTAATTTATTAAGCAGACTCCTCGTTCAGTCACAAAAACTTTTCCCTGCGAAGTACATATCAACTTCAATAGGATGATCCATTTTGTGTCTAGTTTCTTTTATAACAGTTTTGACATCACTGGAAGATAGTGACATTGATTAGGCTTCGAGTATAGTGAAGAAATGAGTATTTTTGTTGTTGCAGCGGAGGAATCCATTGATTCCTACCGACTGCGAGTTCTTGCAGTGGAGGAATCCATCGATTCCTGCCGACTACGGGTTTTTTTTTTTGCAGTGGAGGAATCCATCGATTCCTACCGACCGCGAATTTTTTGCAGTGGAGGAATCCATCGATTCCTACCGACCGCGGGTCTTTTTGTTCCTTTTACTCTTGATTTCCTGTGTCATATCTGGGAGCCCTTTTTTTTATTTGAGTTAGAGGAGAACAAAACAGCAGATGACAAAATACAAAAACCATTGACATTTTTTAAAAAGAAATTGTACTCAGATTTTGATTTATTTTGAAGGAAAATAGAATGTGAAAAACTCACTGGACGTGAAGACATAACATAGAAAGCAGAATGAACAATCTGCATTCTTTTTAAGTTTAATCCCCCCCTCTTCTTTTTACCTTGATACGTTCAAATGTTCAATCTCCCTTCTTTGATTTTTTCTTCTTTTCTGCAATTGTCTGACTACTATTTGCAGGCCTTTTCTCCCTTCTTCAAATCTGTACGTGTTTTTTTTTTTTTTTTTTTTTTTTTTT
>BSUD01000004.1:91972075-91987441 GCA_033239045.1 Fagopyrum esculentum | reverse complement strand
TTCTCGATCTTCTTGTTTCTCTCTCTTTTTTTTCTTGCAGTCCCCTGTCCCAATCCGTTTCAGGGCTTAAATACCAGTAAATAATTGACGGTTACGAGTTGGATAAGGCTCAACTGCAACATCACTCAACTGCCAAACTTCTAACTGCAACAAACTGAAATATTTTTCTTTTCTTTACTTTTTATTTAATTGCAGAATGTTAGAGAAAAGAAAAAAAAAAGGTATACAGACTTGATGTGTGTATATATGTTGGAACCCTTTTTTTTTTTTTGCATATGTATATTTAATAAATTTGATCCTACAGATGGTTAAAATTATAAAATTTTATGGTGAAACAACTACTAGTCCTCACGGTTTCGGCGAATCTATTACGGATCGTTGAGTAGAGCCGCCGGCGCTCTCAAGCAACTTCACCATTGTAAATCGTATGCACAAATCCTTGACGAAAACGCCAAAAACTTGTTCGCTCAAAAATACGAGATTACCATTTATAAACTCCTAATAAATACCGAAACTAGTAACAAACCCACAATGTATGGGTCATTACGTAGTATAATAAGTATTCCAAAGTTGAAAAAAAGACGTTGACGGTTCGATTTGCACAATTGATCAAAGATATATTAAAGGTCCATAATAAGAAATAGAAGGAAGGAGTAAGGGTTAGGAAGTTCATATTTTTTGTTGGTTTTGGATTGTGTTTGATCAAGGATCAAACTTAAGTGACAAGTGAATCAAATAAACACACAAAGCAAGATGTTATCGAAAAAAGGGAACAAGTGATTCTAAGGTTCATAGATCGTTATTCATGGCATCGCACTCAAGATAGTTGCAAATGAAGAAGGTAAAGAATGCTACAAGACGGGTCTTTCTTTGGTGATGATCTATTACCGGGTAAGTCTCAAGATCATCTAATTTCAATCCTAACTACCAATTACCGGGTAAGTCTCAAGGTAGTTAGGACGGAAATTCGGCACAAATTGGATTCTCTATCTAAGGACCAAGTAACCCCTTGCCGGGTAAATCTCAGAAATTATCAAGCTTAGATAGTAACCCAACACACCACAATCCAATAGAGGGGTTTTACTCCTCTACTACCAAAATTTCATCATCTTCGATATATAAGGTAGGAAATTACCGAGTAAGTCTCTTTCCTATCTTAGCTTGCTAGCTTAGAAGAATTCTAGCCTTAGGATTTCCACGATTCTATAGCTAAAACCATCCTGCAACTAGTCCATCATCATCCAAGCCACAAATAACTTTTCATTCACCCTAGAATTAGTAAGATTCTAGCCAACAATAGACATAATAAAATCGAAAGAAGTAAAGCAAGAAATAATAAAATTCATGGTGATAAAATTACAAGGAAGAAGAGATACAAACTAAAGAAAATATCCAAAATCTTATTAAAAAAAAATTATCCAGAATCACACAAAATTTTTAAGATCCAACAAAAACTTACTACAACACAGCTCCAACTTGCTCCAAAAATATCCAGAATCACACAAAATTTTCACTCCTAAAATCTATTACAATAATGAAGATCAAGGACTATTGAGGTGCAAGAGAATCACATATAAGTATCTACAACACGGTATAAAACCGTTAACTAACCATACACATATATATAGAGATGCAAGAGCACAATCACATATAAGAAAGGTAAACACCTCATCATGATATCACGCATTTACCCGGTTAATTATCTTTATAACGTCAAATCACCACATCATATAAATAGATCAATATGAATATATGTGACACGAGGAATATAACCCTCGCCTCTGAGCATAGTAGTTAGCTGGAGTGGTATCAGCGCCCCTTCCCGTATACCATAAGGAGTGGTCAGGGCCCTTCCCGTATACCAGGTCTAACTAGCCCTACAGAGAACTTCCTAGACTCCACTACGGGATGAAAGGTAAGATGTCACAACCACTACAATGGGCGGTCAATATAAAATAAGTCGGTAATAAACCATATCGCATGCTATGAAGCATATAACAATCACCACTCAAGCATACATCCAATATAAGGATGACAGCTAAGTAAGTCCTATGGACTTACCTCAACCTCATAAGTAGTATCACTACGATCAGCTCTCGCTCAGGTTCACTCCAAACTGGAGGACAACACGGCCTATACAAGGCATACATATATATATCAAACTCCTATCACACAAAGGGGTCACACCTAGACCCAAGGGATCCATAAGGATCATGTTCCAACTCGAAAACCTCAAAGCCGTAACCAGCACATGATCAACCTCATACTCATACCTAGCATGGCACTAAACCCTCATACTAGGAAAGGACAGGATCTACTTGACTCTAGGTAGAACCGGGACAAAACGCACCTGCGTGAAGAAGGGACGCAGGGATGGAACGCAGGAAACCGCAGGCGCGGCAGTACTCAGCCGCGGGGGCGGTGACACGGCCGCTGGCAACGCAGGCACAACGCAGGCATGGCGCAGGCGCTGCGGCAAAGCTTCCGCAGGGGCGGCGGCTTCTGGCCGCGGGTACGGTGACACACTCTCCGCTGGGGCGGCTGGTGGAACCGTTGGGGCGGCGACAGTGCAGAGCAAGATCCACGAGTCCTCTTTCACTCTTCACTCGATCAATCCACGTCTTCACTCTGCCAAAACCAGGCATATGCATATGCATATGCATACATAAACCAACATCAAACACCATCCGCAAGCATCTAATCCTAAGTTAAGGGAGAGGGATTCAAGGAAAGGAAGAAGAGAACAAGAGTCTGAAGCTTACCACAACTGTGGCTTAGCAAGAGAAGGACAGAACCAAGATCACACAAGTTGGCTTAAAGCTCAGCAACATCAGCCACCAACATCAACAACCACAAAGCCTCACAAAACTCTTCCAAACATCCAAGAACACAAGCAAGATTAAGGAGGGGAGAGAGGAGAACCAAGAGAATGTGAGAAGGCTGGAAATGATGTAAGAAACCCTTGCTCATCATCCAAGGGAGAGACTTAAAGAGGAAGGCAACGAAAGAGTAAAGCACAGGCCAAAGGAGTCAACGAAAACGGCCGAAGCCGCAAGAAACCGCGGGGCGGATTCCTGGCCACGGGAGTAGCAACCCGCAGGAGCGGTGGAAGATGCCCGCGGGACGTCTAGGCTAAACTCGGCCAACGTCAAGCTCGGCCAAAGACCAACCTCGATCCGAAAGATTACGACTCTTACAGTAAATGAAGCTCAATGTTCTTCTTCTTCTTCTTCCTCGAGGTGAACAAAACTCTGCCTCCTCCTCCTCCTCTTCTTTCAATAAGAAATGTAGCAATTGCATTCTTCTTCTTCCTCGACGAGGTGAACGAAAATCTTGTAAGAAGCCGATGGAATAAGGGTCGAAGTGAGAGAACATTGTTTAAGTATAAGGTAAAAGTTGTAAATAGGAACATAATTAAGGGCAACAAAGTAACTTCGAACATCTAGTGTAAGGGTGAAACACTTGCCCAAATAAGGGTTTTATAAAACAAATCCGAAAACGCTAAAAATTTGCGATTGTATGTCAAGCATCCATTAAAAATTAAAAACTCATATACATGTAGAAATACCGGTATTTCGGCCTTGTCAAAAACAACCTTTAAAAAACTTGGTATATTAATTATATTTTATTGGTTAAAGTAAAAAACTACAGGTTTGTTTATTTAATTTTATTTTTTATATAAAAATTTGTCATGAAAAATGAGCTTTTAACTCTGATATATTGTTCATTTAAATTTTAGTTTTGTTGTTTAGGTGAAAAGCCTTGCGTTTTAACCTCTTAACTATAAACTAGTGTATTATTTGTGCCTTGCACGAGATTTGATAAAAATATTACTTGTTATTGGCTTCTATAAGGGATTATATATATACTATTTTTTTGTCATTAGGCAGTGTAGATAATAAACGATAAATATTTTTACACTTTACATATAATATTATATAATACATTAATAAAATATCTAACTTTATAATAACTTATTATATGATTTTCCCCCCTTATTATACTGGTCCATATGTTGATATTTTTATCTTTTTATATAATATTATATAATACATTAATAAATCTTTTCTTAGGGAAGATCTTTGCTTGTTTTGTTGGTTGTTAAAATTTATAAACGTTTAGATTTCTTGTGGTATTTATTTTTTGGTGGGCTGAAAGATTTTTTCAGCAAAACTAATATTTTTATCTATATTTTTATACTTATTTTTGTAAATACTTTTTTAATGAATAAACTTAATTAAGATTTTGGTGGGCTGTGGTTAAATGCTGAAATGACACGTGTCAATTAGCATTTTTCCGTGTGACACGTGGTAAGGAGTGCTACTCATATAATATATATGTGATAATCACTAGAATAAATTATTATTAAAATAGAAATGGATTTTCGTTTAAAAATAAAAAAGTTGAAAAAAAATTTCAATGTAATTTGTTTTTTATATAAAATTATTTGATTCTTCAAAAATATAAGCATTTTTATACGGTTTTTTTTTTAAGGATATTAAATATAAATTTTTTATGTTTAAAAGTTCATTTAGTTTATAATTAAATTTTATTTAAATTAATATTAATATATAATACGTAAAAATTATAATATTATAATTTTTATTTAGGTAAAATTTTCACGAGATGCGGACACTGAAATAGTGTATATATAAAAGTTGTGTTTAACACAACATAGGTCAAATTTGTTTAGATTATGTTTGAAATGACTGTCCGATAGAACTTGTTGAAGAATTTATTTATTCGGAGTTCATAAATTTTGAGAAAGAAAAGAAAATCATTTTTCTTTGTTATAATTACAAATAATTTTTCGTTTACAAATATCAAAGTTGAAAAAAATAAGAATGAAAACACCCAACCTGTTTGTCAAGAAAAAGTGTGCAAAACAATGCTAAGGTATGCTGACAGACTAGATTTCAAGAAATAAAACTTACCAGCCTTAACAAGGGTTCAAAAAGAAACGTCTAAACTAACAAAGACTACCGTCTAGCAACCATCCAACAAAACGAACAGAAAAATCCCAATCCTAAGGCACTTGCTAGTCTGGCTTAACACCATCGAGTTGGAAGGTAACATCAGTAGTGTACCTAATATCAGGATCAGAACCTAACAACAAAATAGGAGAAAACCCATTAGCTAACGTTCCCAAACTAGGGTAAGGCCCTAAGATCATATAAGCACAGTTAGTAAAAGTAGAGCAGAACAAGGAAACCCAAAATAAGATTTAGGATACGTAAGTAGCAAAAAGCATACGAGTTATATATATATATATATATATATATATATATATATATATATATATATATAGAGAGAGAGAGAGAGTATAGATCCTATGAGAACACCCCCTAACGTGAGAACATGAGAACAGATTCGTAATTATTATTAGTTTTGTTACGAATGTGCCATATATCGTTTAATGTATTATTCGTAGTTATTGTTGGTTGAGTGGATTATTCGTAGTTATTGTTGAATTCCTAATCATTATTATTCGTAGTTATTATTATTTTTATATCTACTCTAAATCTCAACCCTTAATACTCACATCCAACGGTGTACGATTGTTCTCATGTTCTCACGTTAGGGGTTGTTCTCATAGGAACCACACCCTATATATATATATATATATATATATATATATATATATATATATATATATATATATATATATATATGGCTAACATACCAGTAACAACTAAATAAAACATAGGTAAATCTGTAGTTTTCTTCCAACAAGTCTTACATTCATCCATACTAATAACCAAAAATAATAAACCACAATCAACATGACAATAGCTTAAATGTAACACCCAAATTCTCGGAACTCGGGGAGCTACTGGTTAGGACCTCACAATGGGTCCCGACCTTGGTTTAACAACAACATTACTTGGATCTTACAACAAGGCACAAATGTACTTAAAACAATTTCGAACATAATAGTTTTATTGTATGAATGTACACATGTGACAGCCTTACAAAACATAAACATATACATAACATGCATGATGTAAGGGAGACTCCCCCGTCCCCATCTAATGAGTACGTGGACCCGGCTGACCATCCGTTCCGGATCACTCTGCAACTGTCTATCTCTACAAATCTACAACATGGATAAACCGTTAGATAACAATCCAAATATAAGCAGAATAAGAATAGCACAAACACACTCAAGATAACATAAAACAATCATCATGCTGGCACACAAACCGGTTATTATCTGTTCATTAAGTGAGTCATCTTATTCCCTTTTACAGTTGTGGCACGAGAAATCTTAAGAGTTCTCGCCTCCGTTCCTTATCCAACTGGGTGTAGGTCTAGCTTACCTCCGCCGGTAGCATCACTACAAATCGAGTGTGGACTAGTCCCTAAAGAAACCCTCAGCGCCCTCAAGCTAACTGAGCAGAATGCCACCGCCCGTTACTCTTAGGCCAAAGTATAGGTCGGTGGATAATTATTACTAAAATATAAATATAAATATAAACATCTGATTCACACACCACTATCATTATCCACACTCATATCTGGAAGTCAGCTAAGTAAGCCCAAAGGACTTACCTGAGTCAAGTCGCAACTCTCTAAATCTCAACTCGGTATGTAACCGTAGGAACTCAATTGCCTGTTATACAAGGCAAGGGAATCAATAATGTATCCCACTTTCTTAGAAGTCTCCAACTTCTAAGATATAAAAATCGATCAACAAGAGATTACCAAAATACCCTTATACGGGTAAATGACCATTTTACCCCTGGTCCCGAAACTTCTAAAAATTTTATAATTTATGTTTAAACTCTTATTTGAGACTAACTAACCATATTCTACTCCCTAGGATGATTTTGGTAACGATTAGAAAAACTACCCATTTTCTATTTCTCGAAAAGTCACTAAAGTCCAATTACAGCTTCAAATATAAAATTCGAATAATCTTATAAAAATTCCGAAATAATTCCCTAGGTCATCTATGATATCCTATCTACTCATAGGAGAAAGAATTTCTTAAAACTGTTAAAGCATCGCTTCTACAAAAATTTTTAAAGTTGGGTACAACACTTAGCAAGCAGCACATTGTCTTAACTTTGAAAAAAAAAACATAACTCCTAAACTACTCGCTGTATTTATCCCAAATTTTGATATGTTCTACTATTAAATCTTATCTCTAATATATCTAAAATTCAGACGCAAAGGAGATCAAAAGTTTATTCAAAACCATCTCACAAAACAGCATCCCATGTTGTTTTTCCCAACACTCACCACATATATATAAACGTCAACTTTGAAACACAATAACTCTCAAACCGTAACTCCGATTCTTCCCAAAATTTTAATATGATCTACAACAAGATGTCAACTATATCATATCAAAAATTCAAGCCTAACAGAGATCAAAAGCCTATTCAAAACTATCTCACAAAACAGCATCCCATGCTGTTTTTTTCTAAACTCAGCACATTTATAAAACTGAACTTTGAAACCCCATATCTCTCAAACCATAACATGGATTCCTCTGAAATTTTAGTATGATTTACTTTGAAATACCATCTATAACATATCCGAAAATCAGCAACAAAGGAGGAGTCTAAGTTACCCAAATCTGGATCACAAAACTGTATCAACATGCAGTCCCCAACACTCCACAACAGAAATAAAAACTGCTTACGACCCAATCTTTGAAAAAATCATAAGTCCTAAACCACTCACTGGATTCCCCTCAAATTTTAATATGTTCTACCCCAATATCCCATCTACAACATATAAAAATTTCAGCCAAAATGGATCAGTCTTTCATACCTAAAATTGGACCCGAAGTTAACTGTTCATCACTTACAACCTAGAAAACGCAGCAGCTCCACGAGCCATCTTCGAGGGCTATTATGCAGGTTCCGAGATACAAATGGGTTCACATCAGCACATATATATAGAGAGTGAAATGTAGAGAAGGGAGGGGAGATGTTTACCCATCAAGAGAGACTCGACAAGCTCAATAATACGATTAGGAAGAGGAAAGACGTTGGTTGTTGTGTTGTGGCGTGTAGGAAGGAGGAGAGCAACAGCTAGAAGTGCACTTGTGGTTCGAGAGGCTCTTATCATCTACTCGAAGGTCTGCTGCAGCCAGACGCGGCGTTGAGGGGTCTCCTAGCTCGTTGCGTGCCTAAGGACTTCAAGAAACCTTGAGCCCTTGCTGGTGCGACAGAGGGCAAACGACTCACTCCTGGCTGCCGGCTCGACGGTGCTGTTCGCATGGGAGGATGAGGCACCGTCTGTTGGACTCGCACTACAGGAGGCGTTGTGGACAGCGGTTGCTAGTCTGCCAAAGCGTCGACTGGAGGAGAGGAGAGGTGACAGTCCCGCTTCCTTGTTGGCGTGCTAAGGGCGGCATCGACGGCGGTTGCTAACCACCAGGGGAGCGTCGAAGACGGAGGAGAGGGGAGGCTGATGAAGAGCGTCGTTTCTTCACGTAGGAGCCGGCTGAGAAGCGTCCAAGGCGTCAACTGGAGGAGTAGGTTTCTAGGGTTAGAAGCCCGTAAGAAGTTTCTTGATATTAGCGGGCCTAGTTGGCTCGTTTCTGACGGGCCAGAATAGAAAGTCTTGATGGCCCGGATGGTATGGTTCTCATGTGCTGAATTTCTCTTCTCCTATCGGATAAAAACTCTAATTGAAGGACCAAGAGAAACTAGATCATTTCCGCGTATTTTATGTGAGTAGAGCCTCACATAAAATAATAAAAATATCGAAGAGTTCGGTGTCACATAAAATGTCCAAATGGAAAGAGAAAAAAAACAGAAAAGAAGTCTAAACCGGTCAAGTTCCGGTTTGTCTCGGAACCAAACGGAAATAAATTTTCCGGATGTTACATCAGTACCCCCTTAAAATAAGTTTCGTCCCGAAACTTAAAAATTAACGACATATAGTCGGAGTTGCTACAAATGAAATAAAGGGCCGGAAAGGGTCACAATCGATCTTGTTCTAATTTGTTCCTAAGATAGCCGGAAATAAAATTTCCGGGTATTACATCAGTACCCCCTTAAAATAAGTTTCGCCCCGAAACTTAATATACGTCAATCGTAAGGTCGGTCTTCAAGGAACAAATAAAGGTACAACCTAGTGTGCCTAATTACTACATCATAAGTCTTGTCGTTTCTATATCTAAGTATCCCGCACATCAAAGTTACCAATAAAATACACATCACTGACAAAACACTCAAGCATGAAACAAACAAGTAGTCACACAATATCACACCGATACAGGCCGAGTACTAACTCATCGATCCTAAGGTCGCAACTATCTTCGTATAGATCTCTGAAAGATTACGTCTCATACTGTCCACAAGGTATCAGGTATCTTCGTCGGCTTTTCATAAAACCACTGACTCAAAAGTCTTTTCATGTAATTACCTCAAAAGCGCATACTACCACGTTCTAGAGTGTGTACTGGGTATCTCACCGGTACCATCCGGCTCAACTGTCCGATCTTTCAATCTGATGACCTAACTCGTGTTTGGTAGGTATCTCCTCCAATTGAATCCGTGTAGAACTAGGGTCACACTTTCCGATGGAATGAGGAAAACTAATCCATTAATCACTCCTAAACCGTTTTTCACAATCTCACATGGTTGTCTTACAGAACTCACCTCCCAATTCCTTGATGACCTTCGTGAGGCAATTTATTCCAATTCCTTTCCTTCTGGTCTTTTAAAAAGGTTTCGAGTATCCGATCTAGGATATCTCCCTTATACATTTCCCGACACTTACTACGTGCTTAAGGCTAGTTGTATCACAACTCACTTGGTCTTGTCTCCTAATATGACTCAGTCATATGGTTCCTCCATTAAAGAATCATCATCTGCTCATTTTTGGTCTTAAACTTGATATAACATAACAGTCCAATTCCGGTGGTCAATATTTTTGTTCTATCGACATCATCGTATTATTTTATAGATCTCTAGTTCAACTCAAGCTTCTTACGCAGTATCAAGATCTTAGGTGTTATAGTATGTATTCACGATGACAACACTAGGCACAAGGTAATCTTACCTCACCATCGTTTGATCATAATTGCTCAATAACTGCTAACACACCATCAACATTCCACTCTTATATCCCTCACGTCTATCAGACCGATAATATTTCTCTGACATGCAACGCAACTCGGATCTGTTCTGATATAAAATTCTTCTTATACTCTACTCTTGAGATTATGTTTTCTATATGTACGAGTACTGGTCTGTAAGTACACTCCCGTAGCTCCCTTTTCTTATCTGTCTTTCGATTCAACTTGATAGTTACTCCCTTGAGCTTGTTAGTGCAGGCCCTACACAATACCTTTATTACATTGTTTACTTCCTTTTTCATTCCATCAAGAAACTCATTCTAAAGTACCCTGCTAAGTATTAAGTTCCAAATTTATTTGTCTGCCGACATGTGACGAGGTCGGCATGCTTCACTTGTATCTATAATGGGGTACCACTCTCTTTCTATACTTCTATGTGCACATACTTTCTCGTCTATCTAGATGGTGATACAATTCCTCTACAAAATTTCCTGTCACTCCATGTAGCCTATTTCACGTTCCTTCCAAACGAAATGCATTTTACCAATTATCACCGTCTTACACTCGACACGTCATTTTTTGTACTCTCGAATTCCTTGTTATGTGGGTTAGGACCCATCACGCTTCCGCTGTGTTACTTTGATAATTATGTTGTCACCCGTTAATCATAAGGACATTTTCCGTGAGTCCAAAATGATTGACCCAAAACTCTTCCTCTCAATTACGCCATATGTCCTATCCGGATGAAGTACCCCATACCTTCCTTATTTGCCTTAAGGAACTAAGATGACGGTTGGAAGACGACCTCTTCCGTTTACCTTTGGAATTCTTCTAACATGGATCTAAACTCTCTGGCTCAACCGGAGTTTGATCTTAACCAGCCAAGAAGTAACCTCATACACGATCCTCTCTATACCTTTAGTTATTTAAGAAGATTTTCGTTACTTACTTGAGGAAATCCTCTAAGGCGTCGGTAAAGCTACTCCGTAGATCCATAGTCACAAATATCTCTTCTTGACGACACATAACTCGTCACTACCAAACAACACTTGTACATCCTCGGTTGACGTCGGTCGGTCTATAATTGACTTATCTCAATTTCCCAAATTTACTTTTCTCATACCTCTTTTGTCGTTGAATTTCCTGGTGAGCACTACTTACTCGAGTTCATCCCTTTATACTCCTTTAGATCGTTCTACATTACAAACTTCTAGTTCCTCCGTGAGCTAACTCCATTTCTTGAGTCCAACTGTGTCGTCCATCTGATATCAATGGTCCTTTCTAGGTCTTCCACTATAGCTTGTAAGCAAGTCTACAGGACTCTCATGACCTTAAATTTCATCCACTTGCGGTTTATTTAGTATGGGATGCTACGCATCCTCTGTCTGGATTGACATAGAACCTTATCAAAATTATATACTTCTTACTCCTCCAGTTCTTCTTTTACAATTCATCTCTACTGGTTATGATATGTACTCTTTTCCTAGCCAGTAGGTAGTAAATCACTCCCACCATTCCCTTGTTCTCAAATGACATATGAGGGTCATTCCTGGTCGTCTAGTTCTTCTTCTTAAGTTCTTAATTAGAGTTAGTGGCTCGAACTCACTCCATGTTATTAGTAAGGGTACTAGCACTTGTATCGATTTAGCATCACATTTGTCGTCATTGTTCTCTTGAAGGGTCCCCCCGGATGTCTATAAAATTCTTCCATAAGTCTATAGTTTTCCTCCTTATCTGCCAACCGGTTATCACTAGTTGACCTGCACGTGTTATGTCTCAGTTATTACCAACTAGTCCGTAGTTGACCTCCTATAAGATCACGGACTTATTGTTCTTCCATCTGTTTTGAAGTTTGATATATTTGGTGGGAGTCTATCTCCTCCAGTTTCTTTGTTAATACTCCTTTAGCTCATTCCAAGTCTGCACTTCTCTTGTTCTCTTAGGGTATCACTATACTCTTCTGAGTCTAGTCCTAACCTTCATCTGTTGTCACTGAGGTTATTAAGTCTTCACAATTCTTATTACTTTGTTCATCGTCTGTTTGCAGTCCTCCGATATGACCGTTAATGTTGGTAACTCAGATCTTTAGGTGAATGAGAAGTTATTGTGGACTCCTTAGTCCACCAGAATCACTTTCCAACATTTCTCCCTTTATCTGGTGTTGTGTTGTAATGCCTTTATAGAAATTTGTTGTCTCAGTTTTATACTTCTAAATTCTTTGGTACTTATGTCGAAGTTTCATTCAAAATTCTCGTATCCTTGAAGGACTCTACATGCTTCCATGGTTACAAAAATTTATTTCTCGTCATCAAACTCACCCTCTATCTTTGTACCCTTTAATTTCTCATGGCTAGGTCAACACCCTATCTTCTTTGTACCCTCATGCCCATGCTTGCATATGGCAGCGTTCGCCTCGATTGTAACGTCTTTTACTCCGCAAATCTTGGTTGTACTCTGTTCTATATGATTCTTGTTCCCTTATTATTATCTCTAATCTGATCTCTTGTCGTCTCTTACATGGTCCTTCAGTTCATCCCTCAGCTTCATACGACCAAGTCCGTTGCATGACTTCATGTTTCTTCTGCTTGAGCTGACTCGGGAATTTCTTTCCCATCGGTTGTACTTGTGGTGAAAATTATCTCAACAACTTTACTTCATTTCCCACTCGTTCTTCGGATGATTTATATGGTCGCCAGAACGCCCACCAGAGTATAATATTCAATCCTAGGTCTGACTCCGTTGTCTCGTGTTGAAAACTCTTCCAGTTCGCTACGGATTTATCATGAGGCGATAATTGCTTCATGATATCATAACTAAAGGATCTAAAGTATCCTTTAGGATACTAACGTGCTACACATATACATATATATAATCATACCTTAAAACATATCGATATAACTCTAAATACTAACATCTATCATTTCAAGTTGCAGAGATCCACGGAGAACGATGGTGGTCCGACGTACTACTAACCCAACAACCCGACTATGCACTTGTGTAAAAACAGAAATCCGTTTTGAAAATCTTAGACCCCTTTCGGGTTCTAGTTATTTTATACATTCGGTCTTTCATATAATTTCAAGTGCCATTGTTGCCAACCCAGAGCTCTGATACCATGTTGTAACACCCCAAATTCTCGGAACTCGGGGAGCTACTGGTTAGGACCTCACAATGGGTCCCGACCTTGGTTTAACAACAACATTACTTGGATCTTACAACAAGGCACAAATGTACTTAAAACAATTTCGAACATAATAGTTTTATCGTATGAATGTACACATGTGACAGCCTTACAAAACATAAACATATACATAACATGCATGATGTAAGGGAGACTCCCCCGTCCCCATCTAATGAGTACGTGGACCCGGCTGACCATGACGTAAGTGTACCTATACCCGTACAAGATAGAAAATAAAATATATAGATATATATATATATGAGTACCGAATAATTACACAATTAAATAAGTGAGTTGAGGAGAAAGGTTAAAGTATATAATACGGATAATATATGTAATAGAGTAGATAGTAACCGGGAAGGGGGAAAAGTGTTATTCTTTTTCGAGTGGATTCGAGTTTGAACTTATGACATATAAGTAGCTAACCGAGAGACACAAAGTATGGAAACAAGTTTAAAAGGAATTAGAAGGTTTAAGAATAAATTTGAGAAACCTTCGGCTGAGGGTAAAATGGTCTTTTACCGTAAGAAACTTTTTCCGTAATTCCTTAGCATGAGGTTGGATATCTGGATGTGATTTTGATCCACATGCCTTAATTGACAGGCGTTTGAGTTACCACGAGTATGGACTATTTGAGACGTGTTAGAGTGTATTTTGACTCAGGTAAGTCCTTGCGACTTACTTAGCCGGTTTCTGGATATTTTATTGGTGATAATGGTTGTGTGTGTGCAATGTGTGTTATAATAAAAATAACTTGTTAGGACGACCGTGGTTATTATGTGTTAAGGCCCAAGTGTATGTATAACGGGCCGTGACATCACTGCCCAGCTCTGCCAGGAGACTGGGAGGTTCTCTATACCCAGACCATCCAGGTACACGGTGAGATACATCGGATCCACTCCTGATGGGTACACGGGGGCGGAGGCGAGGTTTGGGAATCCCTCGTGTCACAAAATAAGTATCATTAGAGTGAATGACTTAAATGAAGATAATAAATGGATTGTTTGAAAGCATGATGAGTGTTTATTAATTTTTATGTGTGTGTGTGTGCTATTATTATCCTCCTAATGTTTAGATAACTAGCTAATGGTTGTTTTGTTGTGTTTTTTTTAGATTTACTGCAGGTTAGAACAGCAGCTGAGTGATCAGGAAGTAGTGGTCAGCCGGGTCTCCGTACTCCTTAGAGTGGGGGTTGGGGTTGTTTTTGGTCGTTCTTTCGTTTGTAAGACAGTTGATCGTTTTTCTCTTGTTAAGTACCTTAGGCTGCTAGATCGTGTTGCATTCATTCCTTTGAAAATACTTTTTCATGAATTTCGGTTTTTCTTATTTGTGTCTTGTTGCAAGATCCTAGTAATATAGTTGTCAAACTGAGGTCGGGACCCATTGTGAAGTCCTAACCAGTAACGTTCCGAGTTCTGAGAATTCGGGGTGTTACATATATATATATATATGTGTGTGTGTGTGTGTGGCTAACATACCAGTAACAACTAAATAAAACATAGGTAAATTTGTAGTTTTCTTCCAACAAGTCTTACATTCATCCATACTAATAACCAAAAATAATAAACCACAATCAACATGAGAATAGCTTAAATAGGATATAACTACCAGAAAACGCGGTTGTAGGTATGAATACTTAGCCTCGAATCAATTCGTGGGTAATTTTGTGGGTAATGCCCACGAAATTACCCACAAATTTTGTATTCGTGTCTATTTACCCACGGAAAACCAATTCGAGGGCAAGTTCGTTGCTATTTAGCAAGGGATAAGATTTGTGACTAAAGTTCGTGGCTAATTACCCACGAAATACCAATTTGAGGGCAAGTTTGTTGCTATTTACGCTCCAAAATTTTCCGAACCTAAAAAGGAGGCCATTTTCGAGGGTAAATACCCACACATAATATTTTGTGGGTAAATTTGTGGGTAGTTACCCTCGAGTATCATGCGAGGCTATGTTCGAGGCTATTACCCCCAAATATATTTCGATAGTAAGTCTGTGGGTAAATACGTGGGTATATTAATTATCTCATTGTTTGGCACCAACCAACATATATGTTCCTCTTCTACTTTACCACTTGTTCCATTAACGTCGTACACAGGGGCGGCCCCAAGGGGGGGCGGCCGCCCCCCCCCCCCCCCCCCC
>BSUD01000004.1:91814139-91968474 GCA_033239045.1 Fagopyrum esculentum | reverse complement strand
CGCAGGCGGACTCCGCCTCCGCCGGCATTTTTTTGTTGTGTTTTTTGTTTTTTTTTTTTTTGTTGCTTTTATGTTTTATTTTGTTTTTTTTTTCAAACTAGAGTTTTATTTTTTTGTTTGTATTATTATTTCATTGCACTCCCAGTAAACAAAATCAAAATATCAAATACCACTAAAACATGATGACAACTAAAACATTATGACAACAGTATATGAAAACGACTAAAACATGATGTCAAGACATATGATAACGTCTAAAACATGATGTCAACAACATATGATAAGGATATTCTCCTTTACCAACAAACGACTTACATCCTCAATATTTTGAGCAGTTTTTGAAGAACACTCCATCAATACCAATCCATGTTCCTTTGCAAACTGTTCACCTTCCTCTGTACTCACAGCTCTCATGTGAGCAAGATCAGACTTGGTGCCTACAAGATGAATGAAAGTCTCCCTCCTGCAGAAGGACGTGACTAGTGAGCTTTACCTATAAGAGATTCATAGTAAGCAAATGCTAAAATGCATGCGCGAAGGTACACAATTAGACACCTATGGTCTTATGCTAATACAATGGAGCGACAATTAGTGTTTTTTCCCTTTCGGTAACAGTATGAGTCGGAAAAATAGCTTAAGAGTCTTAAACCAAAGCTCAAAACAAAAAAGGAGAGATAAAAAACCGCATAATCATGTTGTTGCGCACCAATTCAGAAGAGCCTTACCTAGTGATGTCATATACCAAAAGTGCTTGCCTCTGCTTGCCTGGCCTCTTCTTCATGGTTTGTACTTGTCAAAGTTTGTTCTGTAATTGTCTCTGCTTGCCTGGCCTCTTCTTCATGGTTTGTACTTGTCTCTGCTTGCCAAAGTTTGTTATGTATTGTCTCTGCTTGCCTGGCCTCTTGTTCATTTACTTCCTTTTAATTGAGCAAAAATGATTGTCCCTTCTTGCCTGGCCTCTTGTTCTGTATTGTCTCTGCTTGCCTTGCCAAAGTTTGATCTGTATTGTCTCTGCTCGCCGGCCGCTTCTCTTTTGAACCTACATGAAGTAGGAAAATCGAAGTGATGAGCTGCATTTCTTAAAGTGGAATTTTAGGGTCTTGTTTTTCTTTCTTCTAATACGGACAAAACGAGGTCTTCCTATTTCTTCCACCAGTTCACCACAACCTGGAGTGATATTTTTTTTATCTATTCTAAAAATTAGCACATTAAAATATCACTTTTATCCCTATACTTTGAGATCCTCATACCTAATATGTTATATGTCGATATGAAGTGTGCCATCTTCAAAGTCACGCTCATACTTTTGATTGAGCCGAATTTGAGCTTGATTTTTGTATGGAGTTTAATATCAAGCTCATACATATGTGGGATTAATTATGTGATAGCTTTTAGACGATAGATTCCTGAATCAATGTCTTCTGATATTTACAAATTAAGAAGAGGACATCAGCTAAGACTATTATGACTTTGCTACTAATCGAAATTACTAGGGTTCACCCATATAAAATACCCCCTTGATAGTAGAAAAAAATTACGATTAATAACAAGGGCGAGAAAGTCTTTTTTTTTTACTAACACTACTTGTCAAACTGCAACTCTTCTTTTTTTTTTTACAGTTAGCTGAACACTAAAAACAACTCTTACGCTAGCCTTAATAAGGCTGCCAAACAACTATTTAATTTTAAAACTCTCCTAAACACTAGCTAACACTATTAATTAAGCCCTGCCAAACACACTTAATATCTCTACAACCTTAGTTTCAGAGTCTCTCTAGTATTGCCCGCTCATATTCAAACTTGTATAAACAACTTTATCAATTCAAATAAATAAGTTATGATAAAGGAAAAGCATATTGCCCTACTTATAATTATTACATTTCTGCCCATCTTCACTACATGCTTACATGAGTAAAAATATTACAGTAATTTATGTTTCTTTTATATCCTCAAAATAACAACTAATCTACTATTACCAAATACTTCAAATAAAATAAATGTGTAAATAACACCACAAATATGCTAGATTTGTTTTAAAAACTAACAACTAATCCACTAGTAATTAAAGGAATTATGTCAGTTGAACGAGTCAGAGTTTGGGCTTGTCTGAGTTTCTTTAAACATGAGCTCATCTCAGCCTTTTTCACCAGGACCTATATTAATCAAAATTGAAATAGTGAAGTGAAACCAACCAAATCATGTTCTAATCAACGTACGAATGATCAAGTGTGAAATAACATGTTCAATTACAAACGGTGAATAAAGTTCAGAAAACAAATGCCCCATAATTAAGCATAACAAAGGTTCTTGCCAATCTCAAACATCCAGATGGTTGTTTTTGTTTTTTTTTATTGTTGTTGATGGTGGTTTTTGTTATTTTTTGTTTATGTTTTGTTGATTGTTGTTGATGACATTTATTCTTAATATTTGTTTTTTTAGGATGACTATGATCGTTTATGTGCTCAACATTCTTCATCCGACATTGATGAAACCAATTCTCAACGTAATGACGATGAGCATTGGGTCCAAGCATGTAAGGGTCCACAACATGGAAGGATATTTGGATTAGGAGAACAAGGCACAAAACTCATTCGTATTGACTTGGTTGCAAACTATTTCAACTTTGGAAGTTCTTCTCAAACTTACTGTGCATCTCAAGAGATGAAACCTTTGAAAATTGAGGTAAAAGAGATGAAGGAAAAGCTAGAATACCTCAACAAATGAGGTGAAAGAGTTAACCGTAAAAATGAAAAAATTGCATGATTCCATGGAACAACAACAAAACATCTTACAAGAGCTATTAAGGTTGCAAAAGGGTGTTTCCGTGAGCACTTCACCTCTCCCATCTTCTTAGTTCTACGTTTCTCGAAACATTGACTTGAAATTTTGCTTTTGTGGGTTACAATTTTTTGGATTGATGTTCGGTGAAGTTTAACATGACATTAGTTATATGGGTATGCCAATCTTGATTTGGTAGGTTTTGTACCTAAGAAATTTACAAACACTTGCAAGTGAATTAATATATTTTGTCTTCCATTATAATTGTGTTTTGTATAATCTTGCAGCTTTTTTTTAAAATGCAGCAATGGCAAAAAACCGAGGTTATCATTAAAACCCGCCATTAAATATATCCTCGAACTTAACATTGTTTTTCCCACGAAATTACCCTCGAATTTGGCCTTGAAAATTACCCTCACAATTACCCTCGAATTTGCCCTCGACTGTTACCCTCGACTTTGCCCTCGAATATTACCCTTGACTTTGCCCTCGAATATTACCCTCGACTTTACCCACCAAATACACTAGATGTTACCCCACTAGTACCCGCGGATATACCCCCGAAGTTATCCTCGAGTATTATTTCGTGGGTATTTTAGCCACGAATAGAATTTTCGAGGGTAAAGATCGTGGGAAAATTTAGCCACGGCCTCTATAGCCTCGAATTAGTATTCGAGGGTAAAGTCGTGGCTAAAGTCGAGGGTAGGTCATTCCGTGGGTATTTTTGTGGTTACCATCGAGGCTAATTCCGTGGCTACAGCTGCGTTTTCGGCTAGTATATATGCACATGCGAGTATGAATGATGTTTATGATATGTTCATGAATGCAATGATGCATCCTCTCTCAACTCTCGGCAACGGGGTAACGCAACGCTTCGTCTATTTCCAGTCATATGTACCCCTCCGGTAATCGATGGTTACGGTAATTTGTAATTCCATCTTCCATTCTAATTAACTACCTCCTTTCCCCGGCTCGGTCCCTACTAGGGCACCGTCCAAAACATGAATGCAAGGTTTTATATATATGGAAGGGGTTCCCACCACGTCGTATGGGCATCCACGGGACATCACTCTATCGACAAGGTCTCCAACCCATGCCCTACACCGGTAGTCACCAGTTGTAAAAATATTTGATATATAATATACGTATTTTCCAACTCTGTAATATAGATATATAATAATAATAATAATAATAATAATAATAATAATAATAATAATAATAATAATAGTAATAATAGTAATAATAGTAATAATAGTAATAATAATAATAATGATAATAATGATAATAATAATAATAATAATAATAATAATAATAATAATAATAATAATAACATGCAAACATTTTTAACATAGGAAGATCCAGGTCCAATTTGAATATATACTTGAATTTTTAATTTTTAAATACCAATTTGATATATACTTTTTCTACTTTTTTTAGACTTCGAGAATCGTGGGTGCGACACGTGGCAATATAAGCTCCTTCTTATATATATAATCACTAGAATAAATTATTATCAAAATAGAAATGGATTTTTGTTTACAAATATCAAAGTTGAAAAGAAATTTCAATGTAATTTGTTTTTTTATATAAAATTATATGATTCTTCAAAAATATAAGCATTTTTATACGGTTTTTTTTCTAGAGAATATAAAATATAAACTTTTATGTTTAAGAGTATATTTAGTTTATAATTAAATTTTATTTAAATTCATATTAATTATAATATGTAAAAATTATAATATTATAATTTTTATTTAGGTAAAATTTTCACAAGATGCGGAGACTGAAATAGTGTATATATAAAAGTTATGCTCAACACAACATAGATCAAATTTGTTTAGATTATGTTTGAAATGACTGTCCCATAGAAATATAGAACTTGTTGAAGAATTTATTTATTCGGAGTTTATAAATTTTGAGAAAGAAAAGAAAATCATTTTTCTTTGTTATAATTACAAATAATTTTTTTATTTTGAACTTTAAACCTTGGCTGCATTGTAGACAACATATACATACTGTTGATATATGGACTCATTTTAATAAGTTTGTTGTTTACACATAAAGAAACACAAGACTCATCCATGGCTGCAAAGCTGAACCCAAATGCTCTTCTCCTTGTCACGACGGCAGCCATCCTCCTGAGTAACGCGGCCTCTGACACCGTCTGCCCCTACCCCTGCTACCCGGCCGACGGCGCCTACCCACCACCCGCATTAGCGGCAAATTCCCCGCCTCTGACTGGAAATTTACCATACTACCAACCTCCTCCGACCGTATACGCATACGCATACGCATACGCACCGCCGCCGCCTGACCCGATTCTCCCTTACTTCCCTTTCTACTTCAAGAATGGAGCTCACGGGGACCGTCCTCTTGCCTTCTCCTCATCTACAGCGCTCAGAGTTGAAGTCCTTGAGATTGTGTTGGCTAGTCTTGTGATTTCTGCGTTAACTTTTTTTGTTGTAGATTCATGCATTGTTAATATCTGTCAACTCTTCGTTTACATTATGGATGAAATCATATCCGATGTCAAAACTTTTCTCCACCTTTTAATTTCGATGTATGGATATTGCATTGTTTAGTTGAATTGAATGGCTGCAAGGAGGATATTTGATTGCATAAGTTAAGGTTTTTGTGGTGGAGAATGGGGAATTAGGGATAGCATATGTCACCATCTTGATTCCTATTGGTTGATTTTAAAGGCACGATGAAATAAACAAATGTACGGCAAATTCGGAAACAGTGGCCGTCACAGTTCCGGAAATTGTGAACGTCCATGGTTACGGATCCCCAAACCGTAATAATTTGAAGTTGAGAGTTTTAGCTTAGGTGAATAAAAAACACAAGCTCTAATATGAGTTACCATCGAGTTCAGTTTGAGAGAGCAAATGATAGAAATAGATCGAGGAGAAACTTCAACTACTTCTTGATCGTTTGTGTTGGATCAAACTATGAATTTGGGTGGCGGAAGCGAACGGTTGATCCTTCCAAAGGATCCTCGAATGTGGAGGCTTGGATCAAAGACTAGACCCAAGCAAGAACTCTAAGAGGGTAGGAGAAGAAGGTGATGCCTAAACTAAGTAAGAGGGTTTTCCTTCTCAATACTTAGTATTCAACTTAGACATGCTTTTACAAATGAGTCAAGCCATCCTTATATAGTGGATGGGGGCTAACCAAAGGTCAAAACATAAATGACAGAATTAAAGTCGGAATTAAGTTTTGGTAAACGAAAGGCATAAAATATGAAAGGTCGGAATTTAATTCACGGAATTAAGTTCCGGAATTAAAATTCCGAATATAAAAGGCCTATTATTAAATAGCCGAATAATAATAAACGTCTTCAAAATGTGCGGGTCCTTCTAGCCGGAAACACGGATGACATTGCCATCCGGGGGCGTATCATTCTCCTCCTTTTAAATGTGAAACATCCTCGTTTCACCGTCAAAAAAGAAAGGAGTCACTTGAGGAACAAGACCCTTGAAATTCAGCTTGGATGCAAAATGTCGGAGTCGGGCGGCTTGGACTTGTAGTCTTTCTAAAGAACGGTGGGGCCGCCAAGCTTGTCGAACATAAAGAGGACAAACTCCGGGTCGGGAGGCTCGAACTTGTAGTACATGTGGATGGTCTCGCCGGTGAGTTTCTCTACCATGCCGTCTAAGCTTGTGACATTGTACATCGGAGGCATGCCGGAAAGAAGCAAGGGTAAGCCCGTAAATAAATGATTAGACAAAACAAAGTCAAACCTCGGGTCAACCGACTCAAATTTGTAGGCCAACGACATAATGGTGTCATTGTCATGGTTGATGGCTTCTTCACCCTTGATGATGATCTCATCTTTGTCATCTTGAAAATACTCTCCACATAACGGATTGACAAGATGAATTGGAATAACCGGGGCAAAAGTTGTAATGACGACATCTTCTTTGGTCTCTTCTAATGGATCATCACACAACGGTTCTTCTTGTTGGGCAACCATTGTTAGGACACCTTGACAGCATCATTTGTTGCCTTGAGAACAACATACTCCTCTTGGGGACTAGGATTCCATCGGGGGGCAACATTGTCAACTTGCTCATGATTGGTACTCCGTCTTGGGGCAACATAGTCATCTTTGGGGGCAATGTCATCAACTTGAGCACGCCGTTGGGGAACAAGGTTGACAATTTGTTCATGATTAGCACGCCGTCTTGGGGCGCTATAGGTATCCTCCAAATAAGCTTGTCGGTGTGGATACCGTTGGTGCCCTTTCATGGAATAAGTCGGCCGTGGTGGGTCCGGAGGAGGCAACCATTCATCCTCAAAAATATTGTCTCCGTCGGTACCTCCGGGAGGTTTGTTTGGCCACTTTGAGCTCTAGTTCATTTGGAGAAGGCAACCACTCTACATACAAATCAAACTGATCATCATCATCATCAACATAGAACATGATGAACGATGAAGAACACTTGAAGAACAATGAAGAACTTCAAAGAACACTTGAATATCTTCGAAGAACACTGAAGAACGGTTGAAGATCTTCGAAGAACAGTTGAAGAACTTCGAAGAACACCGAAGAACAATTGAAGATCATCGAAGAACACTGAATAACGGTTGAAGATCTTCGAAGAACACTGAAGAGAAAAATTTTTTTGATGATGAACAATCAAGAACACAAGTAAAGAACTTGACCTCGATCCCGAGCTCTGATACCAATGATAGAAATACGGGCGATCTAGATCGAGTAGAAACTTCAACTACTCCTTCTTGATCGTTTGAGTTGGATCAAACTTAGAATTTGGGTGGCGGAAGCGTTCGGTTGATCCTTCAAAAGGATCCTCGAATATGAAGGCTTGGATCAAAGACTAGATCCAAGATAGAACTTTAAGAGGGTGGAAGAAGAGATGATGCCTAAACTAAGTAAGAGGGTTTTCCTTCTCAATACTTAGTATTCATCTTAGACGTCCTTTTACAAATGAGCCAAGTCATCCTTATATAGCGGATGGAGGCCATACAAAGAGTCTTAACATAAATGACGGAATTAAAAGTTGGAATTAAGTTCCGAATATGAAAAGCCTATAATATGAAAGGTCGAAATTTAATTCACGGAATTAAGTTCCGGATTTAAAGTTCCGAATACAAAAAGACTTATTATTACATAGCCGAATAATAATAACGGTCTTCCAAAATGTGCGGGTCCTTCTAGCCGGAACACGGATGACATCGCCATCCGGGGGCGTATCATCCTGACTAGTTGGCTATCTTCCCTAAGTAATCTGCTAGCATAGTAGCAATGTCGGGAATGGTACCTGTAGTCATACAGTAGAGAATGTACAACTCGTCCGCTTTAACCTTTTACGGGGTCTTTGTTCTTGCAAACATTGACTCGCTAAGGATGTGGTGTGCTAGCTTGGAAGAGAGTTTATACATGCTCTTCTCTTTCGAGTTACCAGGTCTCCATCTATCCTTTCCCCCTTCTCCAACTGAAATACTCTCACAAATGTTACAAGAACTAACATCTCGAGGTAAAGTATCTGCAGACGAGGCCGGGAATCCAAATATATTCCCAAACACAATAATACGGTATGAATAATTTTTATTCAACAGTGTGAATGTCACAGTTCTCTCCCTAGGATCATGTTTAAAAGAGCTCAAGAATTCCAAAGTAATCTCCATATAAGAATCCTCCCTTATCTTCACAAATTCAAGCAATCTTGTTCTTTCTATCATCCAATCAATATCTTACCTAACATGTAGTATATCTAACTCATCAAGCACAACATATCGGGGCAGAATGATAGGACGAGTTTAGAGACGATTGTACCTTTTCTTATGCTTTTCTTGGATTACCGGGAGCCTAGTAGGGGGTGGTGGAGGATGGGAAGGTTGGGAGGAAGATCCCCTCCTTGGAACCAAAGAACTTGCAAAACGACACAAAGCTTTCATCTCAAACGACAAAAATCGGGTTGTTCTTCACGAAAAATCGACCGATTTTTCTGGGTTGAGTCGATTTTTCCACTGTGGTGACAAATCGATCGATTTTCTAAAGTTTCCTTCCAAAAATTGTTTCCAGAAGTTCCCTCAGACAATTCCTACACTATTCAGCAGAACAAAATGATCAAAACAACTCCCCAAATTCGGATGATTCGTTGTTTTGTCGCGTTGTTTGTGCTTTGATTCTTCTTTGTCGTGTCGAGAGCTTCGGTTTTGATTCAAGAATGAGAGAAAACAATTAGAAAATAGGGATTTGAGGTGTTGAGGGAGATGGCGGTTGGGTCGTGGGAGAGAAGAGGATGTCAGTTGAAGACGAAGAAATGAGGGTTTTATACCCTCTCTAAATTGCAAAGAAAATCGACCGATTTTTTCTGGGGGGGTTCGATCTTTTGACCGATTTTGCCTACGAAATAGGGAAAATCGGTTCAATTAATTAATTTAATTCCTCGACCGATTTTTCTATAATGTTCGATTTTTCTCATTTTTCTTCCTTCATTCCTTCCTAAGTGCCACTTCTTCTTTCATTCTCCATCAGGATATCGATCTTATGTCCTTTATTGTTCTTCCTTGATATAGTACCTCGTTTCTGTCATCAACGACACAAGAAAAATCCAGAGCGTACCAACGAAAAAGAAAAAGCAAAACTCTAACCTAACTAAGAAAAAGAGAAAAAAAACACGTGTCCTCAACCGGAACTTTCGGCGTGTATTTCTTTAACGACACGAGAAAAATCCAGAGCGTACCAACGAAAAAGAAGCTCTTGGTTTAAGGTCACTAGCTGGACCTGTGTCCCTCGATGATCACTTGAGGAGGATAGGAGCAATGTCCTCAACCGGAACTTTCGGCGTGTATTTCTTTAACCGATGGTTATTGACCTTGAAACTTCCGCTCTTCTCGCCCCATACTTCAGCTACATCATCGGGAAAAACATGTTTTATTACGAAAGGTCCTGACCAACGATATTTTAACTTACCCGGGAATAGCCAAAGTCAAGAGTTGAAAAGAAGGACGAGATCTCCTTCTTCAACTCCTTTGGGATGATGTGCTTATCGTGTCACCTCTTCGTTCTTTCTTTATAGATCTGTGCATTCTCATAGGCGTTTAAGCGGATCTCTTCTAGCTCGTTAATGTCCAAGAGGCACTTCTCTCCAGTTTCCTTCAAATCGAAGTTGAGCCATTTGATTGCCCAATATGCCTTGTGATCTAACTCCACCAGAACATGAAAAGACTTCCCATATACAAGGTTGTAAGGTGTTGTACCTATGGGAGTCTTGAAAGTGGTCCTGTATGCCCAGAGCGCATCATCTAGCTTCATCGACCAATCTTTCCTTTTTCTAGAGACAAATTTCTCTAGAATGCTCTTGATTTCTCTATTTGAGATCTCCACGTTCACACTTGTTTGAGGAGGGTAAGGAGTAGTGATCTTGTGAGTTACCCCATACTTCGACAATAGAGTTTCAAAATTACGGGTTGTGAAGTGCGTTCCTCCATCACTAATGATGGTTCGGGGCGTCCCAAATTGTGAGAAGACCTTTCTATTAAAGAACTTCACTACCACCATTGCATCATTAGTGGGAGAAGCAATCGCTTCAACCTATTTTGAAACATAGTCTATAGCTAGCAGTATGTATTGGTTTCCACAAGAGGATGGGAATGGTCCCATGAAGTCCACTCCCCATACATCAAATATATCAACCTCTTGAATATTGTTAAGAGAAATTTCGTTCCTTCTCAATATGTTTCCTGTTCCTTGGCAAGTATCGCAAGCAACAACAAAGTTTTGCACATCTTTAAATAGAGTAGGCCAAAAGAAAGCGGATCGAAGTACCTTAGCGCTTGTTTTGTGGGAACTGGCATGCACACAACAAGGTAGTGAATAGCAATGGCGGATAACGCTCTCCACTTCATCTTATAGAATGCATCTTCTAATCATCCCGTACGGACCTCTCTTGAAAAGAATAGATTCATTCCAATAGTAATGCTTTACATCCTTGAAGAACTTTTTCCTTTGTGCATATGATAATCCTGGAGGTATTTTTTGAAAAACTAAGTAATTTGACCATACCAATATCCAGTATAGCGTGTAAGATCTTAACATCCTTCTTCAATTCGGTATAAATAGCATTACCATCCTTCCAAGGATAACCAGTTATTATGAGAATTAAGCTCGTGTCAACAATTACATGTATCGACTGCAAAATCTTTGAGGAAACTCATCCATCTCTATCAGAGATAATAAACCACGTTAACCCGTGAAATTTTGTTATTTGACTATAGAGTTCCACATTTAGCCGAAACACCAACCACGTGTTTTCCTTAGTGGAAATAACACGTGCCGTACTAGTCAATATGTCTCTCAGAAATCAAGTATCATAAAGTTTTGCTCGGTCTCAAACCGATAACAAAGTTCATGGAGATGCCCTCCCACTTCCTCTGCAGCTACAGTGCCATCTCAACCGAGGTGATCTTGAGGAGCGTCCCGACCGAGGCGAACACCTAGGACGCGGCGAGATAATTTATTCTTGGCTGATATCTTTTATTTTTGGAAGGAGAGATCTTATATTTTTGGGCTGGATTTCTGGAAGGAAGATCATATATTTTTGGGATCTATTTATGAGATATAGATATATTTTATTAGGAAAATATCTTTTCAAGATATTTTATCTTTGGAAGATAGTTTTCCTATATAAAGGGCTTGATTTTCCATAATTCAGCATCGGCGCATCACCGAAAATCCGCTATTATCATAGTGGTTGAAGGAAGGAAGGAAGATTGAAGATCAATCTAGGAAGGATTGATAGCTTATTATAGATTTTGTGAAGGGTTTTGTAAGACTTTCTTAGATTCCCTTCTTGTTGATTTGTCTTGTTGGATTTGTGATCCAAGGAACGCTTATTTGTTTGATATTTGATTCAGTTATTGAAGCCTTGTTCTTAAGGTTTTTGTGTTCAAATATTCATTCTCTTCCCGTATATTTGATTATTGTTTTCATGATGATGAGTGGCTAATTTCTTTGTGCGATTCTAGGGTGATTGGCTGAAGGTTGTGGGAAAAACAATGATATTATAATCTTAAATCCCAGTAGGACTCTGAAAGCTCGAGTCTTTATCCTTAACCTTAGAACATCTCGTTCAGTCGATGAACATCTCGGCCAGGGTGGAATTTGATTGACCGAGGTGACCTTTCTGATTCGTAACTGAGAGTTAAGTGTTAGAGTTTGCCAAATCCTATTCTTATTACACCTTTCCTGGTTCAATGCAAGCCTAGGATGAGACTTACCCGGTAATTCCTTTGTTTGTGTACCCAAGATCATAAGTGTAGGTAATAAAGGTTTATCCTTTATTGGGGTTTGAGTGTGCCTTCATCCCATCTTTGTGAGTTAGTGATAACACGATTTATGACTTAGGTTTAGGTAATCATTTAGATAGATTTCTCACTCATTCATGCAAGTTTTGGCGTTGGTTCATGACGTCTTCGCTCAATTCATGCACATTTCTAGAAAAGACGTCTACACTACCTTTTATCG
The DNA here is from genome assembly GCA_033239045.1 of Fagopyrum esculentum. NCBI lineage: Eukaryota > Viridiplantae > Streptophyta > Magnoliopsida > Caryophyllales > Polygonaceae > Fagopyrum > Fagopyrum esculentum. Next base: position 91,956,201 of record BSUD01000004.1, on the reverse strand, counting down.
GTTTTGTAGGTAATTCGGGAATCTATTGGACGTTAATCAATACATTTGAGGGCCAAGCCTCATGATGGTACACATCCAAAGCCTTGGAGGAGCATAATTGGAGCAACAAAGGAAACAAAGACCACTATTGGTGCAAGCAATGGAGCAACTCATGGCTAGACGATCATATCATGCTTCTGTTGAAGAAAATCGACCTACACCCAGGAAAATCGGCCGATTTTTCCTACTGGGTCGATTTTTGGGCCTTTGACAGCTTAAGCCACGTGTCCCACGATCTCTTGTCCGGCCTTGCTCTTGGTGGAGAATATAAGTGGTCCTTCAAAGCTGTTGTTGGCTCTCTTCCATTGATCCTTCTCCTCTCTTTTGACCTATCTTCTTCCCCAAAACACTTCTCCATTGTTGTCTCTCTTCCAAGCACCCATTAGGGGTGTTCTTGGAAGAGATTAGTGTAGATTCTCGTTTTAGAGTGAGATTAGAGTGGATTTGAGAGAGAAGTTCATTGTTGACAACTTGGATTAGCTCTTGGAGCCTTGTAAGGATTTGGTAATTTCTATTCTATGCTTTTAATGTCTTTTCTTTGGATTGTTCTTCATCAATTGACCATGACTTGCAAGCATGCTTTATTTGTGGAGATTGATCTTGAAATGAATGTTGTTGGCTAGATAGATTGCGATTCTAGGGTAAGGAAAGAAGGGTTATGGCTAGGACCATGATAGGATGAACTTAGATTTTTACCCTTGGATGACTCTTGTTCTTGAAATCCTAGTGTTTGTTGAGCTAATTCTATCCTAGGGAGACCTAGTGTTAGCAACTAAGTGTTTAGAAGAGACTTACCCGGTGATTCTTACTCTTAGATTCAAAAGATGACAAACCCTAGGTAGTGGTGAGCCTCACAAGCCGCCATTGGACTAAGTGTGCTAGGATAGTTGTTTAGGACTTCCCTTTCCGAGACTTACCCGGTAAGGATAGGTTAGACCCCTAGGTAACAATCCGGTTTGTGTAGAATTCCTATCCTTAGGTTCTTAGAGACTTACCCGGTGATGAGACCTTAGGAATGGACTAGTGGATCATGAGACTTACCCGGTAATTGATCCCAATCTAGAAACGCTTAATCCCAACATATCATAGTTAATCCGAGGAATGAATAGATAGCTTGAGTGTATGCCATAACCGGACTTCCAATCTCTAGAATCCGCTTTGTTACTTCCATTCTCCTATCTTTTGTGTTAGTGTGTGTTTGTGTTGCTTGATTGTGTTCACATATTTGTGATCTTTGTTTGATCACCCAAAACCCTCCAAAAACATTGTGTTTTCCATTTTCTTTATTCCTCATCTTATCTTAGTCTAGATTCACACTATCTTTGATCATTGAATGACTTAGTTTCACCTCAGTCCTTGAGTTCGACCTTGGAATACTATCCCTACTACAAACGACCCGTACACTGCGGGTTTCGCTAGGTAGTTTAGGATTTAGTTCGAGTTTATAAATGTAAAGCTTTTTGTGCTATTTCCTAGCGTAACAGTTAGCCTGAGACTTACCCGGTAAAGGTTGATTCTATTCCCTTAGATGGTTTGTTGGTTTGAGATTATAGTTTCTTTCCTTAGTACCTTGAGACTTACCCGGTAATAGGTTCTTGGGTTTGGGATTGTGAGTAGTGAGACTTACCCGGTGATCTATTCCAGTTTAGTAACACCTTCCCTTTGCAAAACTTCAGCTTTGTCCGCTTATCTTGAGATCTTGAGTTGGAACCACAACTAGATGCTTTAATTCCTAGAATTTGCATATTTCATTAATTGACTATATTATCATCTCTGATTGCTTTAATTGCTTTTGTGGTTAGTTGCAATATTGACTACCTATATTGGTTTTGTTTCACCTAAGTCCCTGAGATCGACACCCCGGAATTCTTGCTTTTACTACGATTGACCCGTACACTGCGGGTTCGCATCCTTGTTTTAAGCATACATCTTGGGTTATAAATTTAAAGCTTGCACACACCATTTGGAGCGAACAATTTTTTGGCGCCGTTGCCGGGGACTTGGTCTAGACCGAGCCGGTTGCGGTAGTCTTTCGGGGCACTTGCCCCTGTTTCTACTAACCACTCTACTTGAGTGAACTTCGCAGGTTCTTTCTTGTAGGTTTATGCGAAGAACCCGCGCTGGGAAGGAAATCGTTCCTTACGATTCCGAACCAGAAAAGACATACAAAAGACGCTTGAAAGAAGCTAAGATGGCCAATCAAGAAAATCGCGATCTTGAGGCCGAATTAAAGGAGGCATTGGAACAGCTACTGAGCTACGCCTCAGTAAAGAAGAATTACGACTGGAAAAGGAAGAAACTCGTACAAGGACGGAGGCAATCGAAGCAGATATTGCGACTTTACGGGACCAATATCTACCTCGACCAGATGCACCTCCTCGACCGAGGCACGGCCCAGTTCCAGCTGCCCCGGCCGAGATACTTCCACCTCGGATGCCAGTCCGAGATGTTCTTTTTGCAGGTATTCCACAGACCCTAGGGCAGAGGATGGACCCCAACCAGCAACTGAGGCGTCCAGGAGTCAACCTAGGTGATCCAGCGGACCATGACTATGAATTTCGACCGCAAATTCTTTCCATGATTCGCCAATGCCAGTTCGGAGGGCGGGAGAGGGAGTCTCTGCATCAACATCTGCAAAACTATGAGATCTTGATGGAGACCTTGAGACTTCCAAGGCTGGAAAACAACAATTACAAGCTAAGGCCTTTCTACTTCTCTTTGAAAGATAGGGCGCTTGCTTGATATCAATCTCTCCCTTCAGGAAAAATCAACACTTGGGAGGAGATGACGACTGAGTTCTTAACTAAATTCTTTCCCCCCTTTAAGACCGCTAAAATGAGAGGGAAAATCAATGCATTCATCATGAAAGACAAAGAGAGTTTGTCCAAGTCATGGAAGAGGTTTAAAGACATCCTTTTGGATTGCCCACATCATGGGATTCTAAAGATAGAGTTGTTGGAGATATACTTCAAGGGACTAGACGGAAACACCCAGTTCAACTTTCAACTACTATCCACCGGCACGTTCATGGACATGCCGATTGACAAAGCTTGGGAGTTCATAGAGAAGCAAGCTTTGCACATGGAGAAATACTCTCACCAAGGAGCTGAAGGTGGAGTTAAGAGAGTCAACTTCCAAGACGCTCCATCAAACAACGATCAACTCACATCCTTGAGAATGATGTAAAGCAATTAAAAGACCTTTTGGTTGCTCAAACCTAAAAGGAGGAGGGAGGATATCAAGGGTCAAGGAACAACAATCAAGGTTCCCAAAACAACAACTACAATAACAATAGATCCAACAACAACAATTGGAGATCCAACAATCAAAAATCGGGTAACTCTTACTCTAACTCAAATTCAAACAATTCTTCTAATCCTTTCCTCTCTTATTCTTCTTCTTCTACTCCGTTGAAGAGTCAGAAACAGGGATCAAGTTCGTCCCAACCAGAAAAGAAAGATGCAGTGTTAGAAGCCATCTTGATCAAACTAAACTCGATGGAGACATCCATGACTTCACTCTCAAAGGCACAAAAGACCTTAGAACAACAATTCTTTAACAAGGCGAATGAAGCACCAAGAGATCCAGGGAAGCTTCCAACAAGAACGGAAAGCAACCCTAAAGGACAGATCATGGCAATAACGACGAAAAGTGGACTAAAAACTGCAGATCCAGTGCCTCGGTCGATGCCAGTACAGACGAAGAACACCTCGGTCCAGGTACAGTCGAAGAACACTTCGACCGAGGTACCAACCGATGTGGAGCCTCTGAGAGCGTCGGACAAATCTAAAGTTTATGTCCCACCTCCTGCATATAAACCACCATTTCCATTCCCCCAGTCGAGGGCTAGAGCACATCTAGACAAGCACTTTGGTAAGTTCCTTGACTTGATGAATAAACTACACATTAACATCCCTTTCCTTGATGCTATTCTAGGGATGCCCGCCTATGGGAAGTTCTTGAAAGAAATTCTATCAAAGAAGAGGAAGTTGGAAGACTTTGGCGAAGTAAGGATGACATCTAAATCCTCGGAGCTCATTCAAATCATGAAGGAGAAGATGCCACCTAAGTTGAGGGATCCCGGCTCATTTTGCATTCCCATTCAAGTTGGGGATGTGACTTGCGAAGCCTTGTGTGATTAGGAGCCAGCGTGAGTATCATTCCGCTGGAACTATGTGTGAAGATCGGCCTTGGAGAGCCCAAGCCGGTTAAGATACGGTTGTACATGGCGGACCGCTCCATTACCCATCCCATGAGCATTTTGGAAGACGTTCCGGTTAAGTTAGGTAACTTCAATTTACCTATAGACTTTGTTGTGCTTGACATTCCCACAGATTATCCCGTCCCTATCATTCTCGGAAGACTATTTCTAGCAACTTTGGGTTGCAATGTGGATTGTAAGAACGCCAAGTTGCAATTCAACATTGGCGGTGATCAAGTTGAGTTTGCTTTGCTTGCGGAAATGAAGGGAGAGCCGCCAGCAGATGATATCTTTAACATCTATGATGAAGAAGAATCAAGAGAATTGGTGAGCTCTATCCTTATTAATGATCCACTTGAGAGAGTTATTAGTTTTAGCTTAATGAAGGAAGGTATAGATGTTTCTTGTGATGCAGATATACGGAGCTTAAAGATACTGGAAGAAGATCCAGGAGCTAAATTTGAAAGACTAACCCAGGAGAAGAAGATCTCCAGTTTCGGTCCTAGTTGAATAACTCGACCGAGGCACCTTCTGGACCAAGCGAGGTGTTCTCGACCGAAGAACATCTCGGTCACCCACTCTGCACCTCGACCGAGATCGAAAGCGAGATGATGTCAACTGAGACTTTTGAAAGTCCAGTTCCTCGATCTGAATCTACTCCATTGGAAGGAAGAAGTGAAGATCCACCTCAGAAAATACCCCCAGTTGTGGAGCTTAAACAACTCCCGAAACACTTGAGGTATGTTTTTCTTGGACCAGATTCTATCTATCCCGTCATCGTTAGCGCTTCCCTCTCCGAATCTGAACTATCTAAACTAATGCATGTCGTGAGGAAGCATCGAAAGGCTTTGGGCTATACTATTGATGATCTTATGGGCATTAAGCCTTCTTTCTGCATGCATAGAATTCTAATGGAGGACGATCATAAGACTTCACGGGAGCCTCAAAGACGGTTAAATCCGATCATGAAAGAGGTTGTGAAGAAAGAAATTCTTAAGTTATTGGATGCAGGTATCATATTTCCTATCTCGGATAGCAAGTGGGTGAGCCCAGTACATGTTGTTCCGAAGAAAGGAGGGATGACCGTTGTGATGAATAAGAACAACGAGTTGATCCCAACTAGGACCGTCACGGGATGGAGGGTATGCATCGACTATAGGAAGCTGAACGCGGCCACTAGGAAGGACCATTTTCCGCTCCCCTTCATCGATCAAATGCTCGAACGGTTAGCCCAACATTCACATTTCTGATATTTAGATGGTTATAGTGGCTTCTTTCAGATTCCCATCCATCCGAATGATCAAGAGAAGACCACTTTCACTTGTCCGTGGGGGACATTCGCTTATAGGAGGATGTTATTTGGATTGTGTAATGCACCCGCTACCTTCCAACGATGCATGATGGCTATCTTTTCTGAGTATATAGAGGAGATCATGGAGGTATTTATGGATGATTTTTCGGTATATGGTTCATCTTTTGATAATTGCCTATCTAACCTTTCTCTAGAGCTACAAAGATGTGAGAACACTAATCTCGTCTTGAATTGGGAGAAGTGTCACTTTATGGTTAATGAAGGCATTACGCTAGGACACCTCGTTTCCAATCGAGGTATTGAGGCCGATCGACCTAAGATCAAGACTATAGAGAAACTTCCTCCCCCTTTTTCTGTTAAGGGTGTGCGGGGTTTTCTCGGGCATGCAGGTTTCTACAGGAGATTCATCAAGGACTTTTCGAAGATCTCTAAACCACTAACTAAACTCTTAAATAAAGATGTTGTTTTTGAATTTTTGCAGGAATGTCTCGATGCATTCTATAGGATTAAAGAAGCGTTGATCTCCGCTCCCATTATCCAACCTCCAGACTAGACCCTGCCCTTTGAGATCATGTGCGATGCGAGTGATGTGGCGGTAGGAGCAGTGCTAGGACAAAAGAAGGATGGTCGGACCACCGCCATTTACTATGCTAGCAAGATGCTAGACGAGGCCCAGCGTAAGTACGCCACCACCGAAAAAGAACTATTAGCGGTTGTATATGCCTTCGAGAAATTCCGTTCTTACTTAGTGGGAGCGAAAGTTATTGTTTACACCGACTATGCAGCTATTCGTTACTTACTTGCTAAGAAGGATGCTAAGCCACGTCTTATTCGATGGATTCTCTTGCTTCAAGAGTTTGACCTAGAGATCCGCGATAAGAAGGGATCCGAAAATTCTGCTGCGGATCACCTCAGCCGGCTACCTCCCTCTTCACACAAGAAGGACGAACCACCCATAGATGATTCATTCCCCGATGAGCACTTGCACTTGCTGGAACATTTGATAGACTTTCTTATCTCACCTCACGATGAAGGTGAAGTATGGGGTGAGGACACCTTCCAACATGTTTAGGAACATCGCCACGGTCCAGCTAGCGACCTTAAATCAAGCGCTTCTTGGGAGGCAACCCAAGGTATTGCTTTCTTTCCCTTTTCTAGTCTAGCTTTAGATAGTTTGCTTTTGATTTTGCTTTTGCTTTGCTTTGCTTGGTTTTTGGCATCCTAGACAGACAACAGGAAATCTCTAAGGAAGGAATACAACCCAGGAGCAACACTGGAAGGACGGAAGTTCAAGAAATCGAGAAGACGGAGTTTGACAGAGACACATCTCGGTGGCTGTCACAGCACCTCGACCGAGATGATTCTTGAGCAACCGAGGCGACTAGGGTTACTGAAGATCCACCTCGGTCCGTATCACCTCGATCCGGTCGGGACCATCTCGACCAAGGTGACAGCAGTTCCAGAAAAGGGTATAAAAGGGGGGTTCGAATTCTCTCTCTTTCCTCTCTCACCTTCTTGACTACGGCGCCCCAATTCACCTCGCTCCCCGATTCTCGATCGTTTTCGACTATTCTTGCTTCCAAACTGCAAGGAAAGAGTAGAGGAACAGTTTGCAAGCGACAATCTGCAACAAAAATGCTCCGAATCGACCGAATCTAGGGTAAACAAACCGAAACCCTAACTTCTCGTCTTTTCCTGATTTCGGAATAAATTGGCTTTGGTTGCCTCTGTATTGTGTTGGAAAAGGATTAAGTACCCCATACGAACAATTGGTAGTGATATTGGGGGAAAATAACTGGATTTCTGAGAGTTACGATCGAACAGCCATCTACCTCGGTCCAGTCGACCTGCGTCTCGACCGAGGTGTTCTTGGAATCTGACAGCCGACCGAGGTGGTCTGATAGTGAGTGAAAAATGAGTTCAGATCGCCAGCTTGTTCCGAGGGATAGATCCTCCCCTTCTCCTTCTTCTTCTTCTCACCGCACCATACCGGTGATCCATGAGCGTCACTGGGTCGATTATGACCGCATTACAGCGCGTCCAGTGGTTGCACCACGATTTCTAGATATTTCGGCATTCAACTGCCTCTACGTGGACGATGATTTGAGGCGGATGATAGCTATGGTAGGGCTTGTTCGCCCCTAGAGGTGTGTGCAAATAAGCTTTAAATTTATAAAACTAGAATCAAGCAGCGAACCCGCAGTGTACGGATCGAGGTAGCTAAGCAAGAATTCCAGAGTATCGAACACAGGGATTTGGGTGGGAACAAATTCGATTTCAGGTTATCAAGCAGTAAATATGAGAGTTTTGCAAATATTGGGAAAATAACAATCCTAAAGATCCGGGTATTCAGTTGTGGCAACAGATTCAAGATATACTAATGATATAAAGACAGAGTAGAGATATGCAAAGGTACACTAATGTAAGGCAATCGTACGGTTGAGGTTCCAAAAACCTTATGTAACTCACCTAAAAGATACTCCTTATACAGGTTGTTGAGGCTCAATATAAAGAGGTTCTTAAAGCAAGGATTAGTATCAAATACCCAAACCTATAATCTAAAGGTCAAGACTAACTTATCCGATTGAGGTTGTTGAGGCTCACAATCGAGGTAGAGGTTGTTGAGGCTTCACTACCACCTAGAAAAGACAAGTCTAAACTAAGCTAAAGCAAATCTTTAATTTTGGATTAAGGTAAAAGCAAGGCTCGTAAACTCATGGAAATTACGGTTGGATCTTGAGATTCCACGGTCGTGGAACTCAAGAACAGCCCGTAATTTAAGGTTGTCGGCGACAATTCTCTAACTCTCAGGGTCTAATCTGTTTGCGATCGATCTATCATCATCTAGGCCACAACTATCAACCCTTCACCTTAGAATTGTTAAGGGTTTTTAGCCAATAACAGTCATTTGATAGCAATTCAAGATTTATAAGATAAAGGATGGGAACTTTCAAGAACTTTCAATAATCTTCAAACGAATCTCAGAATCACAATCGAGAACAAGTGTTTATCAAAAGATTCGAATCAAACAAACAATCACAATCTTTAGGAAAGAAAGGAAAAGGGATATTAATCCGATCCTAAATCAAACCTAAGCAAGAAAAGGAGTTTTCTTGCAAAATCCTCCAAGAACTTCGATCTTCCTCAACGCGAAGATCGCTAACAGCAATTCTCCAGTCACGAACTTTGATCTTCGATGAGATCTCCCAAAATCACCTTCAAGAATGAAGGTTTGTGTGTTGCTAAGCTTTAGGGTTTTTGAAAAGTCGTAAGCTCGTCAACGGGGTAAAGCGAGATGTAGCGAGGTGACGGAATCTTGCCTCATCCGTCCTTTTTATAATGCAGGGCAAAGCGTCGGCCCGGCCCGATCTTCAAAAGATCATGGCTTCGAAACGTGGCGAAGGGATTCGCCAAGATCACGGTCGTGGAAGATTCCACGACCGTAATTCTGAGGCGTGGAAACAAATACGGATAGCTTCCACGGCCGTAATATCCCCTGGAACGAACATCGAATTCTGCATCATAATCCACGGCCGTAATCTTGGGTCAAACCGTGATTTTTGCCTTCATTCGTGCATTCCTCAATCTAATACTCCAAATTGCTTCCAAAAGGTGTTCTAAATCTGGAAGTACTTCAACTCAACTCTCCCTTGCTCGATTTCGTTCGGAAATAGCTCCAAATTACCTATAATCAACATAGAACTCGTGTAGACATCCATATCGACAATATAGGTAATACTAGCTCATATATGCATAAAGCTCCATCGAAGACTATCAATATGAATCAAATACGGTTATAAAACGTGCCTAAAATGTCACAATATTTCATGCTAACAAATAACCCCATACTTAATACTTGCTTGTCCCTAAGCAAGGTCTTTCAAAAAGCTTTAAACAAGAGTTAGGATGAAATATGTGTACCTTCTTTTTGGATGGAAGTGACTTCTAAAGAATAGATCATTCTCAAACCTTGCTTCATTCGTTTTCAAACTTTCACACACTTAAATAGAGAGTAAGAGGTAAAGAAAGCTCATGAAACAATTTAACTTCCAAGCAAGCATCATAACCTTCAAACATTATCAAAATCAATCATAAGAATTTCAATTTAGATCACCAAGCCATATAACATTCTTTTGATCTTAAGGACTTTTCAAAGGAAAAGGTCTAGAGTATGGAAGGGAAGGGAAACTTTAAGGGAGAGTGGTGCATAAATCCGGGAAAATGGACTACTACCTTCTTCTTCTTTTGCGGTTTCCGCAACTCTTCACTTTGAGCTTCGCTCTTACTTTTCATTTTTCGACTTTACTTTTGGAGTTATGGATAGAGGTGCACAAAAACCGAAGCCTAGGAGATTGGCGTTTCTCATTTTTGCGAGATGCCTCAAACCCTTAGCGCACATACCATAATCCGCTAGGAATATCGCTCAATCCGACTTTGGCAAGACACAAACACCCGGCTATGTGAATGGTGCCGAGTTACTCATCTTCATGATTGACTTCCCCAAACCTATAATTTCTTTCTATTCAATTGATTGCAAATATATGCTCTCATGGCCCTCCCACATCAAACATGCCTTTTTCTCGTTCACTTCCAAATTCCCGGATAGGTAAAGGAGGCTAATATTTCAATGAGGAGCTAGATGATCAAAGGAAAGAAGAAAGAAAGTATCGAATTGCCTTAATCATCTCAAAAAGAAGCATAAGAACTTATAATGTGATTTCAACTTCGATTTCTTATCTGATTTAGGTAACATTTTCACATTATAAAACTTGCAAAAGAGGTAAAATCTATTCATTCAATTTCTTTTCGAATTACTATCCTTTCAAGCATGCAATTGTTATCAACTTAATTCACAAGTAGTGTTTATCATAGAATTCATCTCAATTCATTAGAAGCATCAAATTTTTCAAAAATTTTCAATTTTTATGGGTTTTTAAAGTTCTTTTTCATGCAATGCAAGAATGAAACGTGTGACATATGATGAACATGCAATAATAGTCTCGGAATAGAAGCAACATATAGAGTAGAGTTATTACAAACGTTTAGTACATCCCACCCCATACTTAGGACGAACATTGTCCCTAATGTTCACAAGAAAGAACAAAAGCAAGAAAAGAAAAGAAAACTCACAAATGGCGGCGGGGATGTCTAAAACGAGCAAGTCCGGTCATCCATCACTGCGGTGCCGGTGGAGGTGGGAATGGAGAGAAACTCGGGTCATAGTACCGCCCAAACTGCTGGCGGTAGACGTCCCTCATCATGTGGTCGAGGTCGTCCAAACGTCCATCTCTAGCGTCCGCCCGGATCTCCAATGCTCCGACTCTCTCTGAAAGTCCGGTAGCCCACTCCGGCATCCTCTCATACCATCCCGGAGCGCGATCATACCATCCGGGAGCGTCTGCTGGTGCTGCTGCTGGTGGTGGTGGTGGTGGTGGTGCTGTGTACGTAGTGGACCAAGGAGGAGGTGTCTCGTACCAGGTGGGAGGTGTAGTCATCCACGTGGGTCTCTCGCTCATGCTAGCGCGGCGAGAAGACGAGCCTGAAGCTCCAGTCGGACGCGGAGAGCGTCTAGGTACATCCTGCTGATCCGGCTGATCCGGAAACGAGCCGAACTCCTGCTCTGCTCCTGCACCACTCTCATACGGATCTCCCATATCCTCCTCATCTACAACCGGTGGTGGAACGTAAGGGGGAGCTACAAGCCTGTTCGCATGCATCGCAGCGAACGTCTCCTTCCAGTTGTGGCGTCCTGCCACAATGGAATACTCCGGCAGCCACTCAATACCCCTGCCGGTCCTACTCTCCCAGGGCATGCCCGCGTAAGGCGGACCTCTATGTGTGGGGAAGATGAGTCCCCTAACCATGAAAGCGTGTAGCCCTAATGGAACTGCTGGTATACGCGTACAAGCTGAGAAATCCACTCCAAGAGCCCTAGCTATGTGGGTCACTATCCCACCATATCCGATGTTCCCTCTCGATTTGTTCTTCAATTTACTCATAGTCGCCGCCAGAAGGGTAGCACAATCGGCGCGGCATCCGTGAAGCATAGCATAGAGCAAGAATAGCTCATCCGTCTTGATCTTTTGGGGCGTCTCCGTCCTAGGGAAGAGACACTCCGAAAGAACACGGTGAGCTATCTTCAAGGCCAAATGGTACATCAATTTGGCCTTGGTGTCAGCTGGATGCCAACGGTCCTCGTCGGCATAGACCATAGCTACATCTCCCCAAAAGTCCTTAGCGGACACGTTCCTAGGGATGCGACCGTTGTAGGTCTCGTGGAACCCAAAAATGGTCCCAAACTCAACTATACTCAACTGGTAATCTTGGTTCATGAGGCGGAAGGAGACGGTTCTATCAACAGGGCTGTGCTCGAAAGACGTCACAACCTCTCGGGCGAACAAATTCGATTTCAGGTTATCAAGCAGTAAATATGAGAGTTTTGCAAATATTGGAAAAAATAACAATCCTAAAGATCCGGGTATTCAGTTGTGGCAACAGATTCAAGATATACTAATGATATAAAGACAGAGTAGAGATATGCAAAGGTACACTAATGTAAGGCAATCGTACGGTTGAGGTTCCAAAAACCTTATGTAACTCACCTAAAAGATACTCCTTATACAGGTTGTTGAGGCTCAATATAAAGAGGTTCTTAAAGCAAGGATTAGTATCAAATACCCAAACCTATAATCTAAAGGTCAAGACTAACTTATCCGATTGAGGTTGTTGAGGCTCACAATCGAGGTAGAGGTTGTTGAGGCTTCACTACCACCTAGAAAAGACAAGTCTAAACTAAGCTAAAGCAAATCTTTAATTTTGGATTAAGGTAAAAGCAAGGCTCGTAAACTCATGGAAATTACGGTTGGATCTTGAGATTCCACGGTCGTGGAACTCAAGAACAGCCCGTAATTTAAGGTTGTCGGCGACAATTCTCTAACTCTCAGGGTCTAATCTGTTTGCGATCGATCTATCATCATCTAGGCCACAACTATCAACCCTTCACCTTAGAATTGTTAAGGGTTTTTAGCCAATAACAGTCATTTGATAGCAATTCAAGATTTATAAGATAAAGGATGGGAACTTTCAAGAACTTTCAATAATCTTCAAACGAATCTCAGAATCACAATCGAGAACAAGTGTTTATCAAAAGATTCGAATCAAACAAACAATCACAATCTTTAGGAAAGAAAGGAAAAGGGATATTAATCCGATCCTAAATCAAACCTAAGCAAGAAAAGGAGTTTTCTTGCAAAATCCTCCAAGAACTTCGATCTTCCTCAACGCGAAGATCGCTAACAGCAATTCTCCAGTCACGAACTTTGATCTTCGATGAGATCTCCCAAAATCACCTTCAAGAATGAAGGTTTGTGTGTTGCTAAGCTTTAGGGTTTTTGAAAAGTCGTAAGCTCGTCAACGGGGTAAAGCGAGATGTAGCGAGGTGACGGAATCTTGCCTCATCCGTCCTTTTTATAATGCAGGGCAAAGCGTCGGCCCGGCCCGATCTTCAAAAGATCATGGCTTCGAAACGTGGCGAAGGGATTCGCCAAGATCACGGTCGTGGAAGATTCCACGACCGTAATTCTGAGGCGTGGAAACAAATACGGATAGCTTCCACGGCCGTAATATCCCCTGGAACGAACATCGAATTCTGCATCATAATCCACGGCCGTAATCTTGGGTCAAACCGTGATTTTTGCCTTCATTCGTGCATTCCTCAATCTAATACTCCAAATTGCTTCCAAAAGGTGTTCTAAATCTGGAAGTACTTCAACTCAACTCTCCCTTGCTCGATTTCGTTCGGAAATAGCTCCAAATTACCTATAATCAACATAGAACTCGTGTAGACATCCATATCGACAATATAGGTAATACTAGCTCATATATGCATAAAGCTCCATCGAAGACTATCAATATGAATCAAATACGGTTATAAAACGTGCCTAAAATGTCACAATATTTCATGCTAACAAATAACCCCATACTTAATACTTGCTTGTCCCTAAGCAAGGTCTTTCAAAAAGCTTTAAACAAGAGTTAGGATGAAATATGTGTACCTTCTTTTTGGATGGAAGTGACTTCTAAAGAATAGATCATTCTCAAACCTTGCTTCATTCGTTTTCAAACTTTCACACACTTAAATAGAGAGTAAGAGGTAAAGAAAGCTCATGAAACAATTTAACTTCCAAGCAAGCATCATAACCTTCAAACATTATCAAAATCAATCATAAGAATTTCAATTTAGATCACCAAGCCATATAACATTCTTTTGATCTTAAGGACTTTTCAAAGGAAAAGGTCTAGAGTATGGAAGTGAAGGGAAACTTTAAGGGAGAGTGGTGCATAAATCCGGGAAAATGGACTACTACCTTCTTCTTCTTTTGCGGTTTCCGCAACTCTTCACTTAGAGCTTCGCTCTTACTTTTCATTTTTCGACTTTACTTTTGGAGTTATGGATAGAGGTGCACAAAAACCGAAGCCTAGGAGATTGGCGTTTCTCATTTTTTTGCGAGATGCCTCAAACCCTTAGCGCACATACCATAATCCGCTAGGAATATCGCTCAATCCGATTTTGGCAAGACACAAACACCCGGCTATGTGAATGGTGCCGAGTTACTCATCTTCATGATTGACTTCCCCAAACCTATAATTTCTTTCTATTCAATTGATTGCAAATATATGCTCTCATGGCCCTCCCACATCAAACATGCCTTTTTCTCGTTCACTTCCAAATTCCCGGATAGGTAAAGGAGGCTAATATTTCAATGAGGAGCTAGATGATCAAAGGAAAGAAGAAAGAAAGTATCGAATTGCCTTAATCATCTCAAAAAGAAGCATAAGAACTTATAATGTGATTTCAACTTCGATTTCTTATCTGATTTAGGTAACATTTTCACATTATAAAACTTGCAAAAGAGGTAAAATCTATTCATTCAATTTCTTTTCGAATTACTATCCTTTCAAGCATGCAATTGTTATCAACTTAATTCACAAGTAGTGTTTATCATAGAATTCATCTCAATTCATTAGAAGCATCAAATTTTTCAAAAATTTTCAATTTTTATGGGTTTTTAAAGTTCTTTTTCATGCAATGCAAGAATGAAACGTGTGACATATGATGAACATGCAATAATAGTCTCGGAATAGAAGCAACATATAGAGTAGAGTTATTACAAACATTTAGTACATCCCACCCCATACTTAGGACGAACATTGTCCCTAATGTTCACAAGAAAGAACAAAAGCAAGAAAAGAAAAGAAAACTCACAAATGGCGGCGGGGATGTCTAAAACGAGCAAGTCCGGTCATCCATCACTGCGGTGCCGGTGGAGGTGGGAATGGAGAGAAACTCGGGTCATAGTACCGCCCAAACTGCTGGCGGTAGACGTCCCTCATCATGTGGTCGAGGTCGTCCAAACGTCCATCTCTAGCGTCCGCCCGGATCTCCAATGCTCCGACTCTCTCTGAAAGTCCGGTAGCCCACTCCGGCATCCTCTCATACCATCCCGGAGCGCGATCATACCATCCGGGAGCGTCTGCTGGTGCTGCTGCTGGTGGTGGTGGTGGTGGTGGTGCTGTGTACGTAGTGGACCAAGGAGGAGGTGTCTCGTACCAGGTGGGAGGTGTAGTCATCCACGTGGGTCTCTCGCTCATGCTAGCGCGGCGAGAAGACGAGCCTGAAGCTCCAGTCGGACGCGGAGAGCGTCTAGGTACATCCTGCTGATCCGGCTGATCCGGAAACGAGCCGAACTCCTGCTCTGCTCCTGCACCACTCTCATACGGATCTCCCATATCCTCCTCATCTACAACCGGTGGTGGAACGTAAGGGGGAGCTACAAGCCTGTTCGCATGCATCGCAGCGAACGTCTCCTTCTAGTTGTGGCGTCCTGCCACAATGGAATACTCCGGCAGCCACTCAATACCCCTGCCGGTCCTACTCTCCCAGGGCATGCCCGCGTAAGGCGGACCTCTATGTGTGGGGAAGATGAGTCCCCTAACCATGAAAGCGTGTAGCCCTAATGGAACTGCTGGTATACGCGTACAAGCTGAGAAATCCACTCCAAGAGCCCTAGCTATGTGGGTCACTATCCCACCATATCCGATGTTCCCTCTCGATTTGTTCTTCAATTTACTCATAGTCGCCGCCAGAAGGGTAGCACAATCGGCGCGGCATCCGTGAAGCATAGCATAGAGCAAGAATAGCTCATCCGTCTTGATCTTTTGGGGCGTCTCCGTCCTAGGGAAGAGACACTCCGAAAGAACACGGTGAGCTATCTTCAAGGCCAAATGGTACATCAATTTGGCCTTGGTGTCAGCTGGATGCCAACGGTCCTCGTCGGCATAGACCATAGCTACATCTCCCCAAAAGTCCTTAGCGGACACGTTCCTAGGGATGCGACCGTTGTAGGTCTCGTGGAACCCAAAGATGGTCCCAAACTCAACTATACTCAACTGGTAGTCTTGGTTCATGAGGCGGAAGGAGACGGTTCTATCAACAGGGCTGTGCTCAAAAGACGTCACAACCTCTCGGGTGATCTCCTCATAAGCGTCTTCACGAATATTCGTGAAGACAAGCAAACCGGCTCTATCCAAGAGCCATGTAAGGTCTTCTACAATGTTGAGAGGATGTAGATCCTCCAACAACAAGTATCTAGGGCCAATTACTGCCCTCTTCTCGATCCTCTCAAATGCAGCTTGGTGGTTTTCGTGTATGATCGGGATGCTAGGGTGAGGTGGTGAGGATGGAGGTGAAGATTGAGGTGAAGGTGAGGGAGATGAGGGTGGTGGTGGTGCCCTAGATGTGGAGGGGTTACCCTTTCTCTTCTTACTCTGTTCCCCTTTCTTTTCCTTAATCCTTCCAGAAACTCTCCTCACGAAGTCCATTCTGTTACAAATTACGGTCTGTTCTTCCAAAACCACGGCCGTGGAACCTTAACAGACCGTGATTCGACACAGAATTTTCGATTCTCAGCAAATCAGCAATCAAACTCAACCACAATCAGTCCTAATCTAATTTCTTCCAATCTTAATCAGTTCTTCCTAATAATCTCTAACAAAAACGAACAAAAACGGCTAAAATCAAGAAGAGAGCAAAAACCTCTTTTTTCGGATTGAGAAATCCAAAATGCGAGTTTGTTGATCGTTTTCCGCGCGATTTGTTGCTTGGATCTTGTTCTTGGTTGGATTTGCTTCGGTTTAGGAAGAAGAATCGTTAAAAACGATTAGAGATTGAAGATTTGGGAGGGGCTGTGCCGTTTCGTCGTTTAGGTCGTGGAAATTGGGGATTTTTGTGGTGTTTTTGTGGTGAAGTGTGGCTTTTATACTTGCAGGCAAAATTTCAAAAACCACGGTCTGTCGGGGCATTCCACGGCCGTGGAAATGTACGGACCCGTAATTTTGGTGATTTTTCACAGGCCTTTGAGAATTACGGCCACTGTAGCAATGACGACCGTAATTTAGACCGTGGAACTCTCTGTAAAGCTTCAAAGTCCAAATTTCGTCACTTCTCTTCGACATTATCCTTCCTTTCCCCTTTTTCATCGACACTACAACCAAAAACATGAACATACCGGAAGAAATCGAGGCAAAAATAAAGCAAAAACTTCTATTCTAAGCTAATCTATGAATCGAAAGCAAAAACGAAAATGCAATACCTTGGGTTGCCTCCCAAGAAGCGCTTTGTTTAAGGTCTGTAGCTAGACCAAACTCGCACTTATTCGAGTGCGGTAGGTGCGAACTCCTCAGCTTGGAGCTCCGGTGAGTACTTCTTGAGTCGTTGACCGTTCATCTTAAAACTTCCGCTAGCTTCACCCCATACTTCAACTGCACCATGGGGGAAAATACGCTTAATTAGAAAAGGTCCAGTCCAACGAGATTTTAACTTACCTGGAAAGAGGCGAAGTCTCGAATTGAAGAGGAGAACTTGATCTCCCTCTTGGAAGTCCTTTGGAATGATATGCTTATCATGCCAACGCTTTGCTCTTTCCTTGTAGATCTTAGCGTTTTCGTAGGCGTTCAAACGGAGTTCATCCAGCTTGTTGATGTCTAGGAGACGCTTCTCTCCTGCTTCTTTCATGCTGAAATTCAGCCACTTGATAGCCCAAAATGCCTTGTGCTCTAGCTCTACCGGCAAGTGACAAGACTTCCCATACACAAGGTTGTATGGTGTGGTTCCTATGGGAGTCTTATATGCAGTCCGGTATGCCCATAGCGCATCATCTAGTTTCAAGGACCAATCCTTCCTAGTCCTCGAAACCGTCTTCTCTAGAATTCCCTTGATCTCCCTATTTGAGATCTCAACTTGTCCACTCGTTTGTGGATGGTAAGGGGTGGCGATCTTGTGAGTAACCCCATACTTGGACAGAAGAGCTTCAAAGCGACGGGCTATGAAGTGAGAACCTCCATCACTAATGATCGTCCTTGGCGTCCCGAATCGCGGAAAAATGGTCTTGTTGAAGAACTTAACCACCACCATGGCGTCATTTGTGGGAGAGGCAATGGCTTCCACCCATCTAGAAACGTAGTCTACCGCCAATAGTATGTATTGGTTCCCACAAGAAGAAGGGAATGGTCCCATGAAATCAACTCCCCAAACGTCAAAAATCTCCACCTCTTGGATGTTGTTGAGGGGCATCTCGTTCCTTCTAGAGATATTGCCTGTTCTTTGACAAGCATCGCAACAAGAAACAAAGGATTGCACATCTTTAAATAAGGTAGGCCAATAAAATCCGGATTGCAATACCTTTGCGCTGGTTTTGTTCGAACTAGCGTGTCCTCCACAAGGTAGTGAATGACAATGACGGATGACACTTTGCATTTCATCTTCCGGCACACATCGCCGAATGATGCCATCCGGACCTCTCTTGAAGAGAAGAGGCTCGTTCCAATGGTATTCCCGGACGTCCTTGAAGAACTTCTTCCTTTGCGCATATGATAGTCCGGGTGGTATTTCCTGGCAAACCAAATAATTAACGAAATCAGCAAACCATGGTTCATCACCCTTGGAGATTACCTTGATGCACTCCTCAATGATGTGTAGGTGTTCGTCCGGAAAGGAGTCATCAATGGGTAAATGGTCGTCCTCTAGATGTGTTAGGCGACTCAAGTGATCCGCAACAGAATTTTCCGAGCCTTTCTTGTCGCGGATCTCAAGATCGAATTCCTGTAGGAGAAGAATCCATCTAATCAGCCTTGGCTTCGCGTCCTTCTTTGCAAGGAGGTACCGGATCGCAGCATGATCCGTGTAGACAATCACCTTTGCACCTACAAGATAGGAACGAAACTTGTCAATAGCGTAGATAATGGCTAGAAATTC
Organism: Fagopyrum esculentum; assembly: GCA_033239045.1. Classification (NCBI taxonomy): domain Eukaryota; kingdom Viridiplantae; phylum Streptophyta; class Magnoliopsida; order Caryophyllales; family Polygonaceae; genus Fagopyrum; species Fagopyrum esculentum. Next base: position 91,937,337 of record BSUD01000004.1, on the reverse strand, counting down.
CTTTTCCGTAGTGGCGTAGTTGAGCTGGGCTTCGTCTAGCGTCTTGCTAGCGTAGTATATGGCATGGGTTCGTCCTTCCTTTCGTTGCCCAAGAACAGCTCCTATGGCTACGTCACTAGCATCGCACATAATCTCGAAAGGGAGAGTCCAATCCGGTGGTTGGATAATAGGTGCTGAAATTAGAGCTTGCCGGATGGTGTTGAACGCATCTAGACATTCCTGCGAAAACTCAAAAACCGCATCCTTCATCAATAGATTAGTGAGAGGTTTTGATATCTTAGAAAAGTCTTGGATAAAACGTCTATAAAATCCAGCATGTCCTAGAAAACTTCTTATTCCCTTCACCGAAACTGGGGGAGGAAGTTTCTCTATGGTCTCTATTTTAGCCTTGTCTACCTCTATCCCTCTACTAGAGACTAAGTGTCCTAAAACGATTCCTTCTTTAACCATGAATTGACACTTCTCCCAATTAAGAACTAGGTTAGTGTCTTCACATCTTTGCAAAACAAGAGAGAGGTTGGAAAGACAATCGTTAAAAGAGGAACCGTAAACGGAGAAGTCGTCCATGAAGACTTCCATGATTTCCTCTACGTATTCGGAGAAGATGGCCATCATGCACCGTTGAAAGGTGGCTGGGGCGTTGCAAAGCCCGAACGGCATCCTCCTATAAGCGAACGTACCCCAAGGGCACGTGAAAGTGGTCTTCTCTTGATCATCCGGATGTATCGGGATCTGAAAGAAACCACTATAACCGTCAAGGTAGCAAAAGTATGAATGTTGTGCTAACCTTTCAAGCATTTGGTCGATGAATGGCAATGGAAAGTGATCCTTCCGCGTTGCGTTGTTGAGCTTGCGGTAGTCTATGCACATTCGCCATCCAGTCACGGTTCGGGTAGGAATGAGTTCGTTGTTCTTATTGGTGATGACCGTCATTCCTCCCTTCTTCGGAACTACTTGAACTGGGCTCACCCACTTGCTATCGGAGATAGGATAGATGATACCTGCATCAAGAAGTTTAAGAATTTCCTTCTTGACAACCTCTTTCATGGTCGGATTCAACCGCCTTTGAGGTTGTCTTGAAGTTCTAAAGTCCTCCTCCATTAGTATTTTATGCATGCATAGGGAGGGTTTAATTCCTACTAAGTCCTCAATAGTATAGCCTATGGCTTTTCTATGTTTCCTAAGGACAATCATGAGCTGTTCATGTTCATCTATGCTTAATTCGGAACTAACGATAACCGGGAAGGTGGAGTTAGATCCAAGAAAAGCGTACCTTAGATGAGTAGGAAGTGGTTTGAGTTCCATTGCTTTCGGAGCTTCTAATGATCCTTGCGGAGCTTCCGATGTTTCCTTAGAGGTTTCTAAGGATGTTGAATGGTTTGGAGAAGAATTAGGAGAAGTTGAAGAGGCGTGCTGATCACTATTTTCCACGGTCGAAATCACGTTTTCCCCTGCTTTTCCACGGCCGTAATATCCTCTGGAATGGAAGTCGAATTTGGTTGTGAAATCCACGGCCGTGGAATACAGGGTGTGGCCGTGGAATCTTGTATTTTCAGCCTCGTCGTGGAGTTTTTCAAACTCCACTTCATGCATCTCTTCTTGTGCTTCCAAGGCTTCAATTTCCTCTTTGCACTCTCCTTCTTCTCCTTCATGGGTTAGACTCATAGTGATAACCTTTTGCAAAGGATCGTCAAAGAGAATCGCACTTACCTCCTCCCTAGACAAGCCTTCTTCATCTTGGATGTTGTAAATATCCTCATCAAAGATCGGCTCCTTCACTAGAGTGGAAAGAACGAACTCTACTTTCTCTTCCCCAATGTCAAAAGCGAGTCTTCCATTCTTGCAATCGACCATGCAGCCGGAAGTTGCAAGAAACGGTCTTCCGAGTATGATCGGGACCGGACTATCTGCAGGAATATCAAGCACAACAAAGTCAATGGGGACAAAGAACTTGCCTAGCTTAACAGGGACGTCCTCTACAATGCCGACGGGACGAGTGATAGATCGATCCGCCATGTATAACGTCATCTTCACCGGTTTAGGGTCGCCTAAACCGATCTTCCTGCACAACGCAAGTGGTATGATGCTCACACTTGCTCCTAGATCACACAAAGCGTCATATGTGACCTCTCCCACTCCTATGGGAGTGCAAAACGACCCCGGATCCTTCAGCTTTGGGGGCATTTTCTCCTTCATAGTCTTGATGAGGTCCGAAGAATCCGAACTCATCTTGACTTCTCCAAAATCTTCTAGCTTCCTCTTGTTAGAGAGGAGCTCCTTCAAGAACTTGCCATAAGCCGGCATACCTACAATAGCATCAATGAAAGGTATATTAATATGCAGTTTGCTCATGAGTTCTATGAACTTACCGAATTGCTTGTCTAGGCGCGCTCGCGCTCTAGATTGAGGGAATGGTAGGGGGGGTTTGAAAGCTGGAGGTGGAACATAGACGTCCTCCTTCTCCTTCCCCTTTTCTTTACTTTTCTCTACGGGGACTTCAACAAACGTAGGCTGCGGATCGGTGGTAGTCACTCCGCTCCTAGTTGTGATCGCCATTACCCTTCCCTTAGGGTTGTCCTCCGTCTTTCCTGGAAGTTTCCCTTGATTCCTAGGAACTTCCTCCGCATGGTTGAACATTTGATTCTCCAAAACCTTTTGAGCTTTGTCAACCTTAGAAATTTGATCATCAACCTTGATGATGCGGTTCTCCAACCCTTGAAGCTTTCCCAAGATCGTTTCCAACATGGGATCCGGCTTTTCCTTTCCCGTATTGTTTCCTCCATTTGATGATTGCCCCTGGCTTTTCAAAGGAGTAGAGGAAGAAGAGGGTGGAGTTAGTGCATTGGAATTGGAAGGATATGAGTTACCGGAATTTTGTTGATTGGAGCGCCAATTGTTGTTGTTAGAACCACGATTGTTGTTCCAATTGTTGTTGTTCCGGTTGTTGTTGTTTCCATTCCAATTGTTTCCATTCCAATTGTTGTTCCGGTTATTGTTCCGGTTATTGTTGTTGCGGTTGGTGTTGTCACCGCCGTTGTTATCGCCCAAATAGCCAACATCCTTCTCTTGCTGCTTCGGAAAGTTGGTCTTGATAGCCTCCTTCAACTCCTTGATTTCATTGTTGAGGGAGAAAATCTGATTTTGAGCTTCATGTGTGAGCTTCGCTCCTTGCTCCACACGATTTCCCTCCACTTTCCGGTGGGAATACTTCTCTATGACTCTTGCTTGCTTCTCAATGAAGTCCCAAGCGTCATCTTCTCTCATGTCCATGAACGTCCCACATGAGAGGGATTGAAGGTTGAATTGCGTTCCCGCATCCAGCCCCTTGTAGTAAATTTCCAGCAAGGCAAGCTTGGATATGCCATGATGAGGGCAATCCAAGAGCAAATCCTGAAACCTTTCCCAAGATTGAAACAAACTTTCGTTAGGTCTCATAGAAAAAGCATTAATCTTACCTCTAAGTTCCGCCGTTTTAGAGGGCGGAAAGAACTTAGTGAGAAACTCTGCGGAGAGGTCTTCCCACGTCTCTAGCTTTCCACTAGGAAGAGCTTGGTACCAAGATAGCGCTTTCCCTTTCAAAGAGAAAAAGAAAGGTTTGAGCTTATAGCTGTTGGTAGTAGCGTTCTTTGGTCTCATTGTCTCCATCATGCACTCAAAGTTTTGCAAGTGTTGGTGTGGAGATTCAGCGCTTGTACCGCCAAACTGACTTTGGCGAACAAGAGTGATAACTTGAGGGTTGAAACTAAACCCTTGTACGTCTTCAGCATCAAAGTTCACACCTAAGCGGCGTGGTTGTTGTGTTGGATCCATCCGCTGGCCAAGAGTTCTTGGCTCGTTATCCACACGTTCGACTCTCACATTCCTAGGAGGAATGCGGCGGTTAGCAGCTCCTTGTGTGTTGAAAGGATTTATATTGATCGTGGGATCAATCTCTTCTAGCGCGGGCATAGAAGAATCACTATCATCAGCGGATGAGTTACCTCTTCTTCTAGACCTTGTCCTTCTCCTTGAGGACTTCTTTCCTACCTTGTCTTCAAGATCGCTCATCTTTATTTTCATTTGAACGATCATGTCTTGTAGACCGTTAACTTGAGTTTGATGACGATCCATCTCATCCTGGAGGAGATTCTCGTTCCATCGGAGTTGAGCTTCCTTCTCCGCTAACTTAGTTTGAAGATCGTTTTCGTTTTCTTGAGCCATCCTCTTTTCTTTGCGTTTTTGTCTTAAGGTTTTCTCTAGCTCTTGATCAAGAGGTAAGAGATCTTCGGTGTTCCTAGACCTGCGCATGCACTCAAGAAGAATCAAATAGCGAGAGCAAGCTCCCAAGCTTGACAACCGGTTACCGAATTCGGCCGAAACCAAATCCCCGGCAACGGCGCCAAAAACTTGTTCGCCCTTAGAGGTGTGTGCAAATAAGCTTTAAATTTATAAAACTAGAATCAAGCAGCGAACCCGCAGTGTACGGATCGAGGTAGCTAAGCAAGAATTCCAGAGTATCGAACACAGGGATTTGGGTGGGAACAAATTCGATTTCAGGTTATCAAGCAGTAAATATGAGAGTTTTGCAAATATTGGGAAAATAACAATCCTAAAGATCCGGGTATTCAGTTGTGGCAACAGATTCAAGATATACTAATGATATAAAGACAGAGTAGAGATATGCAAAGGTACACTAATGTAAGGCAATCGTACGGTTGAGGTTCCAAAAACCTTATGTAACTCACCTAAAAGATACTCCTTATACAGGTTGTTGAGGCTCAATATAAAGAGGTTCTTAAAGCAAGGATTAGTATCAAATACCCAAACCTATAATCTAAAGATCAAGACTAACTTATCCGATTGAGGTTGTTGAGACTCACAATCGAGGTAGAGGTTGTTGAGGCTTCACTACCACCTAGAAAAGACAAGTCTAAACTAAGCTAAAGCAAATCTTTAATTTTGGATTAAGGTAAAAGCAAGGCTCGTAAACTCATGGAAATTACGGTTGGATCTTGAGATTCCACGGTCGTGGAACTCAAGAACAGCCCGTAATTTAAGGTTGTCGGCGACAATTCTCTAACTCTCAGGGTCTAATCTGTTTGCGATCGATCTATCATCATCTAGGCCACAACTATCAACCCTTCACCTTAGAATTGTTAAGAGTTTTTAGCCAATAACAGCCATTTGAAATCAATTCAAGATTTATAAGATAAAGGATGGGAACTTTCAAGAACTTTCAATAATCTTCAAACGAATCTCAGAATCACAATCAAGAACAAGTGTTTATCAAAAGATTCGAATCAAACAAACAATCACAATCTTTAGGAAAGAAAGGAAAAGGGATGTTAATCCGATCCTAAATCAAACCTAAGCAAGAAAAGGAGTTTTCTTGCAAAATCCTCCAAGAACTTCGATCTTCCTCAACGCGAAGATCGCTAACAGCAATTCTCCAGTCACGAACTTTGATCTTCGATGAGATCTCCCAAAATCACCTTCAAGAATGAAGGTTTGTGTGTTGCTAAGCTTTAGGGTTTTTTGAAAAGTCGTAAGCTCGTCAACGGGGTAAAGCGAGATGTAGCGAGGTGACGGAATCTTGCCTCATCCGTCCTTTTTATAATGCAGGGCAAAGCGTCGGCCCGGCCCGATCTTCAAAAGATCATGGCTTCGAAACGTGGCGAAGGGATTCGCCAAGATCACGGTCGTGGAAGATTCCACGACCGTAATTCTGAGGCGTGGAAACAAATACGGATAGCTTCCACGGCCGTAATATCCCCTGGAATGAACATCGAATTCTGCATCATAATCCACGGCCGTAATCTTGGGTCAAACCGTGATTTTTGCCTTCATTCGTGCATTCCTCAATCTAATACTCCAAATTGCTTCCAAAAGGTGTTCTAAATCTGGAAGTACTTCAACTCAACTCTCCCTTGCTCGATTTCGTTCGGAAATAGCTCCAAATTACCTATAATCAACATAGAACTCGTGTAGACATCCATATCGACAATATAGGTAATACTAGCTCATATATGCATAAAGCTCCATCGAAGACTATCAATATGAATCAAATACGGTTATAAAACGTGCCTAAAATGTCACAATATTTCATGCTAACAAATAACCCCATACTTAATACTTGCTTGTCCCTAAGCAAGGTCTTTCAAAAAGCTTTAAACAAGAGTTAGGATGAAATATGTGTACCTTCTTTTTGGATGGAAGTGACTTCTAAAGAATAGATCATTCTCAAACCTTGCTTCATTCGTTTTCAAACTTTCACACACTTAAATAGAGAGTAAGAGGTAAAGAAAGCTCATGAAACAATTTAACTTCCAAGCAAGCATCATAACCTTCAAACATTATCAAAATCAATCATAAGAATTTCAATTTAGATCACCAAGCCATATAACATTCTTTTGATCTTAAGGACTTTTCAAAGGAAAAGGTCTAGAGTATGGAAGTGAAGGGAAACTTTAAGGGAGAGTGGTGCATAAATCCGGGAAAATGGACTACTACCTTCTTCTTCTTTTGCGGTTTCCGCAACTCTTCACTTAGAGCTTCGCTCTTACTTTTCATTTTTCGACTTTACTTTTGGAGTTATGGATAGAGGTGCACAAAAACCGAAGCCTAGGAGATTGGCGTTTCTCATTTTTTTGCGAGATGCCTCAAACCCTTAGCGCACATACCATAATCCGCTAGGAATATCGCTCAATCCGATTTTGGCAAGACACAAACACCCGGCTATGTGAATGGTGCCGAGTTACTCATCTTCATGATTGACTTCCCCAAACCTATAATTTCTTTCTATTCAATTGATTGCAAATATATGCTCTCATGGCCCTCCCACATCAAACATGCCTTTTTCTCGTTCACTTCCAAATTCCCGGATAGGTAAAGGAGGCTAATATTTCAATGAGGAGCTAGATGATCAAAGGAAAGAAGAAAGAAAGTATCGAATTGCCTTAATCATCTCAAAAAGAAGCATAAGAACTTATAATGTGATTTCAACTTCGATTTCTTATCTGATTTAGGTAACATTTTCACATTATAAAACTTGCAAAAGAGGTAAAATCTATTCATTCAATTTCTTTTCGAATTACTATCCTTTCAAGCATGCAATTGTTATCAACTTAATTCACAAGTAGTGTTTATCATAGAATTCATCTCAATTCATTAGAAGCATCAAATTTTTCAAAAATTATCAATTTTTATGGGTTTTTAAAGTTCTTTTTCATGCAATGCAAGAATGAAACGTGTGACATATGATGAACATGCAATAATAGTCTCGGAATAGAAGCAACATATAGAGTAGAGTTATTACAAACATTTAGTACATCCCACCCCATACTTAGGACGAACATTGTCCCTAATGTTCACAAAAAAGAACAAAAGCAAGAAAGGAAAAGAAAACTCACAAATGGCGGCGGGGATGTCTAAAACGAGCAAGTTTCAAAAAATTACGGTCTATCGGGGCATTCCACGGCCGTGGAAATGTACGGACCCGTAATTTTTGTGATTTTTCACAGGCCTTTGAGAATTACGGCCACTGTAGCAATGACGACCGTAATTTAGACCGTGGAACTCTCTGTAAAGCTTCAAAGTCCAAATTTCGTCACTTCTCTTCGACATTATCCTTCCTTTCTCCTTTTTCATCGATCCTACAACCAAAAACACGAACATACCGGGAGAAATCGAGGCAAAAACAAGGCAAAAACTTCTATTCTAAGCTAATCTATGAATCGAAAGCAAAAACGAAAATGCAATACCTTGGGTTGCCTCCCAAGAAGCGCTTTGTTTAAGGTCCGTAGCTAGACCAAACTCGCACTTATTCGAGTGCGGTAGGTGCAAACTCCTCAGCTTGGAGTTCCGGTGAGTACTTCTTGAGTCGTTGACCGTTCACCTTAAAACTTCCGCTAGCTTCACCCCATACTTCAACTGCACCATGGGGAAAAATACGCTTAATTAGAAAAGGTCCGGTCCAACGAGATTTTAACTTACCTGGAAAGAGGCGAAGTCTCGAATTGAAGAGGAGAACTTGATCTCCTTCTTGGAAGTCCTTTGGAATGATATGCTTATCATGCCAACGCTTTGCTCTTTCCTTGTAGATCTTAGCGTTTTCGTAGGCGTTCAAACGGAGTTCATCCAGCTTGTTGATGTCTAAGAGACGCTTCTCTCCCGCTTCTTTCATGCTGAAATTCAGCCACTTGATAGCCCAAAACGCCTTGTGCTCTAGCTCTACCGGCAAGTGACAAGACTTCCCATACACAAGGTTGTATGGTGTGGTTCCTATGGGGGTCTTGTATGCAGTCCGGTATGCCCACAACGCATCATCTAGTTTCAAGGACCAATCCTTCCTAGTCCTCGAAACAGTTTTCTCTAGAATTCCCTTGATCTCCCTATTTGAGATCTCGACTTGTCCACTCGTTTGTGGATGGTAAGGGGTGGCGATCTTGTGAGTAACCCCATACTTGGATAGAAGAGCTTCAAAGCGACGGGCTATGAAGTGAGAACCTCCATCACTAATGATCGTCCTTGGCGTCCCGAATCGCGGAAAAATGGTCTTGTTGAAGAACTTAACCACCACCATGGCATCATTTGTGGGAGAGGCAATGGCTTCCACCCATCTAGAGACGTAGTCTACCGCCAATAATATGTATTGGTTCCCACAAGAAGAAGGGAATGGTCCCATGAAGTCAACTCCCCAAACGTCAAAAATCTCCACCTCTTGGATGTTGTTGAGGGGCATCTCGTTCCTTCTAGAGATATTGCCTGTTCTTTGACAAGCATCGCAACAGGAAACAAAGGATTGCACATCTTTAAATAAAGTAGGCCAATAAAATCCGGATTGCAATACCTTTGCGCTAGTTTTATTTGAACTAGCGTGTCCTCCACAAGGTAGTGAATGACAATGACGGATGACACTTTGCATCTCATCTTCCGGCACACATCGCCGAATGATGCCATCCGGACCTCTCTTGAAGAGAAGAGGTTCGTTCCAATGGTATTCCCGGACGTCCTTGAAGAACTTCTTCCTTTGCGCATATGATAGTCCGGGTGGTATTTCCTGGCAAACCAAATAATTAACGAAATCAGCAAACCATGGTTCATCACCCTTGGAGATTACCTTGATGCACTCCTCAATGATGTGTAGGTGTTCGTCCGGAAAGGAGTCATCAATGGGTAAATGGTCGTCCTCTAGATGTGTTAGGCGACTCAAGTGATCCGCAACAGAATTTTCCGAGCCTTTCTTGTCGCGGATCTCAAGATCGAATTCCTGTAGGAGAAGAATCCATCTAATCAGCCTTGGCTTCGCGTCCTTCTTTGCAAGGAGGTACCGGATCGCAGCATGATCCGTGTAGACAATCACCTTTGCACCTACAAGATAGGAACGAAACTTGTCAATAGCGTAGACAATGGCTAGAAATTCCTTTTCCGTAGTGGCGTAGTTGAGCTGGGCTTCGTCTAGCGTCTTGCTAGCGTAGTATATGGCATGGGTTCGTCCTTCCTTTCGTTGCCCAAGAACAGCTCCTATGGCTACGTCACTAGCATCGCACATGATCTCGAAAGGGAGAGTCCAATCCGGTGGTTGGATAATAGGTGCTGAAATTAGAGCTTGCCGGATGGTGTTGAACGCATCTAGACATTCCTGCGAAAACTCAAAAACCGCATCCTTCATCAATAGATTAGTGAGAGGTTTTGATATCTTAGAAAAGTCTTGGATAAAACGTCTATAAAATCCAGCATGTCCTAGAAAACTTCTTATTCCCTTCACCGAAACTGGGGGAGGAAGTTTCTCTATGGTCTCTATTTTAGCCTTGTCTACCTCTATCCCTCTACTAGAGACTAAGTGTCCTAAAACGATTCCTTCTTTAACCATGAATTGACACTTCTCCCAATTAAGAACTAGGTTAGTGTCTTCACATCTTTGCAAAACAAGAGAGAGGTTAGAAAGACAATCGTTAAAAGAGGAACCGTAAACGGAGAAGTCGTCCATGAAGACTTCCATGATTTCCTCTACGTATTCGGAGAAGATGGCCATCATGCACCGTTGAAAGGTGGCTGGGGCGTTGCAAAGCCCGAACGGCATCCTCCTATAAGCGAACGTACCCCAAGGGCACGTGAAAGTGGTCTTCTCTTGATCATCCGGATGTATCGGGATCTGAAAGAAACCACTATAACCGTCAAGGTAGCAAAAGTATGAATGTTGTGCTAACCTTTCAAGCATTTGGTCGATGAATGGCAATGGAAAGTGATCCTTCCGCGTTGCGTTGTTGAGCTTGCGGTAGTCTATGCACATTCGCCATCCAGTCACGGTTCGGGTAGGAATGAGTTCGTTGTTCTTATTGGTGATGACCGTCATTCCTCCCTTCTTCGGAACTACTTGAACTGGGCTCACCCACTTGCTATCGGAGATAGGGTAGATGATACCTGCATCAAGAAGTTTAAGAATTTCCTTCTTGACAACCTCTTTCATGGTCGGATTCAACCGCCTTTGAGGTTGTCTTGAAGTTCTAAAGTCCTCCTCCATTAGTATTTTATGCATGCATAGGGAGGGTTTAATTCCTACTAAGTCCTCAATAGTATAGCCTATGGCTTTTCTATGTTTCCTAAGGACAATCATGAGCTGTTCATGTTCATCTATGCTTAATTCGGAACTAACGATAACCGGGAAGGTGGAGTTAGATCCAAGAAAAGCGTACCTTAGATGAGTAGGAAGTGGTTTGAGTTCCATTGCTTTCGGAGCTTCTAATGATCCTTGAGGAGCTTCCGATGTTTCCTTAGAGGTTTCTAAGGATGTTGAATGGTTTGGAGAAGAATTAGGAGAAGTTGAAGAGGCGTGCTGATCACTATTTTCCACGGTCGAAATCACGTTTTCCCCTGCTTTTCCACGGCCGTAATATCCTCTGGAATGGAAGTCGAATTTGGTTGTGAAATCCACGGCCGTGGAATACAGGGTGTGGCCGTGGAATCTTGTATTTTCAGCCTCGTCGTGGAGTTTTTCAAACTCCACTTCATGCATCTCTTCTTGTGCTTCTAAGGCTTCAATTTCCTCTTTGCACTCTCCTTCTTCTCCTTCATGGGTTAGACTCATAGTGATAACCTTTTGCAAAGGATCGTCAAAGAGAATCGCACTTACCTCCTCCCTAGACAAGCCTTCTTCATCTTGGATGTTGTAAATATCCTCATCAAAGATTGGCTCCTTCACTAGAGTGGAAAGAACGAACTCTACTTTCTCTTCCCCAATGTCAAAAGCGAGTCTTCCATTCTTGCAATCGACCATGCAGCCGGAAGTTGCAAGAAACGGTCTTCCGAGTATGATCGGGACCGGACTATCTGCAGGAATATCAAGCACAACAAAGTCAATGGGGACAAAGAACTTGCCTAGCTTAACAGGGACGTCCTCTACAATGCCGACGGGACGAGTGATAGATCGATCCGCCATGTATAACGTCATCTTCACCGGTTTAGGGTCGCCTAAACCGATCTTCCTGCACAACGCAAGTGGTATGATGCTCACACTTGCTCCTAGATCACACAAAGCGTCATATGTGACCTCTCCCACTCCTATGGGAATGCAAAACGACCCCGGATCCTTCAGCTTTGGGGGCATTTTCTCCTTCATAGTCTTGATGAGGTCCGAAGAATCCGAACTCATCTTGACTTCTCCAAAATCTTCTAGCTTCCTCTTGTTAGAGAGGAGCTCCTTCAAGAACTTGCCATAAGCCGGCATACCTACAATAGCATCAATGAAAGGTATATTAATATGCAGTTTGCTCATGAGTTCTATGAACTTACCGAATTGCTTGTCTAGGCGCGCTCGCGCTCTAGATTGAGGGAATGGTAGGGGAGGTTTGAAAGCTGGAGGTGGAACATAGACGTCCTCTTTCTCCTTCCCTTTTTCTTTGCTTTTCTCCACGGGGACTTCAATAAACGTAGGCTGCGGATCGGTGGTAGTCACTCCGCTCCTAGTTGTGATCGCCATTACCCTTCCCTTAGGGTTGTCCTCCGTCTTTCCTGGAAGTTTCCCTTGATTCCTAGGAACTTCCTCCGCATGGTTGAACATTTGATTCTCCAAAACCTTTTGAGCTTTGTCAACCTTAGAAATTTGATCATCAACCTTGATGATGCGGTTCTCCAACCCTTGAAGCTTTCCCAAGATCGTTTCCAACATGGGATCCGGCTTTTCCTTTCCCGTATTGTTTCCTCCATTTGATGATTGCCCCTGGCTTTTCAAAGGAGTAGAGGAAGAAGAGGGTGGAGTTAGTGCATTGGAATTGGAAGGATATGAGTTACCGGAATTTTGTTGATTGGAGCGCCAATTGTTGTTGTTAGAACCACGATTGTTGTTCCAATTGTTGTTGTTCCGGTTGTTGTTGTTTCCATTCCAATTGTTGTTCCGGTTATTGTTCCGGTTATTGTTATTGCGGTTGGTGTTGTCACCGCCGTTGTTATTGCCCAAATAGCCAACATCCTTCTCTTGCTGCTTCGGAAAGTTGGTCTTGATAGCCTCCTTCAACTCCTTGATCTCATTGTTGAGGGAGAAAATCTGATTTTGAGCTTCATGTGTGAGCTTCGCTCCTTGCTCCACACGATTTCCCTCCACCTTCCGGTGGGAATACTTCTCTATGACTCTTGCTTGCTTCTCAATGAAGTCCCAAGCGTCATCTTCTCTCATGTCCATGAACGTTCCGCATGAGAGGGATTGAAGGTTGAATTGCGTTCCCGCATCCAGCCCCTTGTAGTAAATTTCCAGCAAGGCAAGTTTGGATATGCCATGATGAGGGCAATCCAAGAGCAAATCCTGAAACCTTTCCCAAGATTGAAACAAACTTTCGTTAGGTCTCATAGAAAAAGCATTAATCTTACCTCTAAGTTCCGCCGTTTTAGAGGGCGGAAAGAACTTAGTGAGAAACTCTGCGGAGAGGTCTTCCCACGTCTCTAGCTTTCCACTAGGAAGAGCTTGGTACCAAGATAGCGCTTTCCCTTTCAAAGAGAAAAAGAAAGGTTTGAGCTTATAGCTGTTGGTAGTAGCGTTCTTTGGTCTCATTGTCTCCATCATGCACTCAAAGTTTTGCAAGTGTTGGTGTGGAGATTCAGCGCTTGTACCGCCAAACTGACTTTGGCGAACAAGAGTGATAACTTGAGGGTTGAAACTAAACCCTTGTACGTCTTCAGCATCAAAGTTCACACCTAAGCGGCGTGGTTGTTGTGTTGGATCCATCCGTTGGCCAAGAGTTCTTGGCTCGTTATCCACACGTTCGACTCTCACATTCCTAGGAGGAATGCGGCGGTTAGCAGCTCCTTGTGTGTTGAAAGGATTTATATTGATCGTGGGATCAATCTCTTCTAGCGCGGGCATAGAAGAATCACTATCATCAGCGGATGAGTTACCTCTTCTTCTAGACCTTGTCCTTCTCCTTGAGGACTTCTTTCCTACCTTGTCTTCAAGATCGCTCATCTTTATTTTCATTTGAACGATCATGTCTTGTAGACCGTTAACTTGAGTTTGATGACGATCCATCTCATCTTGGAGGAGATTCTCGTTCCATCGGAGTTGAGCTTCCTTCTCCGCTAACTTAGTTTGAAGATCGTTTTCGTTTTCTTGAGCCATCCTCTTTTCTTTGCGTTTTTGTCTTAAGGTTTTCTCTAGCTCTTGATCAAGAGGTAAGAGATCTTCGGTGTTCCTAGACCTGCGCATGCACTCAAGAAGAATCAAATAGCGAGAGCAAGCTCCCAAGCTTGACAACCGGTTACCGAATTCGGCCGAAACCAAATCCCCGGCAACGGCGCCAAAAACTTGTTCGCCCCTAGAGGTGTGTGCAAATAAGCTTTAAATTTATAAAACTAGAATCAAGCAGCGAACCCGCAGTGTACGGATCGAGGTAGCTAAGCAAGAATTCCAGAGTATCGAACACAGGGATTTGGGTGGGAACAAATTCGATTTCAGGTTATCAAGCAGTAAATATGAGAGTTTTGCAAATATTGGGAAAATAACAATCCTAAAGATCCGGGTATTCAGTTGTGGCAACAGATTCAAGATATACTAACGATATAAAGACAGAGTAGAGATATGCAAAGGTACACTAATGTAAGGCAATCGTACGGTTGAGGTTCCAAAAACCTTATGTAACTCACCTAAAAGATACTCCTTATACAGGTTGTTGAGGCTCAATATAAAGAGGTTCTTAAAGCAAGGATTAGTATCAAATACCCAAACCTATAATCTAAAGGTCAAGACTAACTTATCCGATTGAGGTTGTTGAGGCTCACAATCGAGGTAGAGGTTGTTGAGGCTTCACTACCACCTAGAAAAGACAAGTCTAAACTAAGCTAAAGCAAATCTTTAATTTTGGATTAAGGTAAAAGCAAGGCTCGTAAACTCATGGAAATTACGGTTGGATCTTGAGATTCCACGGTCGTGGAACTCAAGAACAGCCCGTAATTTAAGGTTGTCGGCGACAATTCTCTAACTCTCAGGGTCTAATCTGTTTGCGATCGATCTATCATCATCTAGGCCACAACTATCAACCCTTCACCTTAGAATTGTTAAGGGTTTTTAGCCAATAACAGTCATTTGATAGCAATTCAAGATTTATAAGATAAAGGATGGGAACTTTCAAGAACTTTCAAAAATCTTCAAACGAATCTCAGAATCACAATCAAGAACAAGTGTTTATCAAAAGATTCGAATCAAACAAACAATCACAATCTTTAGGAAAGAAAGGAAAAGGGATATTAATCCGATCCTAAATCAAACCTAAGCAAGAAAAGGAGTTTTCTTGCAAAATCCTCCAAGAACTTCGATCTTCCTCAACGCGAAGATCGCTAACAGCAATTCTCCAGTCACGAACTTTGATCTTCGATGAGATCTCCCAAAATCACCTTCAAGAATGAAGGTTTGTGTGTTGCTAAGCTTTAGGGTTTTTGAAAAGTCGTAAGCTCGTCAACGGGGTAAAGCGAGATGTAGCGAGGTGACGGAATCTTGCCTCATCCGTCCTTTTTATAATGCAGGGCAAAGCGTCGGCCCGGCCCGATCTTCAAAAGATCATGGCTTCGAAACGTGGCGAAGGGATTCGCCAAGATCACGGTCGTGGAAGATTCCACGACCGTAATTCTGAGGCGTGGAAACAAATACGGATAGCTTCCACGGCCGTAATATCCCCTGGAATGAACATCGAATTCTGCATCACAATCCACGGCCGTAATCTTGGGTCAAACCGTGATTTTTGCCTTCATTCGTGCATTCTTCAATCTAATACTCCAAATTGCTTCCAAAAGGTGTCCTCGATCTAGAGGTACATCAACTCAACTCTCCTTCGCTCGATTTCGTTCGGAAATAGCTCCAAATTACCTATAATCAACATAGAACTCGTGTAGACATCCATATCGCTAATATAGGCAATACTAGCTCATATATGCATAAAGCTCCATCAAAGACTATCAATATGAATCAAATGCGATTATAAAACGTGCCTAAAATATCACAATATTTCATGCTAACAAATAACCCCATACTTACCACTTGCTTGTCCCTAAGCAAGGTCTTTCAAAAAGCTTTAAACAAGAGTTAGGATGAAATATGTGTACCTTCTCAAAGCAATACTTCTTTTGGATGAAAGTAGCTTCTAAAGAATAGATCATTCTCAAACCTTGCTTCATTCGTTTTCAAACTTTCACGCACTTAAATAGAGAGTAAGAGGTAAAGAAAGCTCATGAAACAATTTAACTTCCAAGCAAGCATTCTAACCTTCAAACATTATCAAAATCAATCATAAGAATTTCAATTTAGATCACCAAGCCATATAACATTCTTTTGATCTTAAGGACTTTTCAAAGGAAAAGGTCTAGAGTATGGAAGGGAAGGGAAACTTTAAGGGAGAGTGGTGCATAAATCCGGGAAAATGGACTACTACCTTCTTCTTCTTTTGCGGTTTCCGCAACTCTTCACTTTGAGCTTCGCTCTTACTTTTCATTTTTCGACTTTACTTTTGGAGTTATGGATAGAGGTGCACAAAAACCGAAGCCTAGGAGATTGGCGTTTCTCATTTTTGCGAGATGCCTCAAACCCTTAGCGCACATACCATAATCCGCTAGGAATATCGCTCAATCCGACTTTGGCAAGACACAAACACCCGGCTATGTGAATGGTGCCGAGTTACTCATCGTCATGATTGACTTCCTCAAACCTATAAATTCTTTCTATTCAATTGATTGCAATTATATGCTCTCATGGCTCTCCCACATCAAACATGCCTTTTTCTCATTCACTTTCCAAGTTCCCGGATGGGTAAGGGAGGCTAATATTTCAATGAGGAGTTAGATGATCAAAGAAAAGAAGAAAGAAAGTATCGAATTGCCTTAATCATTTCAAAAAGAAGCATAAGAACTTATAATGCGATTTCAACTTCGATTTCTTACATGATTTAGGTAACATTTTCACATTATAAAACTTGCAAAAGAGGTAAAATTTATTCATTCAATTTCTTTTCGAATTACTATCCTTTCAAGCATGCAATTGTTATCAACTTAATTCACAAGTAGTGTTTATCATAGAATTCATCTCAATTCATTAGAAGCATCAAATTTTTCAAAAATTTTCAATTTTTATGGGTTTTTAAAGTTCTTTTTCATGCAATGCAAGAATGAAACGTGTGACATATGATGAACATGCAATAATAGTCTCGGGATAGAAGCAACATATAGAGTAGAGTTATTACAAACATTTAGTACATCCCACCCCATACTTAGGACGAACATTGTCCCTAATGTTCACAAGAAAGAACAAAAGCAAGGAAAGAAAAGAAAACTCACAAATGGTGGCGGGGATGTCTAAAACGAGCAAGTCCGGTCATCAATCACTGCGGTGCCGGTGGAGGTGGGAATGGAGAGAAACTCGGGTCATAGTACCGCCCAAACTGCTGGCGGTAGACGTCCCTCATCATGTGGTCGAGGTCGTCCAAACGTCCATCTCTAGCGTCCGCCCGGATCTCTAATGCTCCGACTCTCTCTGAAAGTCCGGTAGCCCACTCCGGCATCCTCTCATACCATCCCGGAGCGCGATCATACCATCCGGGAGCGTCTGCTGGTGCTGCTGCTGGTGGTGGTGGTGGTGGTGGTGCTGTGTATGTAGTGGACCAAGGAGGAGGTGTCTCGTACCAGGTGGGAGGTGTAGTCATCCACGTGGGTCTCTCGCTCACACTAGCGCGGCGAGATGACGAGCCTGAAGCTCCAGTCGGACGCGGAGAGCGTCTAGGTACATCCTGCTGATCCGGCTGATCCGGAAACGAGCCGAACTCCTGCTCTGCTCCTGCACCACTCTCATACGGATCTCCCATATCCTCCTCATCTACAACCGGTGGTGGAACGTAAGGGGGAGCTACAAGCCTGTTCGCATGCATCGCAGCGAACGTCTCCTTCCCGTTGTGGCGTCCTGCCACAATGGAATACTCCGGCAGCCACTCAATACCCCTGCCGGTCCTACTCTCCCAGGGCATGCCCGCGTAAGGCGGACCTCTATGTGTGGGGAAGATGAGTCCCCTAACCATGAAAGCGTGTAGCCCTAATGGAACTGCTGGTATACGCGTACAAGCTGAGAAATCCACTCCAAGAGCCCTAGCTATGTGGGTCACTATCCCACCATATCCGATGTTCCCTCTCGATTTGTTCTTCAATTTACTCATAGTCGCCGCCAGAAGGGTAGCACAATCGGCGCGGCATCCGTGAAGCATAGCATAGAGCAAGAATAGCTCATCCGTCTTGATCTTTTGGGGCGTCTCCGTCCTAGGGAAGAGACACTCCGAAAGAACACGGTGAGCTATCTTCAAGGCCAAATGGTACATCAATTTGGCCTTGGTGTCAGCTGGATGCCAACGGTCCTCGTCGGCATAGACCATAGCTACATCTCCCCAAAAGTCCTTAGCGGACACGTTCCTAGGGATGCGACCGTTGTAGGTCTCGTGGAACCCAAAAATGGTCCCAAACTCAACTATACTCAACTGGTAATCTTGGTTCATGAGGCGGAAGGAGACGGTTCTATCAACAGGGCTGTGCTCGAAAGACGTCACAACCTCTCGGGCGAACAAATTCGATTTCAGGTTATCAAGCAGTAAATATGAGAGTTTTGCAAATATTGGGAAAATAACAATCCTAAAGATCCGGGTATTCAGTTGTGGCAACAGATTCAAGATATACTAATGATATAAAGACAGAGTAGAGATATGCAAAGGTACACTAATGTAAGGCAATCGTACGGTTGAGGTTCCAAAAACCTTATGTAACTCACCTAAAAGATACTCCTTATACAGGTTGTTGAGGCTCAATATAAAGAGGTTCTTAAAGCAAGGATTAGTATCAAATACCCAAACCTATAATCTAAAGGTCAAGACTAACTTATCCGATTGAGGTTGTTGAGGCTCACAATCGAGGTAGAGGTTGTTGAGGCTTCACTACCACCTAGAAAAGACAAGTCTAAACTAAGCTAAAGCAAATCTTTAATTTTGGATTAAGGTAAAAGCAAGGCTCGTAAACTCATGGAAATTACGGTTGGATCTTGAGATTCCACGGTCGTGGAACTCAAGAACAGCCCGTAATTTAAGGTTGTCGGCGACAATTCTCTAACTCTCAGGGTCTAATCTGTTTGCGATCGATCTATCATCATCTAGGCCACAACTATCAACCCTTCACCTTAGAATTGTTAAGGGTTTTTAGCCAATAACAGTCATTTGATAGCAATTCAAGATTTATAAGATAAAGGATGGGAACTTTCAAGAACTTTCAATAATCTTCAAACGAATCTCAGAATCACAATCGAGAACAAGTGTTTATCAAAAGATTCGAATCAAACAAACAATCACAATCTTTAGGAAAGAAAGGAAAAGGGATATTAATCCGATCCTAAATCAAACCTAAGCAAGAAAAGGAGTTTTCTTGCAAAATCCTCCAAGAACTTCGATCTTCCTCAACGCGAAGATCGCTAACAGCAATTCTCCAGTCACGAACTTTGATCTTCGATGAGATCTCCCAAAATCACCTTCAAGAATGAAGGTTTTTTGTGTTGCTAAGCTCCGTTCTTGCCGCCCAACTTAGGGTTTTTGAAAAGTCGTAAGCTCGTCAACGGGGTAAAGCGAGATGTAGCGAGGTGACGGAATCTTGCCTCATCCGTCCTTTTTATAATGCAGGGCAAAGCGTCGGCCCGGCCCGATCTTCAAAAGATCATGGCTTCGAAACGTGGCGAAGGGATTCGCCAAGATCACGGTCGTGGAAGATTCCACGACCGTAATTCTGAGGCGTGGAAACAAATACGGATAGCTTCCACGGCCGTAATATCCCCTGGAATGAACATCGAATTCTGCATCATAATCCACGGCCGTAATCTTGGGTCAAACCGTGATTTTTGCCTTCATTCGTGCATTCCTCAATCTAATACTCCAAATTGCTTCCAAAAGGTGTTCTAAATCTGGAAGTACTTCAACTCAACTCTCCCTTGCTCGATTTCGTTCGGAAATAGCTCCAAATTACCTATAATCAACATAGAACTCGTGTAGACATCCATATCGACAATATAGGTAATACTAGCTCATATATGCATAAAGCTCCATCGAAGACTATCAATATGAATCAAATACGGTTATAAAACGTGCCTAAAATGTCACAATATTTCATGCTAACAGGGCTGGAGCAGTTTATTGAGATTAGAGCTCCAGCTTACCTTGAGCCGACTTTGGAGTTTGTTAGCTCCGTGACTTACTTGCCTACTGAGCGTTCCATCAAGTACCGGTTGCTGAACCGGAACTACTTAGTTCCGATGGACCATTGAAGGGATATCTTCGGCTTCCCGACCCCCACAGTTTCTAATTTTCCTTCTCGAGCCGTGGCTCGAGAGTTTTGGGGACAGATAGCTCACGTAGTTGAGCATGCTGACAGGTAGAGACCTGAAGACTCTAGGGAGCGTATTATCTTCCACCTCACATTCAGATTAGCCCACCGGATCTTTAGCGAGATACTTTTGGCGCGTACTGAGACGCCCCAGAAGATTAGACAAGGGGAGTTGTTGAGTCTGTACTGTATGGTGACATGAGGGGTTCCTGACTTTGGAGTGATGTTGGTTGAGGATCTCCACAAGATCAAGACAAAGGAGAAGGGAGATATTTGTTGCGGAGGTCTAGTGACTCACATCGAGAGTTACATGGACCTTGATCTGAGTGCCTGTACTATGGTGGCGGCTGCCAAGCCGCTTGGGCTGTAGGAGATGATTATGAGGAGGATCTTGGTTCCTCGTGGACTTACTATGCCGTATGTGGCGATGCCCTGGGAGCAGACTGCACCTCAGGGTATTAGATGGTCATCTCAGTTCTCAGTATTTGACCCTCAGTACTGGCACACCGCGTGGATTCCTCTTATTTAGGACGCTAGAGACGCAGCAGCAGCAACCCATGAGCAAGATGAGGATGAGGCTGATGAGGAGGCTGATGAGGATGATGGTGGCGGTGTTGCCATGGACACAGGGACAGATACAGTTGGTCCCAGTATACCAATCGTCGATCTAGACGAGGAGGAGACAGAGGACGAGCCAGCTGCAGCACCAGCACGTCCTGCCAGGCGTAGAGTACGCAGGCAGAGGGATCCCGTCGCTCACCGCCGGATTGATGATCTGACGGATCAGATGATAGACTCCTACGCCGCCTTATCCCTAGAGATGATGGAGATACGGGAGAGCCAACACTACCAGCGCAGGATGGCTGAGATTCAGTTTTAGCACACTATGGGCTACCCGTTTGACCCTTCTCAGTACCCGTACGTGCCACCACCACCACCACCGGATTGGGATTAGAGCTTGCAAGATTTCTTTCTTTATTTATTATGCAGCTCAACTTATATCTGGTGAGAATCTTGTTTCCTTAGACTAATTTGACCCATTGGGATAATGTGTCCCAAGTATGGGGTATGCGGATATGTATTTGACATTTGATGTATGACTTGTATGACTTGATTTGGATATTTATGATTCTCTTATGCTCTATGTGCCTATCTGAGACTACATGCATGCATACAGGTTATTTGATTGAAAAAAACGTCAAAAACTAGTTTAAGAAAAAACAAAAAAAAAATTTATGACCTCGACCGAAGTAATTTTGACCAATCAAGGTGCAGTACCTCGGTTGACTTAGAACATCTCGACCGAGGTGATTTGACTAAGAAAGTTTTCGAAACGATTTTTGTGCTTCTTATCTGGATATGACCTCAGTGATGATTTTGTTTGCAGAATGGTTTTGAAATCTTTATATGTTTGAAAGGTTTTATAATATGTTTAAGTTGCTAAGTGCTTTGTTTGAAATTTTGGCATGTTTAATACTTTGTTATTATCAAAATTATGTTGAATTTGAAGGTTGACACCACATGATGAGTCCTATCACATTCTTCCTGGGATGATTAAGGCAATTCATTCTCTTCTCTTCTTCTTCTTGATCATGCTTAGCCCCTCATATACATATTTGCCTCCCTTTACCTATCCGGGAATTTGGAAGCAAGCAAGTGAAAGAAAAGTTGAGATTTTGGCTGGAAGTTAAAAAGAAACAAAATAGGTTTGGGAAAGTCAATCATGATGATGAGTAACTCGGCACCATTCACATAGACGGGTTTTTGTGTCTTGCCAAAGTCGGATTGAGCGATATTAATAACGGGTCATGGTATGTGCATCAAGGGTTTGAGGCATCTCGAGAAATTGATGATTGCTGATTTCCTAGGCTTCGGTTATTATGCACCTCTGTCCATGCATCTCAAAAAGTAAAGTAAAAAAGTAAAATAAGCAAAGCTTATTGGTGGAAGATGTTGAAGTTCAAAAGGAAGTGAAGTAAAGATCCTTTTCCCGGATTCTAGCATCACATTCCCTTTATACATCCCACCCTCACACGTTTCTTGACCTTCTCTTGAAAAGCCCTTGAGACCTCGAGCTTGTTGAATGACTTAGTGGTTTAAACTGGATTATACATGAATAATTTCGATAATAATGATTTATTATACATTCTATAATTTTATGCAAAGATGAACAACTTTCTTATATTTATAAAATGTTTTGAGCATGTTTGATTTTATATACCATGAAGCATTCTCTTAGAGTGATCTATGATTGGAGCACACCACTAAAAATGTTTTGAAACACTTTTCATTGATCTTTCTGACTTATAATCCATTCTATCTTGTACTTCAGATTTGGAACTTGCTTGAGGACAAGCAAGGGACAAGTATGGGGTATTTTGATAGCATGAATTATAGTCTATATTTTGGGACTTGTTTAGACGTTTTATCTTCAATAATCTGCATGTTTGAATGTATATTATGTGATTATATTGTCATTTCATCTACCTTTGTGGGAATCAAGGTCTACACCAAGTTTCGTTGTAATCGTAGTTAAAATGGCACATTTTGGACTAAAATGGAGCTAAAGGAGCTAAGGAGTCATTGGAGTTACATTTTGGAGCTTAAGGAAGAGCTCAGGAAGCATGGAATTAACAAAGAAGATTCACTTTGGACCAGATTTGAGAGATTTCACTTTCAGTTCAGAGTCACCTCGGTCAGCTACAGTACCATCTCGACCGAGGTGATCTTGAGGAGCGTCCCAACCGAGGCGAACACCTAGGACGCGGCGAGATAATTTATTCTTGGCTGAGATCTTTTATTTTTGGAAGGAGAGGTCTTATATTTTTGTGCTGGATTTCTGGAAGGAGGATCATATATTTTTAGGATCTATTTATGAGATATGAATATATTTTATTAGGAAAATATTTTTTCAAGATATTTTATCTTTGGAAGATAGTTTTCCTATATAAAGGGCTTGATTTTCCATAATTCAGCATCGGCGCATCACCAAAAATCCGCTATTATCATAGTGGTTAAAGGAAGGAAGGAAGATTGAAGATCAATCTAAGAAGGATTGATAGCTTATTATAGCTTTTGTGAAGGGTTTTGTAAGACTTTCTTAGATTCCCTTCTTGTTGGATTTGTGATCCAAGGAACGCTTATTTGTTTGATATTTGATTCAGTTATTGAAGCCTTGTTCTTAAGGTTTTTGTGTTCAAATATTCATTCTCTTCCCGTATATTTGATTATTGTTTTCATGATGATGAGTGGCTAATTTCTTTGTGCGATTCTAGGGTGATTGGCTGAAGGTTGTGGGAAAAACAATGATAGTATAATCTTAAATCCCAGTAGGACCCTGAAAGCTCGAGTCTTTATCCTTAACCTTAGAACATCTCGTTCAGTCGATGAACATCTCGGCCGGGGTGGAATTTGATTGACCGAGGTGACCTTTCTGATTCGTAACTGAGAGTTAAGTGTTAGAGTTTGCCAAATCCTATTCTTATTACACCTTTCCTGGTTCAATGCAAGCCTAGGATGAGATTACCCGGTAATTCCTTTGTTTGTGTACCCAAGATCATAAGTGTAGGTAATAAAGGTTTATCCTTTATTGGGGTTTGAGTGTGCCTTCATCCCATCTTTGTGAGTTAGCCTGAGACTTACCCGGTAAAGGTTGATTCTATTCCCTTAGATGGTTTGTTGGTTTGAGATTATAGTTTCTTTCCTTAGTACCTTGAGACTTACCCGGTAATAGGTTCTTGGGTTTGGGATTGTGAGTAGTGAGACTTACCCGGTGATCTATTCCACTTTAGTAACACCTTCCCTTTGCAAAACTTCAGCTTTGTCCGCTTATCTTGAGATCTTGAGTTGGAACCACAATTAGATGCTTTAATCCCTAGAATTTGTATATTTCATTAATTGACTATATTATCATCTTTGATTGCTTTAATTGCTTTTGTGGTTAGTTGCAATATTGACTACCGTACCTATATTGGTTTTGTTTCACCCAAGTCCCTGAGATCGACATCCTAGAATTCTTGCTTTTACTACGATTGACCCGTACACTGCGGGTTCGCATCCTTGTTTTAAGCATACATCTTGGGTTATAAATTTAAAGCTTGCACACACCATTTGGAGCGAACAGTGGACAAGGCCACTGGGGTGGTGACAAGCTCACGCCGCAGGGGCGGCCAAAACCAAGCGTAGGGGCGACCACAATGCAGAAGGCGATCTTCAAGCTCCCACAAATCTCTCGCTCGATTTTCTTCTCTTCTGAGGTGACAAAGGCATCCAACCATCATCATACACGTATGTACAAACACAAACGTCCATGGAACACAAAACACAAGGGCAAGCTTGTGGGATTCAAACCTAAGGAAGGAAAGAGGAGAATAAGGAATAGAAAGGGGAGAAGGCTTACCACTGCAGAACTAGCTACGGAACAACCACAATACACATTCATCAACATCAGTATCATCATCAGCATCATCAAATTCTCATCCAACTAAAAGAGGAGGAAATAAGGAGAACCCAAGAGGAGGAAGAGAAAAAGAAACATGCGAAAGAGAAGGAGAAGGAGAGTCTGTAGAGAGAGAGAAAACCCTTGAATGAAGAAAGGAGAAGAAACTTATAAGGGAAGAAAAGAAAAGGAAGGCCGCCAAAAAGGTGGCGCCCACCCTACACAACCGCGGGGGCAAAACTCCCAAGCCGCGGGGGTGGCACGACACCTACGGCTAAGCCAAGGCGCGGTCGCGGGATCGTAAAGGAACTAGGGATATCACATCCTGGTTGGTCTAGGACCGGAGTATGAGTCCATGGTCACATCTATCTCCGCACAAGCTACTAGTCTCACACCGAAACAAGTCCTTTGCATCTTTTGGTTCACGAATCCAAACTGTCTCATACTTCCAACTTCTCCAGTCAAGGCCACTATACTGCTAACAACACTCAATATTTTGATAACACCCCCATGCTTCCGCAAATTATACAAACAAAGACCGCAACTTATTTCGTGGTCGAGGACGTGGGTGTGGGCGCAACCCATCTCAACCTCCTCAAGGTGACAATCAAACTACACAAGTCGTCAAATTTTCACTAGGGAAACCGATACCCGATTTGTTTGCCAAGTTTGTAGCAAACCAAGGCATTCGGCGTTGTCCTTTTATCACCGATTCAATCTCTCTTATCAAGCTCCACCACCTTCTCATCAAGTGAACACTACATGGTATCTCGACATTGTTGTTAGCCACAAATTTCATTCCTGATCTCTCCAACCTCTGCCTCGACACCTACCCTAACTCTGGCCTAAATCAAGTATCTGTGGGAGATGGTTTCATAGTCCCAATCCATCAGGGTTCTTCTACTATTCTTTCCTCTTCTCGTCATTCACTTTTAACTTCTCTTCTTCACACTCCTTCTCTCAACAAAAACATGCTTTCATTTAATCGTTTTTTTACTGATAACCAAGTCTTCTTTGATTTTCATGATTGTTTCTTTGTGGTAAAGGATGCTCAAATGCAAACTCCTCTTTTTCGAGGAATCGTGGATAAAGGCCTCTATGTCCTATTGTCGGCGGCCAGTCGCTCCACCTTTCCGTCGCTTCAAACCTCTGTCGTCGTACCTTCCTTTCAACTTTGGCATCGAAGACTAGGGCACCTATCATGCCAAATAACCCAGTGGATCTCCTCTCTCCCCAAAGTCCCACGGATAACTAATCCATGTGAATATTGTTCAATGGCTAAGGTCCATGCCCTACCCCATCCACCATCACCATCCTTTTCAACTAAGCCTTTGGAACTTCATTTTATGGACGTATGGGGCCCAACCTACATTTTTTCAATTAAAGGATGAAAATACTACATTTTTTCATCATTGATGACTTCTCCACATTTATTTGGATCTTTCCTATTCCAACAAAAAATATGGTAACCACAATCATCACCAATTTCATCAAGTTAATCACCAAAGTTTAAACACTAAAGTCATATCAGTCAAAACCGATGGTGAAACCGAGTTTAAACCTCTTCGAACCCTATTTCACACCATTGGTATAAACCACCGACTTACTTTCCCTTATGCCCATGCTCAAAATGCAAGTGGCGAGTCTCGTCATCAAAGAATTTTTTACAACGGTCTCACCCTTCTCAAGCAAGCCTCTCTCCCTCTCAAGATTTGGGATTATGCCTCTGAAACTTCCACCTACTTAACCAACCGACTCCCTACAACCATTCTACAAAATATTTCTCCCTTTGGGAAACTCTTTACCAAAACTCCCGATTATAAAACTCTTCGAGTTTTTGGATGCCTTTTTTTTCCCAACCTACGCCCCCACAACAATCATAAACTCTCATTTCATTCAACATCTACCATCTTTCTTGGATATAGCCTGAGCCATTGTGGCTACATTTGCTTGGAATGGACCACAAATTAACCTTACATCTCTTGGGATGTCATCTTTCATGAATCCACATTCCCCTTCTTCAAAATTCCATCCACCAATTTTTCACCCTCTCCTGAATATGTTACCTTACCTCTTCCGGATCTATCTTCAACAGGACCACTTTTGCCCGCCCTCACACGCTTTTCCCCTGGGCCCAATACGTCACAATCTACTTCCCCTACCAGTCCACCTCCTTCCCCTATGGTTGAGGCCCACTCCCTAACTCCTCCTACCACATCTCCTTATCATTCCGTCGGGTCACCTCCCTCTAATGGCCCCTCTGATTATGCCAACACTAACCCAATCCAAACCATCCAACCTTGTATTCACCTGATGATCACAAGGTCTAAATCTCACAACCTCAAAACCCTTCATCGATCTAATGACACCATTCTCTATCCCCATAAGCCTTTTTTATCCTCTTCCTCTGTCATTCCTGATGAACAAACATCCTTTACAGAGTTCTATAAGTCACGCCGTGAATTTTGAATTTCAAGCTCTACTACAAACCCAAACCTAGAGATTAGTTCCTCCATCAATACCCTGGGTTTCAAGTGGGTTTTCAAAACAAAACACCACCCTCTGACCATATTGAACGCCGTAAAGCTCGGTTGGTTATGAAGCATTTTAACCTACTCCATGGCATTGATTTTGATGAAACCTTTATCCGGTTGCCAAACCATCAACAATACACCTTCTCTTTTCCCTTGCTTCCCTCCACAATTGATTTGTGACACAATTGGACATACAAAATGCCTTCTTACATGGGGATCTCAAAGAAGACGTCTACATCCAACAACCACAAGGTTTCATTCATCCTAAATTCCCTCATCACATATGTAAGCTTCATAAATCTCTTTATGGGTTAAAACAAGCTCCTAGAGCTTGGTTTTCAAAACACACATTTGCCTTGCTTTCATTTGGTTTCTCTAGAACCACCTTTGACTCTTCTCTTCTCTACTTTCGTCAAAACTCACAAAGTTAAATTGTTCTAATCTATGTTGATGACCTTCTTGTTGTCAGATCTTACCCCTCTTTTTCTACAACCTTTTACAATTCCCTCTCAAAGTAAGTCCCTGTCAAACATTTTGGGTGATCTCAATTTCTTCCTTGGGATCTTTGTCACCCGTAACAAATATGGTTTTCACCTCTCCCAGTCTCAATACATTCGTGAACTTCTTGGCAAAATCAACATGTTTCAATCCAAACCTATCTCCACCCCAATGGACTATAATTTCCTCTCCTTCTCATTTGATTCACCACCCTTCACAGACCCTCTCCTTTACTACAGTATAATTAGGAGCATCTAGTATTTGTCGTTCACGGGAATATATCATTTGTTGTGAACAAAGTCTGCTAATATATATGCACAAACCCCTGCTCATTCACTAGCAAGGAGTCCAGTGCACCCTACACTATCTCAATGTCACCTTGGATCTTTAGTTCCATATATCCTCAAAAGCGTCGAACACACTATCAACCTTTTGTGATGTAGACTGGGTTGTCGATCCCTCCGACAAACGTTCAACATGTGCCTATTGCATCTACTATGTGAATAACCTCATCTCTTGGTCTTCAAAGAAAGAAAACACAATCGCTAGATCGTCCACTGAGGCTGAATATAGCGCCTTGGCACTTGCAAACTGTGAGATACTTTGGATCCAATCTGTCATGTCGGAACTCTATCTCTTCCACCACTCTCCACCAACATTATGGTATGAAAACCTTGGAGCAACCTACCTAGATATGAATCCTATCCTACACCATTGAATCAAACACATCTCTCTCGACTACCACTTTGTTCGAGAACGTGTTCGTATCAACGCCCTCCAAGTTGTATTCATTTCGTCACAAGATCAGCTAGTTGATCCTCTTACAAAGCCGCTGCCTTCGGCTCGTTTCACTTTACAACGCTCCAAACTGTGCTTACTCCAGCTTGGATCGGGAGGGGGGGGTACTAGTGTTAATACAATATAACCATATTTGGGTTAATATGACCACACATAACCTTATGATTGTACACATGCTACTATATATGTACATGTTTCCTATCAATGAAATCATCTAAGAATCCTTCACTCATTCTGTTATCCATCACAAATTCAACATTGTTATTCACTAGTAGCATCGGACAAGCCTTCATGAAGAGTTGTAGGAGACTAAAAGTGAAGCAAAAGATGTGCAATCGTTCATATTGAATAGGTATTGTGGAGACTCTGCCCACATAAGCCATCTTGATAGAGCATATTAAGGGTTTTGATATATCAATCTCCACCTAGATACGAAGATTACCAAACAAGAAGAGAACACAGTTTCATCTCATACAACAAAAGAGCTAATATGATTACCAATAACCTCTGTTGTTAATTCTGATGGGCAATAATGACCATCAATAGTATGCAACACAAGGAGACAATCATTGAAGCACCATGGGTTGTTGTTTGTTTATAACGAAAGACCATATCACTCAAATAAAAAACTAAAACAAGAGGATTCCTTGACCAATATCTTGTAGTGTCATGCCATGATTTGGATTAGAGCTAATATTATCCGGGTTCGGGTCGGATCTAAACCGGGCTTCTTCGGAATTTTTATCCGGATGTTTTGGCCGGTTCCGGGCTAAGCCCGGGTCCTGGGCTTCAGAGCATATGCCCATACCCGTCCACCAAGCCAGGCAAGGCTATCTTCCGGGTATCCGGAATCGGTTCTCTACCTATCTAAAAAACTAGATTCAACCCGTGTAAAAATATCTTACAGTGTAAAATCAAAATCTTTGTAGTATAGATGCTTCAGTAGAATGCTTTAGTCATACAGTTCAAAAATCTACAGTATAGATGCTTCAGTTTGAATACTTCATTCAACTAGTTCAAAATATGCTTTTAACTTTCATTCAACATGTTCAAAATCGAAATTTGGGCGGAGAAGACGCTAGTGAGGAGACTCGGTTGGTCATATCTGGAGCAGAGAAGACAAGAGACTCAGCTAGGGCGAGTGCTCGAGGAGACTCGGCGAGGGCGAGGACTCGAGGAGATTTAGTGAGGGTGAGGACTCGAGGACTCAAGGCTCTTTTTTTTTTTTTTTATCTTTACATTATTTGTGTAAAAATGATATAAAATTTCGGCCGGGCAAGTAGTTTGACTGGACTTCATACTCTGTCCGGATCCGGATCCAGTCTGACGTTTAACTTATCCATATCTGCCCATTTTACCGGGCGGCTGGGCCGGGCCAAACGGTTTGCACGGGATGATCAGCCCTACTTCGGATCAAACCATGATGAAATATGCTTTTCGTAGCATTTTACATTATCAAAAAAGGTGCATATTAGCTTGTACAATAAGATGAGATATAGTGGTGTAAGTTATATTGTTTAAAAAAGAATAAAAAAATAATATAGCAGAATAAGATATTTTATTTTAATCTTTTTGATTGAGATATTTTTAGTTTTGCTAAGTTGTAACAGACTGAATACAGGGCACGCATATGCTACTTTCTTTTTCCTTAATTTCTTACTGTTGGGCAGATAGTGTAATATAAAAGCAACATAAAATCGAAGGGAAAAAATATTTAAAAAAACTGAGAGGAGGTTTGGTTTTGTTGGGTGGCCCAGCTAGCGGGATCTTTGACAGAGGCCTCACTCTGTTTCGTTCCTCTGCCATCCTCCTGCATTTCAGTTTCTCTCTCTCTCTCTAATGGCTACCCTCTTCAGTTTTGGAGTTTTTCACCACCGAGCACCATTCCTTTTGCCCTTTCAGCCATTCTTTTAATTAGAAATATAGCCCTCCTTTGCTTTTCTTATTCATACCCATTTTAATTTCACAGAAGAATAAGAAAAACCTAAAAAATGGGTTGATCTTCTTCTAGTGTTGTACAACGTTTGAGCAATTTTCCTGTTTATTTGAGTTTATTCATAAACTTTATTTATCTATCTCCCGTAAGTGCTTAAAGCTCGATTTTTTATGCGTTCTAAAATGGGTCTGAAATCTGATGCTCTGAATCTCATGTTTTACCTACTGTAGGGATCTGAAGCGATGGAGAAGGTGGAAGCGGCTAACAAAGTGGCTGTGGAGAGTGGCCATAGATTGCTCAGCCTTCTGGGTCAACCACAAGATGAAGAAGTTGTTTCAAGGAATCTAATCGCACAAACTAATGAATCTCTTTATAAGTTTAAGAAAGTGGTTTCTCTTCTGGACATCAACAGGTTTGCGGCTGCTAAAGCTAGAAGGATGAAGACATTAACCATACCCAATTTGCCTAAATGCCTCTTCTTAGAATCCTACCCTAATCCAACACAAAACCCATCCACCCAGATTACACACAACATCTTTGATGAAATCGATACCCGCTTGTCCCTTAAGCCTCCACAAACCCACAGGCATTTTCATCATCAACAGGAAAAGATGAAATCCGAGGGCCCTACACACACGGTTTCGTCGACTGTGTCTTCTTTGAGCCTCGAGGGTAGCGTGACTGGTCAGAATAACCAGGACTTGGGTAGGAGGAGGTGCACTCTCAACGATGAAAATGGGAGTTTGAAATGTGTCAGTGCTGGGAAATGCCATTGTTCAAAGAAGAGGTTCTTTGCTAATTTTTGCTTCATTATCATTTCCTACTTTCAATTCTAATGTCATTGTGATTTGCTTTCATAGGTTTAAGAGATCCATTAAAGTGCCTGCTATCAGTAACAAGATGGCAGATATTCCTACGGATGAATTTGTATGGAGGAAGTATGGCCAGAAGCCAATCAAGGGTTCTCCACATCCTAGGTGATTGCTTCGAAACATGCCAACGGGTCAGCTGTGGTTTAGAAATGATAAAATTTGATGGAATGGATTTGTTTTGTAGGGCATACTACAAATGCAGCACGGTGAGAGGCTGCCCGGCAAGGAAACATGTGGAGAGATGCGCCGAAGAGCCTTCAATGATGTTGGTGAACTACGAGGGCGAGCATGTCCATCCTAGGTATATAACAATTGAAGCTTTGCCGATTATGGGGCATCAACCTGGGACAAACTGCTGAACCTTGCTCTGCACTTGTATATACTAGTTAAGAATCACAGCTTTGCTTAGTTTTTTATGCCATATTGTCATTGCAGTTCAACTGTAACCAGCAACTCTCTCTTTTCTTCAGTTGTCATGCATTTTTTGTTTCGACTCATCTACTTTGCTATTTCGTCTTTGCTGTGAGTAGTTTCATAGTCTTCTGATGCACTTGTCAACTCGACTTCTTCAATGTTGGCAAACCTACTTCCATTCTTATATGCATCCTTACAATTTTTTTGGTACGGTAAGAGATTATAGTGGATCATCTTCGGGAGCTCTCATTATAGGGTATCCTAAGCATGTCCACGGGTCATGGTTACCCGTGACCAGACGGGTCATGGTTACCCGTGACCAGACGGGTTACGGGTGCGTGTAAGGGTCAACCCGCCAACCTGTTAGCGGGTCGACCCGCCAACGGCTATTTTAGCCGTTGGGCAAACCTGTTAGCGGGTCGACCCGCCAACGATCCTTTTTTTTTATAAAAAATTTGGGTTTAAAAAAATATGTCAACCCGCCGGACCCGTGACCCGGCGGGTTGGTCAAGGTCCAGGTCGCCCTTCCCGGACCCGTAACACGGCAGGTCCGATCCGTGAACATGTTTAGGGTATTCTTTCAGATGTGATCTTTCCACTTGGGGAGTGGTCGATGGCAAAACATGTCGATCACCGTCTCCTAATTTTGCAAAGTTATCGGCAACGCAATTGACTTCCCTATAAACATGATGACTGACATTACTAAAACTGAACATAATGTTTGAAATATCCAAAATAATAAGGTCAAGTTCTCACGGTGTTTTCAAATTTGTTTAATAGAATTTGCATCATTAGATCGTCTCTTACCGGACCCACAACCTCACATTATAAATTTACATATATTTTTCTATTTCCTAATTTAAATGAAATAAAAAATCAAACAAGTATAAAATATGGTTCTAATCCGACCCTTGTACACATAAACTCAACCTAACAGCCAAACCTATACAATAACCAATCCAAATCCTATATCCCCTTCCCCTCCTAATAAGGGAACATCCTTTACATCTCCTACATTATATGGATCCATCCCTAATCCAAGAGTATGAGACACTTAAGGGGAGGTTTCGAGCAAGAGTCAAGCATGGGAGGATCACGTGGAATGGAGAATTGCATGGATTACACAAATCTTGTTTGCCATTGATAAATCTCGGTCGAGATTTACATATCGAAACCCATATTCCTTCTCTGAAACTGTTCGAGTGGACTCCCGTCCAAATTAGTTAGGATAGTGATAGTTGTCTTTTATTATTTTATTATTTTAATACTTTTAATCTCTCAAACATTCTAAAGGTATTTGTTGGTTTTTGATCCTATTTTTTCTAGTATTACTTTATTATTTTTTTTAAAGGAATC
Organism: Fagopyrum esculentum; assembly: GCA_033239045.1. Classification (NCBI taxonomy): domain Eukaryota; kingdom Viridiplantae; phylum Streptophyta; class Magnoliopsida; order Caryophyllales; family Polygonaceae; genus Fagopyrum; species Fagopyrum esculentum. The sequence continues at coordinate 91,904,643 of BSUD01000004.1, read as the reverse complement.
TCTCCTATAAATAGCCTTAGAGGACGAGATTCATAGGTAGATTTGATTTGATTAATATTTCCACAATATTGTGTGAACTCGCTGTTTCTACGAAGTTTGTGTTTTATTCATTCCTATTCAATAAAAAGAGAGCGCCTTGGATTGAATCGTTGTGAGTCCATACTAGGTTGTGCTTGTGTGTGTTAATCTTCTTAAATGTTGATGCTCCTGGTCAATTCTAGTTCATCCTTGTGCTTGTCTTATTTAGAAGGTTTGTGTAAGGCTAAAGAAGGGAGGGTTAAGGTAAGCTCTTCGTTAAGTGGTTTTGACACATAATAGGTCAAGGTGCTTTGCGGGAATACCTAGAGGTTTGCTTGTATCTAGTTGAAGTACCCTACTATGCCGTGACAAGTAGAACACACTCAAATAAGTCCATGCAAGTTGCGAGCAAGACGTCTCTTACTCAAGTTTGCTCTTCACTTCGTGAAAACAACGTTAGACACCGCCAAAGATAACGCAATGTGTTTATAGAAAATGTATTTGTTACAAGATGATAACATAAAAGGCATGACCTCCCTATTTATAGTAGGATGTTCGGCCATCCAAGATAAAAGGGCAGCCGAATAAGCCTTTTAGTCTAGTCCGTAGATTCAAATCTTATTTTGAATAAGATAATATCTAGATATAAGAAAACAATAAAAATAAGATCTATCAACTAATAAGATTAGATCTCTTAAGACTTGGTTTTTAAGTATATGTAAATATATGATTTCCAAATTTATCGTTAACCTGTCCTATTAGAAGACTTAATTATTTTCAAAATAAATAAAATAACTTGGGCCGAAAGTACGATTAAAAGCCAGTAAAATTAACCCATAATTAAACATGTCTTTATGGGTTGAAATAATAAAAAAGAAGCCCAGAATCAGTCTCTCTTGGTCCACCTTTTATACCAATCCAGGATCTGAATTTGCCTTCGTGGCCCATGATTCATAGTGACGTTGATGATCGGGAAGACTTATATAGTTGGTCCACTCATTAGAGGAGTAGGTTGTGTATTTTGACGGGTGGACCCAAAAAGAGTATCCCTCGAGATTGTGGGCCATACGTGGCGATCTTGCATGTGTAACACCCCAAGTCTGCGGGACTCGGGGCGCTACTGGGCCAGGATCTCACAGTGGATCCTGATCCTAGCCTGAGAACAAGTTCACTAGACCTTACAACAAGACACCAACAGATATAAAAACAAATACATAAACGATGAAATTTTATAACAAAAGAGTATACAGAACCATAACCGAGTGTAAAACAACAACAACATATCCAACATGTACAACCATCCCCAAAAGCCCATGCAACACCTATGTACGGATGTCCTCGGCTAGTCATCCTGCCGGATCAGTCTACAGTCCTCCTATCTTGCAAAGCATCTACAACACAGTATAAAACCGTTAGCTAACCATTCGTATATAAGATAATGCATAAGCACAAGCACAAGTCATGGAATCATAAACACATAAACATGTTGTCACACTATGTGACACGAGGAACATATCATCCTTGCCTTTGGGTGCTATAGCCAGCTGGAGTAGTATCTGCACATTACCCATGTACCCTATGAGAGTGGTGAAGTTCCCATCCTGTATACCCGTCTAGCCTGACTTTAGAGAACCTCCCAAACTCCTTACAAGATGAAAGGAAAAGGTTATCACTGCCACTGCAAGGGAGCTATCAATAAAACAATGGTCGGTAATAATCGATATCGCATGATATCAAGCATATAACACACCACTCATGTATACACCCAATATAAGGATGGTAGCTAAGTAAGTCCTACGTACTTACCTCAACCTTTGATACTCTAAACCACGATCAACCTCAATCCGGATAAGAACACTTCCTAATAACAAGGCACATAGATATATCAAATCTCTTGTCAATTCAAGGGGTCACTCCTAGACCCAAGGGATTCATAAGGATCAAAATGAACCTATAAGCCTCACAACCTACAAAATCTCAAAGCCATAACCGGCACATATTGATATCATGATCATCCTCATTTTTTCCTCAACACATAACTAGCATGGTCCTAAGTCACTCAAACTAGGAAAGGAAAGGGTCCATGCCATCTTAGGCAATCCCTGAATAAGACGCACCTTCGTGACAAGGAAGATGTAGGAGCTCGACACAGGGAGACGCAGGGGCGGTGGCTTCACACGCAGGGGCGATGGCTAACCAGGCGCAGGGGCGGTCCTTGGTGGCGCAGGGGCGGTCAGAGAACAGTGAGCACATCTTCGATTTGTCTTCGATCCTTCACTCGACTCTCTTCAAATCTTCACCAACCAGCAACCATAAACATACATATAAGCATCAAAACGAGCCTAGGAAGATCATCACAAGATCAACCTTTTGAAATCCTAAGCTAAAGAGAGAGAAAGGAAGAAATAAAAAAAGAAGGAAGAGAAAGAGCTTACCACAACTACAACCTAAACAGAGGAAGAGATCATCACCAACACAACTCAACCGGCTCCCACAACACAACATCAAAACCTCTCATCATCATCCACAACAAAACCACACAAAGTCTCAAACAAGATCAAGAACTCAAGGAGAAGATCAAAGGAAGAAGAAGAAGAGAAGAAGAACGTGAGGAGAGAAAATGGAGCTGGAAGAAGATGTAACCCTCATCAGGAGGTAAAAGGAGAAACTTATAGGAGGAGAAAGGGTAAAGCACGGGTCAAGAGGTCAACAAAAGCGGCTGCAACCCACCAGAATCCGTAGGGGCGGACCCAGGAGGCGCAGTGGCGCTGGGGAAGGTGGTTTGGCCGCAGAGGCGGTTCAGGCAAGGCTCAACACTTGCGTCTCAACTGAAGTGCAGGCGCGGGATCTCTAAAAGACTAAGGCTCTTACAACATGGCTAGCTTGTATGGGTATAGCAGGAATGATCCAATCCCATACGGATATGACATGGCTTATTGTATAATGTATAGGGCTCAAATAGCTTGCATTCCTCATGACGTAGTTACCCCTCACGTGTGCATGACCTACGTGGATCAAAGGAAACATTGCATGGCTTCCTCTCACGTGCACATGGATGACAGAAGGTGGAGGAAGTACTTGGATGTATGTACGGGCTTCGGGGAACCAAGGCTGGTATGAGATGATGTGAATGGGCTCGGGTCTCCTTCCATCAAAGTATGGTTGTGTTGGAAGATGATTGGTCTCATGTTGATGAGGGATCATCCCCAACACCTCTTATAGAAAAACCAATCACTAGAGCTAGAGTTAGAGCATTAAAGGAGAAGGAGTCTACATCATCTTCAGATTCTATCATGGAAAGATCTATCACTAGATCAAGAGCAAGACCCATCCAAGAGGAGGTTGCTAGCCTATTGCCGTCATGCACATCTAAGTAGACCCTTCTTATGTCTAAGTGTTCTTTAGTTACATTGATATCTATTGTGGAGGATCCAAACATGAGTGAAGATGATCAAGGAAACAAAGGTGAACAAGTGATAGTCTCGGCCCCACTCACACATCTCAATCGTGATATCAATATTTCTTAAAGCCGAAATATTGCATAATCTTCTCAACATTTGTACAAGATTGTAGTTAGTTATTTTATACCTTTAAATTTCTAAACATTCTATTGGTTTTTATTTTCTATCCTATTTTTTTGTTGGATTATTTTATTCTTTTATCTTTTATAGAAATCTGGCCTATTTAACCCTAGGAAGGCCGAGATCATTAGTTAGTTGATTTTTCTTATTTGATTTCCACATATATTGTGAGATACTTGTTGTTTCGTTCACTAAGCGTGCATTTTATTCATTCCAATTCAATCAAAAGAGAGCCTTTGATTGAATCGTTGTGAATCCTTGATAGGTTGTTCTTGTGTGTTAATCTTATTGAAGATTAGTGCTACGGTCAACTAGTCCCTCCTTGTGCTTGTCTTAGATAGAAGGCTTGTTTAAGGTTGAAGAAGGAAGGTTAAGACAACTCTTTGTTGAGGGTTTTGGTCCAATTGGTAAAGGTTTCTTTGCAAGTTTATATCTTGGTTCTATCTTCCTATATTTTCATCAATTTCAATCCATTAGCCATCTTCTTTATTTTATCTTTATCATATATATTAGCCACATTCTTATTCTGTGAGTTTTTATAAACCTCAGCCCTACCATAACAAATCTCGCCTGAGATTTGCTTCTATCGTGATTTCGTGGACTTCAATCTAGACCGGCAAACTGAGGCATCAATCCCGCATCAAAGTGTATTAGAGCTAATCGATTGAAGTTCAACTCAGCCACACCATATAGTTTGAATATTTTTATTTGAGTCTTCTTTGAGTCATATAAAAATCGAGTCTTTGCGTTATTATTATATCTTTTGTGAGATTATTTGAGTTAACGTGCTTTGTCTATTGTCTATTGGAGAAGCGAGAGACGCCATAGCCAAACACAATCCATCTAACCCTAAACTCAATCTTACCTATGTTCTAGAAAAATCTCGCCGAGATTAGAAGTGCACAACGCCGAGATTTTGCATTGCTTGGACATCAAGCTTTGTAATGTTCTCCTTAGCCAGTCTAGATCCATACATAGATTTAAGTCAAATATAATTATATCCAACTTCCATATCAAAGGATGGAAGAGATATACAAGTTATCTTATTGTTGAGATCTTATCTAGTAAGTGAGATCTTATCATATCTTTCAAATCTTAACCGAATATCTATCCCAAGTCTCGTACTATATCCCCTTGAAGTAGCGATATAACTCTCCCTATCAATCCCATAACTCCACAAGAAAGGCAAATACATATTTCATGTTGATCCCAAAACGCCCTTTCATATCATGAACTATACCGTAGCGTTCGGGAAAGCTTTCAGGTGCAGTTGTTGTGATCCAATATAGAATAGATCATCAAGGCAACAAGGGAGGAGTATATCCCAAAGCATATTCAATGATTGTCTTCAATACTTGACGTTTGACAAATCTCGGCCCATAGTCCAAAATCTTAACAAAGATTTAGGTCGAGATTTGCTATTGTTGCAATTTTATAGGACATATTTGAGGCAGAAGTTGAGAAATTCAAGTGTGCCAAGTTCAAGAGGACATCCATAGAAGAAGTTTCATACCATCCTTGATCTAGTTCATAAGTAAAACACATCACATTTGAGTTATCTCGACCCCCAATGAGAAATCTAGGCCAAACTTTTGACCGCGATTACCTTCTGCCGAGATTAAACCTACCCCGCTATCTCTCTCTCTATAATTGGATAAGTTCAAGGTACGTACAACTATCTTCTTAGTCTCTTGTGTGTATCTTTCTTGCCTCTTTCTACTGTAAACACATTGAGGCTATATACTTGGGACTCTTAGTTAGTACTTGTACTTCCTAACATAATAGTGAGTCTACTTGCAATATTTTTTTTCTACTTTGTGTCAATTGTGTGAAGAAAACTCCAACAGGATTACCTTGACTATCTTTCAACACAACAACCTTAATCCAAGCCAATTCGACTACTTGAGTCATCCAAGGAGTTTCTAGTTGAAGCTAGTCAATGATTTTAAAGGAGTATTAATCGATCCAAGACAATTACATCAAATTAGCTTGAGATATCACAGTAGAGCATGAGTGTGAGAGAAAACAAGTACGTCATTTTCGTTTTCACTAACTTCACGAGTTTGTTGTTAGTTAGTTTGATTGTGTAGGATGTTTAGGTCTAAGGACCACAAAGGGTCCATGATTGTGGAGGAAGTTTACACATCGATGCAAATGTCATTTGTTAAAGACAATGTTAAAGAGTATGAGGAGTCTACTATAGCTTATTATTTACGTATTTTGCATCCATCTTTAGCTAATGAAATTGAATTATATCCTTGTGAAACTACGAAAGTTTTGCTACATTTGGCCATAAAACTCGAGAAGAAGTCTAAGGTACGAAGTCAAGGAACTAAGACAATCTATGGAGCTTCTAACTCATTGAAGCAACAAATTTCTCGGCCAAACAACGCCCAAGGCCGAGACCGAGATTCCACTAAGGACGAGAAAAAGGACAAAATTTTGATCCAAGAGCTTCGAAAATCTCGTCCCAAGAGCGACAATCTCGATCCTTGAGTGAGCATTCAAGTGATCCTAAGGGAGCAGTTCTAAATCTACTTTAAGTTCTAGAGATATTGTATCCTTTAAATGTGAAGGTAGAGGTCATTACTCATTATATGAGAGATTGTCCTAATAAAAGGGTTTTATTCATTAATAAAAAAGGGCAGTATGAAAGTGAAGAACAACTTGATCATGATCATTAATGACATGAGTTATGATCTAGTTATAAACATGCATTTAGGTAGTTTTTCCCTTTCTTTTACAAGCATAGAGATGAATCCATAACATTTGAGCTCATATTTGCATACTTTGCTAGAATAGAGGTCTACACAGATCCTTGTTGCAATTGTAGATAAAATGCAACATTTTGGAGAAGAAATGGAACAAACAAGGACAAGGCAACAAGGTGGATCACGTGGGAGCATTTTTCAGCATAAAGGAAACTAGGACACTACCAAAGGATAAGAAAAAATAGCAAAGAAGAAACGTTACAGATTACAAATCTCGGCCCGACTTGTGAAGAATCTCAGCCGATATTATTACTAGACTCATCCGAGATTTAGTGTAAAACGGCCCATGGCCCAAAGATTTGATATCCTAGATCCTTCTATAAATCAAGTATGACTGTAGAATCAAAGGAAGGTCTTACACACCATCGGATACTACACTTTACGGAGAAAATATTGTTAGTTACAACAACATTGAGGATTGAGAGAGATTGCGAAGATTTTTGGAGAAGAATATTTAGTTTTTTGATTCCATTGCTTTTGAACACAAGATTGGATCTTTGTTATTGGTTCGCATTTGCTTTTGGATATTGAAGACATTTTGCTATGTATTTTTTACTTTCCTTTTGGTTATTTTGGTTTTATGAGTTTCTTGATTTCGTATATCTTTCTTGATTTGAATATGCGAGTTGTTGGCTAAACCCTTGCAATTCTAGAGTGATTGGTTGATGGTTGTGGTTTAGATGATGATATAATGAGCCTTTACGTTTAGATTGGACCATGAGAGTTGGTTTAACCTTCACATGACGAATCTCGCTCTGTTCTTTAGGAACTTCAACCGAAATTTCGTTAAGAACAACCCGTGGTTTCTTTTGTTGATCCATTTATGATATATCTTTATGCTTAGGTTACAAATTGTCCAAATCCTAGCCTTGATGAGCCTTTCAAGATTACATCTAAGCTTGGAAAGAGACTTACCCTGTGATTCCCTTTCTTGGTTGCCAAAGATGATGAGTTCTAGGTAATAAAGGTTTATCCTTAATTGGATTTGAGTCTGCCTTCTTCTTGCCTGAGTGAGATTACTTGAGACTTACCTTGTAAAGGTTTGTTCTTGACCCTTAGGTTGAGTGGTTGGTTTGAGATTATAGTTTCTTTCCCGAGATCCTTGAAACTTACCCGGTGATAGGAGCTTTGTGATGCGCCCTTGGATGCCCCTTTTACGTTGACCATAGACGAAGAGGACGAGGCTCTTAGAGTTCGCTCAGATGGACCGATCACCCGATCCCGAGCTAAGGCCATTGCTCGAGCCACCGGCTCCATCATCACCCGCATTACTTCTTCACTTGGTCCCATTACCGGCATGCCTTGTCTCTACACCACCATGGCATAGGCTACCGGTTCCGTTAGCGGCATGTCCCGTCTTTCCGACTCCATGGCATGAAGCTAGCTTATTTTCGGACTATATTTTCATGTTTTCCTTTTTATGTAATAAAGAGATATTCCGTATAGGAATATTCCCTTTTTGACCTTATCCGTTTAGGGTTTGCTATTATCCTTTTAGGTTTTCCCCTTTTGGGCTTTTCTTCATGTATTTTTGTTTGGCCCGTTGGCCCATAGGTAGGCAAGTCTCTCTATATAAGAGATATCTTGCCTCACTTATTTTTCATGTTCAATATTACTAAGTTTTGAGAAGAATTTCCTCCTACTTAGCTTGGGCATCAAAACCTCTCTTCTAACCCTCAAACTTCTTCCTTGGATCTCGTCTTTGATTCAAGAAATCCATATTCGAGGATTCTTTTTAAGAATCAACCTTCGATCCACCCAAAAAGGTTCCTTCGATCTCTCTAGATCGGAGTAACCCTTGTTTCTTCATCGCTTCCGCCCCTTTGGATCCGAAACGATACAACGTTGCACAAAGAATCAAGGAGTAGTTGGAGTTTTGCTTGATCTAGATCCGGAGTTATCCTTGGTTACCTCCAAGGACGCATCAAATTGGTATCAAAGCAAGGGATCAAAGCTAAGTTTTCTTTACTCTTGTTTTTGTGCGTTATTATCTTAAACCTATTTAGCCTTTTTTTGTTCATGATGTTCTTCGTTTGTTCATGATGTTCTTCATTTGTTCTTCATGATCTTCATGTTGTTCATCATGTTCTTCATCATGTTCATCCATTTTCCCTGAATTTTTTTTCTTTTCCGTGTTTAACTCAAAACAAAAAGCACAAAAATAGGAGATATTTGGTTTGCCTTCAAACCATTTATCAAACCCGTCTTTTTCTTAAACCGACCTATTCCGACAATTTTGTTAATTAATTTCACCAAATCTCTTGGGATATTTTTGTTAACGAAAAGTTCGGATATCTCGCATTTGATATTCCAAGAAAAGCAAAAAAAAAAAACTCTTTATCAATACGGATTTGTGTTCAAAAAAAAAAAAAACAAAAGAAAGTGTTGCTCAAAACGTTTCAAAGAAACGAAACACACAAAGTGAAAAGACGTCCGGCAAACCGGTCCATCCGAAAAATCGGATTTTACAAAACGGTCAAAGACCGAAAGCAAGCAAAGCTTGCCGAGTGAACAATCCGTCCATCTTCTATCTCTCCATTTTCTTACATACGTTTGCAAAATATCACTTGTTTTTTGTGTGTAATTGGTTCAATTTTGTTGGATTTGCCTTCCTTGCCTAACCGCCAAACGACCTTCCCCAAAGTAGAACCCGATAACGCACTTGAACTTGGGTAAAGTTGACCTAACTTGTCACCTTGCTCACTTGATTGCTTGCAATTGTGTGCTGATTTGGAGCAATGACTAACGTTGAAATGGAAACTTCTCAGGATTCGGGTCCGCAAGAGTTCAGTGAACCCTTGGCTCAAGAAACTGCTTCGTTGTCCCTCGAAAATGACTCCATAAGGCGAGAATTGGAAGCCTTGAAGGCACAACAAAAGTTTGATGCCTTGACCCGAGAAAACATTGCCTTGAAAAAAGAGCTAGAAGCTCTTAAGTCCCTTCAGACTGCTCGCCGTCCCACCCCAACTTATCCGAATGAGAACGTGGTCAATGCTTCCACTTCCGATGCACAACGGAAAGGCAAGGGACTTTTGGGAGCCGGCCCATCAAACGTTACCCGGCTTGCGTCTGTCATTGAACGCACCCATCCTTTACCTCTTGACGGAAATGAGTCCCATGAAGAAGAGGAGGAATTCCCCGACCCGCGTCAAGATAACTTGCCCATAGTCGATACGGAACATCGGCACCAATATTATGAGCATCAACATCAACGGTATGTTCCTTCTCCACCTCCACCTAGTGTGCCCCGCACTGACCGACAAACCCGGGAAGAGCCCCGGTACCGTCCCAACTCAACCACCAATCATGGTCGTGAGCATGATCGTTCCGAACACCGTCACCAACGGTCAACCCGGCAACCGAGGACCCTTGACTTTGATGAATACGATGAGCAACACAACTTCAATGAGTTCTCCGGTGATGAATCCGATTTAGAACGGGTAGCACATAACCGTCCCCCAATTTGATGCGTCCTTGGAGGTAACCAAGGATAACTCCGGATCTAGATCAAGCAAAACTCCAACTACTCTTTGATTCTTTGTGCAACGTTGTATCGTTTCGGATCCAAAGGGGCGGAAGCGATGAAGAAACAAGGGTTACTCCGATCTAGAGAGATCGAAGGAACCTTTTTGGGTGGATCGAAGGTTGATTCTTAAAAAGAATCCTCAAATATGGATTTCTTGAATCAAAGACAAGATCCAAGGAAGAAGTTTGAGGGTTAGAAGAGAGGTTTTGATGCCCAAGCTAAGTAGGAGGAAATTCTTCTCAAAACTTAGTAATATTGAACATCAAATTGACTTTGTGCCCGGTGCCTCTTTGCCAAACCGTGCCGCTTACCGAGCCAGTCCGGAAGAGACAAAGGAGCTACAACGTCAAGTGCAAGAGCTCCTAGACCGGGGACATGTGCGTGAATCCTTATCACCATGTGCCATCCCGGTAATCTTAGTACCAAAGAAAGATAGATCATGGCGGATGTGTGTTGATTGTCGTGCCATCAACCAAATCACCGTCAAATATCGCCACCCGATCCCGCGCCTTGATGACATGTTGGATGAGCTTCATGGCGCCACTATCTTCTCCAAAATTGATCTCCGGAGCGGTTACCACCAAATCCGGATGGCCGAAGGTGACGAATGGAAGACGGCGTTCAAAACGAAGTATGGACTCTATGAATGGATTGTCATGCCTTTTGGCCTCTCCAACGCCCCGTCCACCTTCATGCGCCTCATGAACCACGTCTTGCGCCGATTCTTGGGTACATTCGTTGTTGTTTATTTTGATGATATTTTGGTGTTTAGTACGTCTTTGGAGGATCACATCGGGCACCTTCGCCAAGTGCTCGAGTGCCTTAGACAAGAGCAATTGTATGTCAACTTTGACAAATGCGTCTTTTGCTCAGACACCACTATCTTTCTTGGCTATGTCGTGTCTAAGGACGGACTCCGAGTAGACGAATCTAAAGTTCGTGCTATTCGGGAGTGGCCTACTCCTACTACGGTCACCATGGTCCGAGCCTTTCTCGGCTTAGCGGGTTTCTACCGACGCTTTGTCAAGGACTTTAGCACGGTAGCGGCACCGCTCCATGAGCTCACTACCAAGGGTGTCACGTTTGAGTGGCGTGATATCCATGCTCGAGCGTTTGATGCGCTCAAAGACCGTCTTTGTAATGCACCATTACTCCAACTCCCAAACTTTTCGAAAACCTTCGAGGTGGAGTGTGATGCATCAAATGTGGGCATTGGAGGAGTTCTCTTACAAGAGAATCGTCCAATTGTCTACTTCAGTGAAAAACTGTCCGGTCCTTCGCTCAACTACCCTACATATGACAAGGAACTATATGCTCTAGTTCGTTGTCTTAAGACATGGCAACATTACTTGTGGCCGAAGGAGTTCGTGATTCATTCGGATCATGCGGCTCTTTCGTATCTCAAGAGTCAAACAAATCTCAGTCGGCGCCATGCTAGTTGGGTAGAGTTTTTAGAGACCTTTCCTTATGTCATTCGGCATAAGAAAGGCAAAGAGAATGTGGTAGCCGATGCCCTTTCTCGCCGCTATGCCCTCCTTGTGTATATGAATGCCAAGATACATGGCTTTGCTCTTATCAAAGAGTTATATGCCACGGATCTTGACTTCAAGGACATATGGGCACAATGCCTCGACCTCCGAGAGCACGAGTCTTTCTTTATTAACGATGGCTATCTTTTTCGAGCGGGAAAACTTTGTATTCCGCGCTCATCTATACGCCATTTGTTGGTCAAGGAAGCTCATGAGGGCCGTGGTCATTTCGGTGCTACCAAGACCCTTTCCGCTCTCCAAGAGCATTTCTTTTGGCCCCGGATGCGTATGCATGTGACACGGTTTTGCAAGGGTTGCATCACATGTCATCATGCCAAGTCGCGCTAAGGTCCGGATGGGATGTATTCTCCTTTGCCTATACCAATGGGACCTTGGGAGGATCTATCCATGGACTTTGTGGTCGGGTTGCCTATGTCAAAACAAGGCAAAGACTCCATTTTCGTGGTAGTCGATCGTTTCTCCAAAATGGCTCATTTCATCGCATGTAAAAGCACCCTAAATGCTAGTGAAGTTGCCACCTTGTTCTTTGACAATATGGTGCGTTTACATGGGATACCACGTTCCATCGTTAGTGATCGGGACGTGAAATTCGTAAGTCATTTTTGGAGAACGTTGTGGGGAAAACTTGGAACCAACTTGTTGTTTTCAAGTAGTTATCACCCCCAAACCGATTGTCAAACGGAGGTGACCAATCGGACTCTTGGTACTCTACTTAGAGCCACCACTAGGACCAACCCACGTAGGTGGGAGGACTTACTTTCTGTTGTAGAGTTTTCGTATAACAGGTCTAGGCACACGGCAACTAAATTGTCCCCATTTGAAGTTGTCTACGGCCTCAATCCACACACACCATTGGATTTCACTCCCCGCCCGCTCAAGGATGGAGAACACATCATCGCCGGAAACCGAGCCGCCCAAATCATTGAGCTTCATGAGCGGACTAGGACACAACTCGAACGTCGTGCCGCCCAACTTGCCGGACAACGCAACAAGGGCCGCCGCGACGTCTCTTTTGAGCCCGGTGATCTTGTTTGGCTCCACCTACGGAAGGAGCGTTTTCCTACTCGCCGCATGAGCAAGCTCTCGGACCGTGGTGATGACCCATTCCGCATCTTAGCCCGTCATGGTCCAAATGCATACAAGTTAGAGCTTCCGGATTCCTACGGAGTACACCCAACGTTTAACGTCAAGGACCTTGCCCCTTATGTTGAGCCCCTCTTTGACGATGGTGAAACGGGGACGTTTCACAGCCAAGATGGGGGGACTGATGCGCCCTTGGATGCCCCTTTTACGTTGACCATAGACGAAGAGGACGAGGCTCTTAGAGTTCGCTCAGATGGACCGATCACCCGATCCCGAGCTAAGGCCATTGCTCGAGCCACCGGCTCCATCATCACCCGCATTACTTCTTCACTTGGTCCCATTACCGGCATGCCTTGTCTCTACACCACCATGGCATAGGCTACCGGTTCCGTTAGCGGCATGTCCCGTCTTTCCGACTCCATGGCATGAAGCTAGCTTATTTTCGGACTATATTTTCATGTTTTCCTTTTTATGTAATAAAGGGATATTCCGTATAGGAATATTCCCTTTTTGACCTTATCCGTTTAGGGTTTGCTATTATCCTTTTAGGTTTTCCCCTTTTGGGCTTTTCTTCATGTATTTTTGTTTGGCCCGTTGGCCCATAGGTAGGCAAGTCTCTCTATATAAGAGATATCTTGCCTCACTTATTTTTCATGTTCAATATTACTAAGTTTTGAGAAGAATTTCCTCCTACTTAGCTTGGGCATCAAAACCTCTCTTCTAACCCTCAAACTTCTTCCTTGGATCTCGTCTTTGATTCAAGAAATCCATATTCGAGGATTCTTTTTAAGAATCAACCTTCGATCCACCCAAAAAGGTTCCTTCGATCTCTCTAGATCGGAGTAACCCTTGTTTCTTCATCGCTTCCGCCCCTTTGGATCCGAAACGATACAACGTTGCACAAAGAATCAAGGAGTAGTTGGAGTTTTGCTTGATCTAGATCCGGAGTTATCCTTGGTTACCTCCAAGGACGCATCACTTTGGTTTGGGATAGGCGATAGTGAGACCTCCCCCGTGATCTTTCCCACCTTAGAAACATCATTCCTTAGCGATCGCAACTCTGTCCATAGTTCTTTAGAAGTCTTGAATCAAAAACCACAACAAGATAATTTGATATCTAGAATCTACATTTTCCCGATTATTACATCTATTCATATCATTGCTTTTTATCTTTTCCGTTCTTTAGAATTAGCATTGACCTGTTTTATTTTGATTTTTATCATTTGGTTTCATCATAGTCCATGTGATCGACCCTGAAATATTTGCTTTTGCAGCGATTAATCCGTACACTACGGTTCTCTTATTTGCTTAGCTTTTATTTGATGTATAAATTTAAAGATTATTTTCGTTCATTGTTCACACACGTCTGAGAGCGAACAAGTTTTTGGAACTGTTTCTAGGGACTTGGTCTAGATTAGGCGGTAAATTTGGTTGTTTAGTTTAGATTTTTTCTTTTATTATTGTTCGCTCTAAAGTGCGCGTGCAAATAAGTTTTAAATTTATAAAACTGAAATCAAAGCAAGCGAACCCGCAGTGTACGGATCGGCATAATAAAGCAAGAATTTCAGAGTATCAAACTCAGGGATTTGGGGGGAACAAAATCAGTTCACTAATTGTCAAGCAAGTAAAATATAGAAGCTTTGCAAATAATATTGGGAAAACAGCAATTCTAAAGATCCGGATGTCCAATTGTAGCAATCGATTCAAGATATTCTAAAGATGTAAGGACAGAGTCGGGATTGCCAAGGTATTTCTAATATAAGGTTATGTATGGTGAAGTTCCAAACCCATATATCTCACCCAAAGACTCTCTCTATAGAGGTTATTGAGGTTGCAGTATAGAAAGGATCAAAGGATAAGAATTACTCTCAAATACCCATGCCCAAACCCAAGGAAATCAAAGATAAGCCAAAACGGTTAAGGTTGTGACACTTGAAACCGAAATAGAGGATGTTGAGTCTCACTACTACCTAGGAAAGGTAAACCAAGGCTAGGTTAAAGCTAATCTTTAACTTTGGATTTAAGCAAAAGCAAGGGTCGTACGACAGAAGAAACCACGGCTAGATCTTGAAGAACCACGGCCGTGGAATTAAAGAACAACCCGTGGAAAAGTTTGACGACGAGGTTTCTCGCAGCTCTCAGGGTCCAATCTGTTTTGATTCAATCTATCATCATCTAAGCCACAACTATCAACCCTTCACCTTAGAATTGCTAAAGGGTTTTAGCCAACAATCATTGTCATTGAATCAAAAATCGAATTAAATAGGGTAAAACCTCGAAAACTCAATAATAACTGAAACAATCAATCTTAAATTAAACCAAAGAGTATATGTGATAGCATGAATTATAGTCTATATTTTGGGACTTGTTTAGACGTTTTATCTTCAATAATCTGCATGTTTGGATGTATATTATGTGATTATATTGTCATTTCATCTACCTTTGCGGGAATCGAGGTCTACACCTAGTTTCGTTGTAATCGTAGGTAAAATGATACATTTTGGATCGAAATGGAGCTAAGGAGCAACGGAGTCATTGGAGCTACATTTAGGAGCTTAAAAGAGAACCCAGGAAGCATGAAATTAACAAAGAAAATTTACTTTGGACCAGATTTAACAGATTTCACCTTCAGCTGAGATTCACCTCGGTCAACTACAAAACGACCTCGACTGAGGTGATCTTGAAGAGCGCGCCGACCGAGGCAAATACTCTGACGCGACGAGATATATTTTATTTGGATGAGATCTTTTATTTTTGGAAGGAGAGATCTTATATTTTTGGGCTGGATTTCTGGAAGGAAGATCATATATTTAGGAGATCTATTTTAGAGATATGTATATATTTTATTAGGATATTATCTTTTTAAGATATTATTATCTATGGAAGATAATTCTCCTATATAAAGGGTTGGATTTTCCACACTTCAACAACCTGGCACATCTGGATTTTTATCCTCTACACCATATTCTCCTAGCTGCAATTAGGAAGGAAGCTTGAAGGAAGTTTGAAGATTGAAGGAAGGAAGTTTATAACTTTGAGATAGCTTTTAAGGGGATTTGTAAGACTTTCTTAGATTCCCTTTGGTTTGTTGCCTTTGTGTGATTCGTGATTGAGGAACGCTGATTTGTTTGATATTTGATTCAGTTATTGAAGCCTTGTTCTTAAGGTTTTTGTGTTCAAATATTCATTCTCTTCCCATATATTTGATTATTGCTTTCATGATGATGAGTGGCTAATTTCCTTGTGCGATTCTAGGGTGATTGGCTGAAAGTTATGGGAAAAACAATAACAGAATAATCTTAATCCCAGTAGGACCCTGAAAGCTCGAGTCTTTATCCTTAACCCTAGAACATCTCGTTCAGTCGATGAACATCTCGGCCGGGGTGGAACTTGACTGACCGAGGTGACCCTTTCTGATCCGAAACTGAGAGTTAAGTGTTAGAGTTTGCCAAATCCTATTCTTATTACACCTTTCCTGGTTTAATGCAAGGCTAGGATGAGACTTACCCGGTGATTCCTTAGTTTGTTTACCCAAGATCATAAGTGTAGGTAATATTGGTTTATCCTTTATTGGGGTTTGAGTGTGCCTTCATCCCATTTTTGTGAGTTAGCCTGAGACTTACCCGATAAAGGTTGATTCTATTCCCTTAGTTGGTGTGTTGGTTTGAGATTATAATTCCTTTCCTTAGTACCTTGAGACTTACCCGGTAATAGGAGCTTTTGGTTTGGGATTAGTGAATAGTGAGACTTACCCGGTAATCTATTCCACTTTAGAAACACCTTCCCTTTGCAAAACCTCAGCTTTGTCCGCTTATCTTGAGATCTTGAGTTGGAACCACAACTGGATGCTTTAATCCCTAGAATTTGTATATTCCCCTTTTTGACCTTATTATCATCTTTGATTGTTTTAATTGCTTTTGTGGTTATTTGCAATATTGACAACCTATACTTGCTTTGTTTCACCTAAGTCCCTGAGATTGACACCCCGGAATTCTTGCTTTTACTATAATTGATCCGTACACTGCGGGTTCGCATGCTTGTTTAAGCATATTTCCTCGGTTATAAATTTAAAGCTTGCACACATCGTTTGGAGCGAACAATATGTGTTCAATGTATGCGGAATAGGGAATTGAAAACTTCACAATAATCTCTAGGAACAATGAAGAACGGGATGTCAATCCGTCTTTGAAAGGAATCCTAAGATCTTCTCCAAGTACGCAATCTCAAAATGCGTCCTTCTTGGAATCTTCCCTGTACGCAATAAGATCTTCCTAAGCAATAATGTTTCCAAAATGTTCTCCGTGCGGGATGTATGTGACCTCCTTGTTTTCTCCTTTCTTCAGCCTTCTTATAGGGAAAAATAGGGTTACAAAAAGCCCGATAACTGCCGCTGACGTGGCAAGTATAACACGTGGAAACCATTATAGAAATCACGGCCTAGTGTAAAATTCCACGGCCGTGGAATAGGTCGTGGAACCTTTCTGTTGCTCTCGACCTTATTTTCGACGCCCTCAATACCTAAACCACGGTCGTGGTTCTCTTGGTTTAGCCGTGGGAACTCAAATTCCTTTGTAAAAGCCTTTGTTTCATAAAGTTCTCTAATCATTCTCCTTCCCTTGCTTCTTCAAGGCATCCTCTTGATATCCAGCATGATCAAATACTCCTATCCTCTCATATATGTTCCAATCCAAGCCTTTATTCACCTAAAAACACAACAAAGCTTGTGTAGATCTCTATATCGATAAAATAGGTGAATGTGCTCATAAATGCTTCAAACTCATATCCATGTACACAACTAAAAGGGAAAAACAATCAAAACAAGTGCCTAAAATATGGTCATATTTCATGCTATCCAAATACCCCATACTTGTCGCTTGCTTGTCCCCAAGCAAAGTTTTCAAAAGCATTGAATACAAGGTAGGATGAAATATGAATGCAAAACAAGGTAAAAACAATCTTTTTGATAAAGTGCTTCGAATCAACAAATCATCCTCAAATATTTCTTCATGCCTCCTTGAAAACATCCATGTACATAAATCAAAATATGTCAAGCAAAGGAAATATCATATATTGCATAAACTTCAAGACAAACATCATAACCTTCAAGCAATGTCAAAATCAATCATGTGAAACATCAATTTAGATCACCAAGTCAAACAACATTCTTATGATCTCAAGGACTTTCAAGCAAAGGTAAAGAACGTGAATAGGTGGGAAACTTATAAGGGAATTTGGTGTATAAATCCGGGAAGAAGGATCAACACAAACTCTTTTCTATTTACAATTTGAACCAACCACCAATATAGAGCTTTGCTACTTATTTTAACACAAAATTTTTTGACTTTACTTTTGGAAGTATGGACAGCGGTGCACAAAAACCGAAGCCTAGGAGATTGGATATTCTCAAATTCGAGATGCCTTAAACCCTTGATGCACATACCATAATTCATTAGGAATATCGCTGTCACGTCTAGGAATAGATGCGCCAAAAGCCTTACAATTTATACTCGATATATTTCTCCTAACTCCTAGCGAACCCGCAGTGTACGGGACGTTTTGTAGTAGGGATAGTATTCCGAGGTCGAACACGAAGACTAAGGTGAGATCAAGTCAATCAAATGGTCATAAATAGTATAAATCTAGTCTAAGAAAAGAGAAAGAAATAAAGAAATGAAAATCATGATATTTTTGGTTGGGTTTTTGAGGTGATCAAACAAAGATCACAAATCAAGCAAGACAATAATCAAACTAATAACTCAAGCTAGCAAACAAACAAGCAACACAAGCACAAAATATATGATCAAGAGAGAAAAGTGGATTCTAGAGGTCAAGATTTCCGGTTATGGCATTGGACTCAAGCTTCTAAAGATTCTAAGGACAACGCTGCGGTGTTGGGAAAGGGTGTTTCTCTAATTGAAGCAATTACCGGGTAAGTCTCTCGCTTCACTAATCCCGCATCAAACTCCTATTACCGGATAGGTATCAAGGGGTTAAAATAGGGAATTCTACACAAACCGGACTCTACTAAAGGGGCAACCCTCTTCTTACCGGGTAAGTCTCGGAAAAGGGAAGTCTCAAGCAATAATCCTAGCACACTCAATCCAATAGCGGCTTGTGAGGCTCACTATTACCTAGAGTTCATCATCTTCGGTATCTAAGGTCGGAAATCACCGGGTAGGTCTCTTCCCTCACTTAGGTTGTTAGTATTTGGTGATCCTAAGCTAAATTATGCTTAATAGACACTAGGATTCCAACAACCTAACACCCTAACATACAGATTCATCAATTAAAGAGCAACAGAGAGAAAAATCGGGTGGATCATACCTTAATCGGCCGATCTGCCTGAAGAACAGGGCGATTTTTCTGGCTGGGTTAGGTTTCGTGCATACAAATCATCCTAAACTAACATATAAGTCCATTCTATCATCACCCAAGCCATAACCATAAATCCATCACTCCAGAATCACAATAAACTAGCCAATAGTATTCATATCAAGATCCAAAATCATCACACAAGCATACATGGTTTTCATAGATGGATGATGAAAGATAAGCAAGTAAAAACAATAAATCTCAGCTGAATCTAAGTTTTAGCAAGACTTACAACCCTTCAAATGAAGTTCCAAAACGTTCCTAACAATCCTTCCAATAGTTCTTCAATCAAAGACTCCAACAATCACTCAAAATCACTCAAAAACTCACTATCACTCTAAGTTTGGTGTTCTTCTTCTTCCTCTCAATTTGGGAGAGTTTTTCTTCTTCTCCAAGTCTACCCCCAATGGAATGAGCTGTGTGTGAGAGAATGTGGGAGAGGGAGGATGCTCAGCAACAGCTTGCAGGCCCACTTATATTCTCCACCAAGAGCAAGGCCGGACAAAGAGATCGTGGGACACGTGGCTTAAGCTGTCAAAGGCCAAAAATCGACCCAGTCAAGAAAATCGGCCGATTTTCCTGAGTGTTGGTCCGATTTTCTTCAACAGAGACTTGTTATGATCTTCTAGCCATAAGTTGCTCCATTGCTTGCACCAATAAGGGTCCTTGTGTCCTTCATTGCTCCAATTATGTTCCTTCAAAGCCTTGGATGTGTACCACCATGAGGCTTGACCCTCGAATGTATCGATTAATTTCCAAAAGATCCCCGAAATACCT
The DNA here is from genome assembly GCA_033239045.1 of Fagopyrum esculentum. Lineage (NCBI taxonomy): Eukaryota > Viridiplantae > Streptophyta > Magnoliopsida > Caryophyllales > Polygonaceae > Fagopyrum > Fagopyrum esculentum. The sequence goes on along the minus strand of BSUD01000004.1, from coordinate 91,884,965 downwards.
ACAAAACCGACAAAAGCTCGTGTAGACGTCTTTTCTAGAAATATGCACGAAATGAGTGTAAACGTCGTGAACTAGTGCCAAACCGTGCATGAATAACGGGAAAAACTATCTAAATGTATGCCTATACTAACGTCATTGTTACGCTCAGGATGTGACACGCAATGGGTTTTAAATTTATATTCTCGTTATATTTATCCTAACTCCTAGCGAAACCCGCAGTGTACGGGACGTTTGTAGTAGGGATAGTATTCCGAGGTCGAACACAAAGACTAAGGTGAAATTGATTCAATTTGTGATTGAGTTTAGTAAAGATCTAGGTAGAAAGAAAAGAAAGAAATAAAGAAATGAAAATCTCTAATGTTTTTGGTTGGTTTTTGATGATCAATCAAAGATCACAATTCATGCAAAGTAATCAATCAACTAATACTAACAAATCAATGCAAACAAACAAGCTAAAACGAGATATAGATCAAAGAAAAGAAAGATGGATTCTAGGGGTTAGATGTTCCGGTTATGGCATAGGACTCAAGCTATCTATTCCTTCCTTGGATTAACTATGATATGTTGAGGTTAAGTGTTTCTAGATTGGGATCAATTACCGGGTAGGTCTCATGGTCCACTAGTCCATTCCTAAGGTCTCATTACCGGGTAAGTCTCTAAGAACCCAAGGATAGGAATTCTACACAAACCGGATTGTTACCTAGAGATCTAACCTATCCTTACCGGGTAAGTCTCGGAAGGGTTAGTTCTAAACAACCATCCTAGCACATTTAATCCAATGGCGGCTTATGAGGCTCACCACTACCTAGGGTTTGTCATCTTGAGATCTAAGAGCAAGGATTACCGGATAAGTCTCTCCTAACACTTAGTTGCTAACACTAGGTCACCCTAGGATAGATTTAACTCAACAAACACTTAGGATTTCAACATTTTAACAATCTAAAGCTAGATCCATCAAATCAGGTAAGATCACGGTTTGTTCTACCTTTCCACGGCCGTGGTTTGGCACGAACTAGCCGTGATTCCTAACAAAAACATACGTTCATGCACACAAGTCATCCAAAGGTAAATCTAAGTCCATCCTATCATAGTCCTAGCCATAACCATCCTTTCCTCACCCTAGAACCACATCTATTTAGCCTACAACATTCATAATAGAAATCAAAACAATCAAACATAAAATCATGACATCCATTTGCAAGATAATGAAGGGAAAGAGATGAACAAGTGAACTAAAACAAAACCAAGCTGAAAATAGAATTAGAACAACTCACAATCCTTCTTAAAGAAGGTTCAAATGGTTCATACAACTCTAGAAATTGGTTCCGAAATTCTTCACTACAAAAGCTCTCTAAGTCTATAAATGGTGTGTCTTCTCCTCCTATGAAGCTCTTCTCCAATGGTGGTTTCCTTCTTCTTCCTTCTTCCTAAGAATCTTCTTGTTGAGAGAGTATTTTGATTGGATGAAAGTGGATAATGGAGAGCTGCTCCAAGATGCTCTTCTCAGCCAATGAAGGACCACTTTTATAACAAATTTTGCATGAGCTGGCCATGAGAGTCGTGGCACAGCTGTTACAAGAATCTGGCAAAATCCACGGGTAAAATCACGGTCGTGGAATGTGCCAGTGAACCGTGGTTTGCTCCAGAAACTTCGCCTTGGATCATTAAGCTGTGATTTGGTGCATGGCTTATGTTGGCAAGGTTCCATGAGTCCTCCTCAGGTTCTAGTTTGCATCCTAATGAGTCCGAGGGCGTATCATCTTGATGAACGATCCTTAAACGCATCGTTTTAGCTCTAAAATCTCCCAAAATACCTACAAAGCAATGCACAAGTCCGTGTAGACGTCTATCTCGACAAAATACGTGAATTGAGTGCAAACGTCATAAACTAGTGCTAAACCATGCGTGAATGAGCGAGAATTCTATCTAAATGATTACCTAAAACTAAGTCATAAATCGTGTTATCAAAATACCCCATACTTAAGGTTTGCTCGTCCCCGAGCAAATTCTCAATTATAAAATACGAGATAACATGATTTATGTATGCAAAAAAAATGGCAAAATCTTTTTGGGTTTGTGCTTCTACTATTGGATCACCTTCAAAGTCATGTTTCATGGCAAAGGATAAGCAATCATGCATCAAACAAATGAAGACATGGAAGGAACAATTGTACTTAACTCAAAAGCATGCATGAAATGTAAAGATGAAGAAGTCAAGAAGATCAAGAGTACATCCAATCTAAATCACTAAGTCTTACAAACATGCAAATAGGTCATAAGGTCTTGTGAAATAAAAAGGCCAAGAAATGTAGTGATTAGGTGGGGATTTTCTAGGTTATTGTGATGCTAATCCGGGAACGGAACTAACTCCACAATCTTGTCCTCGATCAACTTCCCTCAAGTGTATATTTTCCTCTATCTTTTCTTTCTTTTCTTTTTCTTTGACTTATTTTTGAGACAATGGCATTGGTGTACAAAAACCGAAACCTTGGTGATTAGCCATCCTCGGACTTTTTCTATTTTTCGAGGTGCATCCACACCGGGCACACATACCAAAGCTCGTTAGGGCTATTGGTTTATTTGACTTTGGCAAGGTACCAACACCCGATTATGTGAAGTGTACCGAGTTACTTGTCATTTAACCAACGCCCCCAAACCTATATTTTTGGCTACACTTTTCACAACAAATTCAGCATTTATTCATGACATTCTTTCATCAACACCTTCATTACACACCTTGCTTTTCACACACATCAACACACTAGCATGCTCCTATTCCCGGATGGGACAAAAGAGGTCAAATTTATCTTAATTGAGGTGCTCAAGCAATTATGATCAAGATGAGAAGTAGATAAAGATGAATTGCCTCATTCATTCCTAGATGGTATGTAAGAACTATCATGTAATTTCGATCTTCAATACTCAATCCATTCTAGGCGAACATCATGATCACAAATCATTCATAGAATTCAAGAGAAGTGCTTCAAGTCCACATATGCATTCATCAATTTAACACATAAGGCCATCCATAGCCAATCCACAAGACAAGATTCATCATTAGGGTCATATCCAAGCCTAGAAAGCACAAAAAAAAAAAAATTTTTAAATTTTCTGAATTTTTATGGGATTTTCGAGATGAGTATGTACAATGCAAGACATGTGAAAATTTTAAACTATCCTAGATGCTCATCATGCAAAAGATCATGCAAACCCCACCCCATACTTAGAAACACATTGTCCCCAATGTGATATACAAGTAAAGAAAAGTGAAAGAAGGTTCTCACAATGTAAAAGTGGTTTGCTATGGTATTTGGGATTTTCAAGTAGAAGTGATGTTAAATGATCCTTTCAACCATGGTAGAGAGCTCTAAGTGTTCATCTAAGCTTCGGGACCCGCGCTAGGCACCGCTAGCCGTCCAAGTTCCGCGTCCGCTCCACCCATAATTGATGAGGGGTTCATCATCATCATTCCTATGTCAAGCAAGGCTTCCAATGCCACTAATGTTCTAGCACACACACGAAGTAGACAAAACACACACAAAGACAGAAAAATCTAAAACAAAAGCAAAAACAAGAAAGGGAAAATGTTACCAATGGGTTGCCTCCCACCAAGCGCTTCTTTAAGGTCATTAGCTTGACCAAAAACTCGGGAGCGTCTACTCAAGGTAAAGTGGGGCAATCATATCCACCGGAGCTCCCGGGATATACTTCTTCAATCGGTGCCCATTTACCTTAAAGTTTTCACAATGCTCCCCTCCTATCTCAATAGCTCCATGGGAGAAGATCTTCTTCACCACATATGGCCCGGTCCATCTTGATTTAAGCTTTCCGGGAAAGAGCCTTAGCCTTGAGTTGAAGAGAAGGACAAGATCTCCTTCACTCAACTCCTTGGGGATGATCCTCTTGTCATGCCATCTTTTGGTTCTCTCCTTGTAAATCCGGGCATTCTCATAAGCATCCAACCGGATCTCCTCGAGGGCATTCAATTCAAGCAATCTCTTTTCTCCCGCCTCTTTGAGATCAAAATTTAGCCACTTAATGGCCCAATAAGCTCTATGCTCCATCTCTACCGGAAGGTGGCAAGACTTGCCATAGACCAACTTGTAAGGAGTGGTGCCAATCGGTGTGTTGAAGGCGGTTCTATATGCCCATAAGGCATCATTGAGCCTCATAGCCCAATCTTTTCTCGTCCTAGAGACCGTCTTCTCAAGAATGGCCTTGATCTCCCGGTTGGAGATCTACACTTGGCCACTAGTTTGGGGATGGTAAGGCGTCGCTACTTTATGAGTCACCCCATACTTAGCCAAAAGCGCTTCAAAGTTCCTATTTGTGAAGTGCTTCCCTCCATCACTAATGATCACCCTTGGTGTACCAAACCTAGGGAAGATCACTCGGTTGAAGAACCGCACCACCACTTTGGCATCATTTGTAGGAGAGGCGATTGCCTCCACCCATCTCGACACATAGTCCACCGCCAATAGGATGTAGAGATTGCCACATGAAGAAGGGAATGGTCCCATGAAGTCCACACCCCACACATCAAATATTTTGACTTCTTGGATGTTGTTCAAGGGCATTTCATTCCTCCTTGAGATGTTGCCCGTCCTTTGGCAAGCATCACATGCCGCTACAAAACCTTGCACATCTCTAAACAAGTTAGGCCAATAAAAATCGGATTGCAATACCTTTGCACACGTTTTGTGTGAGCTAGCATGGCCTCCACATGGTAAGGAGTGACAATGCCGGATCACACTCTCCACTTCATCTTCCGGTATGCATCTTCTAAACATTCCATCCGGCCCTTTCTTGAATAGAAGTGGTTCACTCCAATAGTAGTGCCTCACGTCGTTGAAGAACTTCTTTCTTTGTGCATAAGTCAATCCGGGAGGCACTTCCTCACACACTAAGTAGTTCACAATGTCGGCATACCATGGCTCATTTCCTCTAGACACTTGGAACAAGCATTCCTCAACCATTTGCAATTGCTCATCTCGGAATGAGTCATCAATTGGGATGTGATCTCTTTCAAACTCCAATGGTGGGAGTCTACTAAGGTGATCCGCCACCGAGTTCTCGGATCCCTTCTTGTCCTGGATTTCCAAATCAAATTCTTGTAGAAGAAGGATCCACCGAATCAACCTAGGCTTGACATCCTTCTTTGTAAGTAGATAACGGATCGCAGCATGATCCGTATAAACTATGACCTTCGCTCCAACAAGATATGAGCGGAACTTCTCAAATGCATACACAACCGCTAGCAACTCCTTCTCGGTGGTAGCATAATTGAGTTGGGCATCATCCAGCGTCTTGCTAGCATAATAACTGGCATGAGTGCGCCCATCTTTTTTTTGCCACAAAACAGCCCCAACGGCTACATCGCTTGCATCACACATGATCTCAAATGGTAAACTCCAATCCGGAGGTTGCATGATAGGTGCGGAGATCAAGGCGTTTTTCAACCTACAAAAGGCTTCAAGACAATCTTTGGAAAACACAAAATCAACATCCTTTATTAGTAGGTTAGTGAGAGGCTTAGAAATTTTAGAGAAGTCTTGAATAAACCTCCGGTAAAAACCGGCATGCCCTAAGAAACTCCTTACCCCTTTCACCGAGGTAGGTGGTGGCAACTTCTCTATCGTTTCAATCTTGGCTCTATCAACCTCAATGCCACGGTTAGACACCAAGTGTCCTAACACAATGCCTTCACTTACCATGAAGTGGCATTTTTCCCAATTCAAGACAAGATTTGTCTCCTCACATCTTTGCAATACTAATGACAAGTTAGCCAAGCAATTATCAAAGGAAGAACCATAAACAGAGAAATCATCCATGAACACTTCCATGATATTTTCTATGTATTCCGAAAAGATAGCCATCATACACCTTTGGAAGGTGGCGGGTGCATTACACAACCCAAATGGCATTCTCCTATATGCAAAGTACCCCATGGACATGTAAAGGTTGTTTTCTCTTGGTCATCGGGGTGGATAGGAATTTGGAAGAATCCACTATAGCCATCTAGATAGCAAAAATGAGAGTGTTGAGCTAACCTTTCTAGCATTTGGTCAATGAAGGGGAGAGGGAAGTGATCTTTCCTAGAGGCCATGTTCAATTTCCTATAATCAATGCACATCTTCCACCCCGTAACCGTCCTAGTCGGGATTAGTTCATTGTTCTCATTAGTCACTACGGTCATCCCACCCTTCTTAGGTACTACATGAACGGGACTAACCCACTTACTATCCGAGATAGGGTAGATAATTCCCGCATCTAGCAACTTAATGATTTCCTTTTTGACTACCTCTTTCATTATAGGATTCAATCTTCTTTGATGTTCAATAGAGGGTTTGTGGTTATCTTCCATCATTATCTTATGCATGCACAAGGAAGGCTTAATGCCAACCAAATCATCAATAGTATAGCCAATGGCTTTCCTATGCAATCTTAGCTCATGCAGCAACTTAGCAAGTTCATCATCACTCAAGCATGCATTCACAATCACCGGATATGTAGAATCAACACCAAGGAAAGCATACTTTAAATGAGAGGGGAGGGGTTTGAGTTCAAGTTTAGGAGGACCTTTATCGAGTGTAGGCGATCCAAATAAGGTTGGATGAGATGAATCCAAAGCAAATGAAGACTCCCCATGGCTCCTAGAAGCTTGATCACCATCAAGGGCTGATCCAGGGAAAACCACGGCTGGAACCACGGTTTCCTCAACTTCCACGGCCGTGGTTCTTGCCAAGCCTGCTTCCCGGAGTTGTCCAGAGAGTTTGACGGCCGTGGAACATAAATCTCGACCGTGGAACTTGCAGCTGTTCAACACCTCTTTGTGGCCTTCAAATCCAACTCTTGGCTCCTCTTCTAATGCTTCCAAGGCCTTGATCTCTTCATTGCAAGCCTCCTCAACACCTTCCTCCATCATACTTAGGGTAAGAACCTTCTCCAAGGGATCCTTGATCAAGATCAAGCTCACAACTTCCCTAGATTCCTCTTGCTTGACTATGTTAAAGACATCCTCATCAAGGGTTGGCCCTTTCATCATTGTGGACAACTTGAACTTGATGTTCTCTTCTCCAATGTTGAAGGAGAGAGTCCCATTCTTGCAATCCACTAAGCATCCGTAGGTGGCTAGGAAAGGTCTTCATAAGATGATGGGAACCGGGTAATCCGCCGGAATGTCCAAGACGACAAAGTCAATTGGCACATAGAATCCTCCTAGTTGCACCGGTATGTCTTCTAAAATCCCAACCAGATGAGTGATAGAATGGTCCGCCATATAGAGGGTCATCTTGACCGGTTTTGGCTCTCCTAGCCCAACCTTGTTGCAAAGTGAAAGCGGTATGATGCTTACACTCGCTCCAAGATCACAAAGGGCCTCGTACTTCACATCTCCCACTCCTATTGGGACACAAAAAGAGCCCGAGTCTCTTAGCTTGGGAGGTATCTCCTCCTTCATTGTTTGGATCAATTCCGAGGATCTCTTGGTCATTCTTATCTCCCCATACTCCTCCAACTTCCTTTTGTTGGAGAGTATTTCTTTCAAGAACTTGCCATATGCCGGCATTCCTAAAATAGCATCCATGAACGGAATGTTAATATGAAATTTAGACATTAGTTCAAGGAACTTACCAAAATGATTATCCAAACGAGCTCTTGCTCTTGATTGTGGGAATGGTAGTGGTGGCTTGTATGGAGGCGGTGCCACATACGTTGGCTCAACATCTTTGCTCTTGCCTCCATCTTCTTGCAACTTTCCCTCTTCTACCACTACTTGCTTTCCCTTAGCATTGTCCTTGGGCAAAGGATCTTTCATACTCAACCCACTCCTCGTTGTGATAGCTGACACTTGGCCTCTTGGGTTGTCTTCGGTTCTTCCGGGAAGCTTTCCCGGATCTCTATGGGCTTCACCCGCCTTTTGGAACACTTGTGCTTCCAAAACCTTTTGAGCCTTAGAGATTGAAGTCACGGTGCTTTCAAGACCACTCAACCTTCCAAGCAATTGCTCAAACATTATTTTGGTTCTATCCTTTGGAGGTTGAGTAAATCCGGGTGGAGGTTCTTGTGAAGCTCTTGGTGGTGGAGTTGTGCTTGTGGAAGCGGGAGGGTTCAAGGCTCCATCCGGGTTAGAGTAGGAAAACCCGGGATGGTTGTGGTTAGGCCGGTAATTGTTGAATTGCCGGTTGTTGTTGAAGTTCCTTGGGCCTTGATAATTGTTGAAGTTGCCCCTTCCCATGTAATTTGCATCCTCCTCCTTGGAAGACAAGTTGGCTTGTGGAAGCACTTGAGGAGTTGCTTGGTTCTTCAAAGTTGTAGCACACAACTCCCTCAAGGACTTCAATTCATTGTTGATGGTGTCAAGCTTGAAATTGCTCATGGTGACTTCACTCACCTCATATGCTCCCGCCTTTCTTCCTTCACTCTTCCTATGGGAGTATTTCTCAATCACTAGAGCTTGCTTCTCCACAAACTCCCATGCCTCATCTACATGCTTCTCCATAAAAGTCCTACCGGAAAGAGATTGGAGCTTGAATTGGCTATCTTCATCAAGTCCTTTGAAGTAGATCTCCAATAGCTCAATTTTCTGTATGCCATGGTGTGGACAATCAAGGAGAAGATCTTTGAACCTCTCCCAAGACTTGAACAAGCTCTCTCTATCCTTCATCACGAAGGCATTGATCTTCCCTCTTAACTCGGTAGTCTTGGAAGGCGGGAAGAACTTAGTCAAAAACTCCGTAGTCATCTCCTCCCAAGTACCAACTCGCCCTTGTGAAATAGATTGATACCAAGCCAAGGCTTTATCCTTAAGAGAGAAGGAGAAAGCCCTAAGCTTATGGTTGTTGCTCTCCAATCTTGGCGGTCTAAGAGTCTCCATCAAGATCTCATAATTCATCAAGTGTTGATGAGGAGGCTCTCCTTCCATCCCTCCAAATTGATTATGCCGGATCATTTGTAGAACTTGAGGGCGGAGTTCGTAATCATGGGCTGCGGGATCTCCTAAGTTCACACCCGGACAATGTGCTCTTTGTGCCGGATCCATACGTTGCCGCAACGTTTGTGGCTCTTCCATAGCAATGGGCACAACCCTAATATTAACCGCCGCCGGCTGCGGTTGTGGTGGAGGTGGAGGAGGTTGTTGACGGTTAAGCTCTCTTTGCACAAGAGCTTGCCTAATCTCCTCGATCTCCCTCCTAGTTGCCTCTTGCCTCTCATTGGCAAGTCTCCTTTCATTCTCCAAAGCTTCATCTCTTATCCTAATTTGCTCTAAAGCCTCATCCAACTCAGCTTGGAGATCTCTTCCGGCCATTTCTTTTCCCTTTTTAATGCTCTTGGATCTAGATCTAAGGGTTTTCTCCGGTTCGGGATCGAATGGAGCTAAATCCTTGCCACGAGATCTTCGCATACACCTAAAGAGTAAAAGATGTCCTGAAAAGCAAAGACACAAACCAAAGGGAGATCAAAAGTAACAATAAAGATCTACACTAATAAACAATCACGAAATAGACTCAATCTAGACCTAGTCCCCGGCAACGGCGCCAAAAACTTGTTACGCTCAAGATGTGACACGCAATGGGTTTTAAATTTATATTCTCGTTATATTTATCCTAACTCCTAGCGAAACCCGCAGTGTACGGGACGTTTGTACTAGGGATAGTATTCCGAGGTCGAACACAAAGACTAAGGTGAAATTGATTCAATTTGTGATTGAGTTTAGTAAAGATCTAGGTAGAAAGAAAAGAAAGAAATAAAGAAATGAAAATCTCTAATGTTTTTGGTTGGTTTTTGATGATCAATCAAAGATCACAATTCATGCAAAGTAATCAATCAACTAATACTAATAAATCAATGCAAACAAACAAGCTAAAACGAGATATAGATCAAAGAAAAGAAAGATGGATTCTAGGGGTTAGATGTTCCGGTTATGGCATAGGACTCAAGCTATCTATTCCTTCCTTGGATTAACTATGATATGTTGGGGTTAAGTGTTTCTAGATTGGGATCAATTACCGGGTAGGTCTCATGGTCCACTAGTCCATTCCTAAGGTCTCATTACCGGGTAAGTCTCTAAGAACCCAAGGATAGGAATTCTACACAAACCGGATTGTTACCTAGAGATCTAACCTATCCTTACCGGGTAAGTCTCGGAAGGGTTAGTTCTAAACAACCATCCTAGCACACTTAATCCAATGGCGGCTTATGAGGCTCACCACTACCTAGGGTTTGTCATCTTGAGATCTAAGAGCAAGGATTGCCGGTTAAGTCTCTCCTAACACTTAGTTGCTAACACTAGGTCACCCTAGGATAGATTTAACTCAACAAACACTTAGGATTTCAACATTTTAACAATCTAAAGCTAGATCCATCGAATCAGGTAAGATCACGGTTTGTTCTACCTTTCCACGGCCGTGGTTTGGCAAGAACTAGCCGTGATTCCTAACAGAAACATACGTTCATGCACACAAGTCATCCAAAGGTAAATCTAAGTCCATCCTATCATAGTCCTAGCCATAACCATCCTTTCCTCACCCTAGAACCACATCTATTTAGCCTACAACATTCATAATAGAAATCGAAACAATCAAACATAAAATCATGACATCCATTTGCAAGATAATGAAGGGAAAGAGATGAACAAGTGAACTAAAACAAAACCAAGCTGAAAATAGAATTAGAACAACTCACAATCCTTCTTAAAGAAGGTTCAAATGGTTCATACAACTCTAGAAATTGGTTCCGAAATTCTTCACTACAAAAGCTCTCTAAGTCTATAAATGGTGTGTCTTCTCCTCCTATGAAGCTCTTCTCCAATGGTGGTTTCCTTCTTCTTCCTTCTTCCTAAGAATCTTCTTGTTGAGAGAGTATTTTGATTGGATGAAAGTGGATAATGGAGAGCTGCTCCAAGATGCTCTTCTCAGCCAATGAAGGACCACTTTTATAACAAATTTTGCATGAGCTGGCCATGAGAGTCGTGGCACAATTGTCACAAGAATCTGGCAAAATCCACGGGTAAAATCACGGTCGTGGAATGTGCCAGTGAACCGTGGTTTGCTCCAGAAACTTCGCCTTGGATCATTAAGCTGTGATTTGGTGCATGGCTTATGTTGGCAAGGTTCCATGAGTCCTCCTTAGGTTCTAGTTTGCATCCTAATGAGTCCGAGGGCGTATCATCTTGATGAACGATCCTTAAACGCATCGTTTTAGCTCTAAAATCTCCCAAAATACCTACAAAGCAATGCACAAGTCCGTGTAGACGTCTATCTCGACAAAATACGTGAATTGAGTGCAAACGTCATAAACTAGTGCTAAACCATGCGTGAATGAGTGAGAATTCTATCTAAATGATTACCTAAAACTAAGTCATAAATCGTGTTATCAGTCATAAATCACGTTATCAATCGCTCAATCCGATTTTTGCAAGACACAAACACCCGGCTATGTGAATGGTGCCGAGTTACTCATCATCATGATTGACTTCCCCAAACCTATTTTTCTAACTTTGAATGCACAAAATTTCTTTCATGGCCCTCCCACATCAAACATGCCAAAATTTACACTCTTCCTAATTCCCAGATAGGTAAAGGAGGCAAACATTTTCATTGAGGGGCTAGATGAACAAAGAAGAAGCAAGAATAATCGAGGTGCCTTAATTATTTCATAAAGAAGTGTAAGAACTTATATTGTGATTTCCACATTTATTCCTCAATATGGTTTAGATAAAATTTTCACATTATGAAATTTGCAAGAAAGGTTAAACAACGTACTCAATTTCTTCACAATTTACAACTCAACTTAAGCACACAAAAGTCATCAAAAATTCAATCCACAAGTTGATTCATCATAGAATTCATCTCCAATAATAGAAGCACAATAATTTTCAGAAATTTTCAAAATTTTTATGGGTTTTTCAAAGATTTTTAATGCAATGCAATATATAAACGTGTGACAATAAAAGAAAGATGCAAGTGTTCATGGAAATAAAGCGAAGCAAGTGTACTGAGTTATTACATAAAACGAGAGTCACACCCACCCCATACTTAACATACACATTGTCCTCAATGTTTAGGAAAAATAAAGAAAAGAAAAAGAATTAAGAAAACTCACTAAGGCGGTGGAGTAGCTCGAAACATCCATCATAGATCATTGCGGAGGCGGCGGCGGTGGGTAAGGAAAGAAGTCGGAAATGAAAGGTCGCCCAAACTCCTGGCGATAGACATCACGAAGGATCCTTGCGTTCTCTTGCCTCTCTTCATCACGCTCATCTTGGCGGGTCTCTAAGTCGTCCAACCTCCTAGAAAGATCACCCGCCCACGCCGGCTGCTGTCCATACCAAGAAGGAGGCTGCTGTGTCCACTCCAGTGGTTGTTGGGTCCATGCAAGAGGTTACTGGTACCAAGGTGGAGGAGCTCCCATCCAAGCCGGCTGCTGGCCGTACCAATCCGGTGCACTATCCATCCATGTGGGGCGCTCACTAACGCTAGCTCGGCGGGAGGAGGAAGAAGCGATAGGTCGCTGCTAGTAAGTGGACCTCCTAGCTGGCTCCGGAAAGTCAGCTTGCTGCTCCGGGAATGCTCCAAAATCCTGCTCATCCCCTCCTACATCCGTAACATCACCTCCTCCCATCTCCTCTTCCTCATCAATTGCAGTTGCAACTGGAACCTCATCAGGAATGTAAGGAAGAGCTCCTAACCTGTTAGCATGCATGGGAACAAAGGTCTCCTTCCAGTTCTGTCGTCTAAGCCTAAGAGAGTACTCCGGGAGCCATGGAATGCCTCTACCAACTCTATCCTCCCAAGGCATGGCTGCGGTAGGTGGACCTCGATGACGAGGGAACAAAAGCCCTCTAGTCATGAGACCATTGAGCCCCAAAGGTCTCGCAACAGCTTCCCTCGTACAAGATGAATAGTCAACCCCTAGCTGGTTTGCAATATGTGTAACCAAGCATCCATAGCCTATATTTCCTGCTGATTTGTTCTTTACTTTGCTAAGAGTGGAGGCGAGCAAGGTTGCACAATCCGGAGAGTGACCGGAAATCATGCAATACAAGATAAAGAGCTCATCGGCTTTGATCTTTTGAGGGGTCTCTGTCCTCGGGAATAGGCATTCTGAGAGGATCCTATGGGCTATCTTAATAGCTAGGTGGTAGATGAGTTTAGCTTTCGAATCGGCCAGTTGCCAACGGTCATCATGACCGACTATCATAGCTATTTCTCTCCAAAACTCCTTAGCCTTGACTCCTCTAGGATACGTTCCATTGAATGTTTCATGAAACCCAAACATTATCCCAACTGCACAATGGAGAAATTGTAGTTGCGCTCCATCAATCTAAAAGTTACCGTTTGGATAACAACACTATGCTCAAAGGAAGTGATGAACTCCCTAGTGATCTCCTCATATGCATCTTCTCTAATTGAGGATAATACAATCAAACCAGCCCTATCAAGCAAACAAGTAAAGTCCTCAACCACATTCAATTCTTGGAGCTCCTCCATGACAATAAACCTAGGAGCTATCACATTCCGCTCAACTATTTTCTCCATAGCCCTAAGGTAATCCTTGTGGATAGTGGGGACTCTAGGGGCTGGTGGTTCTATTGGAGGGGGTTTGGAAGAAGATTCAACACCCTTTTGCTTCTTGGTTCTGTTTTATTTCCTTGTTCCGAACATTTTCTCAAAATTCAGCAAAAACCACGGTCTGTTCTTTAGAAACCACGGCCGTGGAAACGTACGGTCGACCATGGAATCGTTCGATTTCATCCAAAAATTAAGCAAATCCACAGCAAACTCAACAACAACAACCCTAAACTATTTCTAAGCCCAATTCCGTCCAGTTCTCCTAAAAAATTGCAAGAAAAACGAGCAAAATCAACCAAGGAGAGATGGAGAGAAAACCTAGGTTTTGGATTTGAGAAAATCCATATTCCCTTCCGATTTTTTATTGTTCGTGCAGTTTGTTGTTGAAATCTTGTGTAGAATTCGATTTGCTTCACTTTGGGATGAAGAATCGCTCGAATTGGTTACCGGATAACGAATCACGAGGGTAGGGAATTTTCGGCGTGGTTTAGGGCGTGAAAGGCTGAAATTGTGAGAGATTTTTGAAGAAGAAGAGCTTATATAGTGGGCATAAAAGTCTTGAAAACCACGGCCTATCGGGGTGTTCCACGGCCGTGGTAATGTACGAAACCCGTGGTTTTTGGCATTTTTTTTCTTTAGCTACGGCCTGCTTTTCCACGGTCCAAAATGGAATTCCACGACCGTGGTTTTTTACGGACACCCGTGTAATCCTCTGATCTTTGCCAAAAATCCAAGTTTCGTCATTCTTTCGGCTTTTCCTCTCTTCTTTTGCTCATTCCTTATTCCTAGCATCCAAATACACAAACATACCGGAAGGTATCGAAGGAAAACAAACAAAAACATCTAAACTAATCTAATCTAAGAAGAAAACAAAAAAAAAGCAAGAATGCAATACCTTGGGTTGCCTCCCAAGAAGCGCTTAGTTTTGGGTCCGTAGCAAGACCGTTCCTTTGTAGAAGTGAGGACAATCGGAGTGATTTCCTCAGCTTGGAGCTCTAGTGAGTACTTCTTGAGTCGTTGACCGTTCACCTTGAAACTTCCGCACTTCTCACCCCATACTTCAACTGCACCATGGGGAAAAACACGTTTAATCACATAAGGTCATGTCCAACGAGATTTAAGCTTACTTGGAAAGAGCCGAAGTCTAGAATTGAGGAGGAGAACTTGGTCTCCTTTTTTGAGGTCCTTTTGAATGATATGCTTATCATGCCAACGCTTCTCTCTTTCTTTGTAGATCTTGGCGTTCTCATAAGCGTTAAAACGGAGTTCTTCTAGCTCGTTAAGATCCAAGAGGCGCTTCTCGCCTGCTTCCTTCATGCTGAAGTTCAACCACTTTACAACCCAATACGCTTTGTGTTCCAGCTCTACTGGGAGATGACAAGACTTCCCATACACAAGGTTGTATGGTGTTGTGTCGATGTGAGTCTTGTATGCTATCCTATACGCCCACAATGCGTCATCCAGCTTCAGTGACCAATCTTTTCTTGTTTTTGACACCGTCTTCTCAAGGATTCCTTTGATTTCTCTATTTGAAATCTCCACTTTTCCACTTGTTTGTGGATGATAGGGTGTGGCGATCTTGTGAGTCACCCCATACTTAGCTAGTAGAGCTTTGAATCGTCGGGCTATGAAGTGTGAACCTCCGTCACTAATGATGGTTCGTGGTGTCCAAAACCTTGGGAAAATAGTTCTATTAAAGAACTTGACAACCACCATAGCATCGTTAGTTGGAGGGGCAATATCTTCAACCCATCTCGAAACATAATCTACAACAAGAAGTATGTATTGGTTCCCGCAAGATGATGGGAATGGTCCCATGAAATCGACTCCCCAAATTTCAAAGAGTTCCACCTCTTGAATGTTGTTGAGAGGCATCTCATTCCTCCTAGAGATATTTCTTGTTCTTTGACAAGCATTGCAACAAGCAACGAAGGTTTGCACATCCTTAAATAAAGTAGGCCAAAAGAATCCGGATTGCAATACCTTAGTGCTAGTTTTATGAGAACTAGCGTGTCCTCCACAAGGAAGTGAATGACAATGACGAATGACACTTTGCATTTTGTCTTCAAGCACACATCTTGTAATGATGCCGTCATGACCTCTTTTGAAGAGTAGAGGTTCATTCCAATAGTATTGGCGGACATCCCTAAAGAACTTCTTTCTTTGTGCGTAGGATAGTCCGGGAGGTATTTTATGACAAACCAAATAATTTATAAAATCAGCAAACCAAGGTTCGTTACCTCTAGAAATCTTATCGATACATTCTTCCATTATGTGCAATTTTTCGTCCGGGAAGGAGTAATCAATGGGTAAGTCGTCACTTGTGGTGTGTGATAGACGACTTAAGTGATCCGCAACCGAATTTTCGGACCCTTTCTTGTCGCGAATCTCTAGATCGAATTCTTGGAGAAGAAGAATCCATCTAATCAGCCTTGACTTTGCATCTTTCTCGGCAAGCAAATACCGTATTACTGAATGATCCGTGTATACAATCACCTTCGCTCCTACAAGATAAGAACGAAACTTTTCAAAAGCATATACAACGGCAATAAATTCCTTTTCTGTCGTGGCGTAGTTGAGCTGCGCTTCATCTAGCTTCTTGCTAGCATAGTAGATGGCATGAGTGCGGCCATCTTTCTTTTGTTGAAGCACCGCTCTAACAGCTACATCACTTGCATCACACATAACCTCGAACGGGAGATTCCAGTCCGAAGGTTGGATTATTGGGGCTGAGATTAGGGCTTCTCGAATCTTATAGAAAGCATCTAAATATTCCTGTGAAAAGTCAAAAACAACATCCTTCATCAATAGATTAGTTACGGTTTAGAAATTTTCGAAAAATCTTTGATGAATCTCCTATAAAATCCTACAGTCCTAGGAAACTCCTTATCCCCTTTACTGAAGATGGAGGAGGAAGCTTCTCTATCGTCTTGATCATAGCCTTGTCAACTTCGATCCCTCTATTGGAGATCAAATGTCCTAACACAATGCCTTCTCTAACCATGAATTGACACTTCTCCCAATTTAGAAGAAGGTTAGTGTCTTCACATCTTTGCAAAACAAGAGAAAGGTTAGCAAGACAATTATCAAAGGAGGAACCATAAACTGAAAAATCATCCATAAAGACTTTAATGATTTCCTCAATGTATTCAAAGAAGATGGCCATCATGCACCTTTTAAAGGTGGCTGGAGCGTTACAAAGTCCGAATGGCATCCTCCTATAAGCAAACGTACCCCATGGGTACGTGAATGTGGTCTTCTCTTGATCATCCGGGTGGATCGGAATCTGAAAGAAACCACTATAACCGTCAAGGTAACAAAAATAGGAATGTTTTGCTAACCTCTCAAGCATTTGATCGATGAATGGTAGCGGGAAGTGATCCTTCCTCGTCGCATTGTTTAGCTTGCGGTAATCGATGCACATCCTCCATCCTGTTACCGTTCTTGCCGGAATGAGTTCGTTGTTCTTGTTGGTCACAACGGTCATTCCTCCCTTCTTCGGGACAACTTGAACGGGGATCACCCACTTGCTATCGGAGATAGGATAGATGATACCTGCGTCAAGTAACTTAAGGATTTCCTTCTTCACGACCTCTTTCATGATCGGATTTAACCTTGAGGTTGACGTCAAGGTTTGTAATCCTCTTCCATTAGAATCTTGTGCATACATAAATATGGTTTAATTCCTACAATATCCTCTATGGTGTAGCCTAGAGCTCTCTTATGTTTCCTCAAAATAGCCATAAGCTTTTCATGTTCATCTTTACCCAACTTTGAACTAACAATAACGGGAAACGTAGAATTAGTTCGAAGAAATGCGTACCTAAGATGTGTGGGAAGCGGCTTCAATCCAAGGTTGTTGATACCTTTGGAGTGTCTTGGGGGCCGGCTGATGTCTCCTTGGAAGTCTCCAAGGGTGTGGAAGTGTTGGAAGAAGAATCATGGATGATTGTAGAAAGAACGGAGTTGTCTTCAGTATTTTCCAAAACCACGGTGCCACTGTTACTTCCACGGCCGTGGTTTCTGTCTTGGGGGCCGTGGAATGTGGTTTGAATTAAATCTTTTCTCTCGACATAACTTTCCACGGCTGGAATAGGTGAAACCACGCCCGTGGAAAAGCACGATTGGCCGTGGTTTCTAACGTTTTTGGAGCCATCGTACAATTTTTTGAATTCTTCAGTTTGCACTTCTTTTAGCTCTTCCAAAGCATCAACCTCAACATTACAATCCTCTTCTTCTCCTTTTTCCATGATGCTCATGGTTAGGACCTTTTGCAATGGATCTTTAAACAAGATCGAACTTACTTCCTCTCTAGATGCCTCTTCGTCATAGATGTTGAACATATCCTCTCCAAGCGCAGGTTCTTTCGCCAAAGTTGAGAGAATAAATTCAACCTTCTCTTCTCCTATATCGAAGGCTAGTCTAGCATTCTTGCAATCTACCATACAACCGGAGGTTCAAGAAAGGGTCTCCCGAGTATGATCGGGACTGGACAATCTGCAGGAATGTCAAGTACAACAAAATATATAGGAATATAGAACTTACCAAGCTTGACCGGTACGTCTTCAATGATTCCCACGGGTCGAGTTATGGATCGATTCGCCATGTATACATCATCTTCACCGGTTTAGGTTCACCTAAACCTTTTAGGTGAACCTAAACCGGTGAAGAACTTGGGTTGCGGGTGGGTGGTTGTTACACCACTTCTAGTTGTAATAGCCATCACCCTTCCTTTCGGATTGTCCTCCGTCTTTCCGGGAACCTTCCCTTGATCTCTAGGAACTTCTCCGGCTTTGCTGAAATATTGGTTTTCTAAAGCTTTTGGTGCTTTATCATCCGAAGTGATATGTTTCTCTAGTCCTTGGAGTTGTCCGAAAATTGTCGCCAGCATAGCATCATGCTTATGCTTCTCCGGTTTGCTTGAATTATTTGATGTTTGTTCCTGACTTTTCAAAGGAGTAGAAGAAGAAGAAGGCGATGCTAGTTTATTTTCAGCATGTGAATAGGGATTACCGGGATTTTGTTGGTTAGGTCTCCAATTGTTGTTGGAGTTCCTATTGTTGTTGTTCCAATTATTGTCCCGGTAGTTGTTCCTATTCCCTTGGTTGTTGTTCTCCCTTCCTAGGTAGCCAACGTCCTGCTCCTTCGTCTTTTGAAGGATGGATTTTACGAGTTCCTTTAGCTCTTTGATTTCATTATTGAGGGAGAAAATTTGAGCTTGAGCTGTTGGATTTAATTTTGCTCCTTGGTCTCCGGAACTTCGATTCCCATCATCGGCTTTCCTTTGGGAATACCTCTCAATCACTTGGACATGCTTCTCAATGAAGTCCCAAGCGTCATCCTCTCTCATGTCCATGAATGTTCCGCAAGAAAGGGATTGAAGGTTGAATTGCGTTTCCACATCCATCCCCTTGTAGTAGATCTCCAATAATTCCATCTTTGAAATGCCATGGTGCGGGTAATGCAATAGAAGATCTTGAAAACTTTCCCAAGATTTAAACAAGCTTTCGTTAGGTTTCATGTAAAAAGCATTTATCTGACCTCTCAACGCCGCCGTTTTGGATGGCGGAAAGAACTTGGTGAGGAGTTCCGAAGTCAAATCCTCCCATGTGTTAAGTCTTCCAGCTAGAAGAGCTTGGTACCAAGCTAAAGCCTTGTCCTTCAAAGAGAAGAAGAACGGTTTTATCTTGTAATTGTTGTTAACAACCCTCTTCGGCTTCATTGTATCCATAAGATTCTTGAAGTTTTGTAAGTGTTGGTGTGGAGATTCAGCATCCGTTCCACCAAATTGACTTTGGTGAACCATGGTAATAACTTGCGGGCTATATCCGAAATCCTGGGCGTCTTCCCCTCCGAAATTCACACCTAAACAGCGTGGTTGCTGAATTGGATCCATCCGTTGCCCAAAATTTCGTGGTTCATCCTCGACATTAGCGGCTCTCACATCTCTAGCAGGAATGCGAGGATCAACATGTGCTCTTGGATTATCACGGATTAGATGGATTATTCGGTCAATATCCTGTAGCTCCGGCATGTCATCATCGTCGGATGATTCAGCTCTAATAGATTTAGTTGACTTAGCTTTCTTACTTCCGGCGCCTTTATCTAATTTCATTTGTAGAATCATCGCCCTAAGCTCGTCAATTTGAGCTTGATTTCTCTCTCGATCAGCCCGAGCAATAACTTGCTCCTCAAGATGTAGTCTTTCACTTGTATTCAATTGAGCTCTAGTCTGATCCAACTCTTGTCGGTTGTTCTTCTCGTTATGTTCAGCCATCCTTTTCTCCCTTAAATTTTGCTTCAATATTTTCTCAAGTTCGGGATCAAAAGGGACAAGGTCTTTCACGAATCTAGACCTTTGCATACACCTAAAAATTCTGCAAAATCACTCAAAAAGAAAGATCAAATAACAAGAGTAAAGCTCTCAAGCTCGACAACCGAGAGCCGAATTTGGCCTAAACCAAATCCACGGCAACGCCGCTAAAAACTTGTTCGCTCTAAAGTGTGCATGCAAATAAGTTTTAAATTTATAAAACTGAAATCAAAGCAAGCGAACCCGCAGTGTACGGATCGGCATAGTAAAGCAAGAATTCCAGAGTATCGAACTCAGGGATTTGGGGGGAACAAAATCAGTTCACTAATTGTCAAGCAAGTAAAATACAGAAGCTTTGAAAATAATATTGGGAAAACAACAATTCTAAAGATCCGGATGTCCAATTGTGGCAATCGATTCAAGATATTCTAAAGATGTAAGGACTGAGTCGGGATTGCCAATGTATTTCTAATATAAGGTTATGTACGGTGAAGTTCCAAACCCATATGTCTCACCCAAAGACTCTCTCTATAGAGGTTATTGAGGCTGCAGTATAGAAAGGCTCAAAGGATAAGAATTACTCTCAAATACACATGCCCAAACCCAAGGAAATCAAAGATAAGCCAAAACGGTTAAGGTTGTGACACTCGAAACCGAAATAGACGGTGTTAAGTCTCACTACTACCTAGGAAAGGTAAACCAAGTCTAGATTAAAGCTAATCTTTAACTTTGGATTAAAGCAAAAGCAAGGGTCGTACGACAGATGAAACCGCGGCTAGATCTTAAAGAACCACGGCCGTGGAATTCAAGAACAGCCCGTGGAAAAGTTCGCGGACGAGGTTTCTCGCAACTCAAAAGGTCCAATCTGTTTTGGTTCAATCTATCATCATCTAAGCCACAACTATCAACCCTTCACCTTAGAAATTCTGAAGGGTTTTAGCCAACAATCATTGTCATTGAATCAAAAATCGAATTCAAAAGGGTAAAACCTCGAAAACTCAATAATAACTGAACAATCAATCTTAAATCAAACCAAAGAGTATATATGTTCAATGTATGCGGAATAGGGAACTGAAAACTTCACAATAATCTCTAGGAACAATGAAGAACGGGATGTCAATCCGTCTTCGAAAGGAATCCTAAGATCTTCTCCAAGTACGCAATCTCAAAATGCGTCCTTCTCGGAATCTTCCCTGTATACAATAAGATCTTCCTAAGCAATACTTCGAAAATGTTCTCCGTGTGGGATGTATGTGACCTCCTTGTTTTCTCCTTTCTTCAGCCTTCTTATAGGGGAAAAATAGGGTTACAAAAAGCCCGATAACTGCCGCTAATGTGGCAAGTATAACATGTAAGAGCCTTAGTCCTTGGAGCCTAGGAGCCTTGTTGAGCCTTAGCTGGGTCATAGTTGGACTTTGTCAGCCGCCCTAGTGGACCCTGAGAGCCACCCCCGCGCCTCAGGTAAGCCGCCCCTACGCCTCAGGTAAGCCGCCCCTGTGCCGTGCTTGATCCGCCCCTGCGGGATTGTGCGGCTGTAGCCACCTTTGTTGACCTCTTGACCTTGCTTTTGGGATAGCTTCCTATATAAGCTTCCCAACCTTCAGATGAAGGGTTTCTCCACTTCATTCCAGCTCCTTCATCTCGCTTATGTTCTTGTTCTCCTTCATCTTCTCCTCTTGATTTCTCTTTGATCTTGTGAGAGAGTTTTTGTGAGTTTGTGTTGGTTTGAAGCTTGGATGATCTTGAGCTTGTGGCTAAGGTTGATGTTGTGTGTTGTTGTTGATGTTTTGAGGTGGTGAGGTGTGCTATAGCTCCTAGTTGCTGCTTAGGGCTGCTGTGGTAAGTTCTTCACCCCATCCTTCTTCTTTCTTCCTTCTTGCTTCTTTCTTCCATTCTAGCTTAGGATCACAAGCTAGACTTGTGTTGGATCCTTTTCTAGCCGTTTTAATGATCATATATGTGTATATATGTTTGTGTTATGCTGCTGTGTGATGGAGAAGTGAAGAGAGTCAAGAGAAAGATCGAAGAGAAGTCGGGGCCGACCTTCTGCACAGACAGCCGCCCCTGCGCCTGCCTTGAGTTGCACATGCGCCTTGTGTGTGAGCCGCCCCTACGCCCTGAGCCATCCGCCCATGCGCTTGACTTGTTCAGCGCCCCTGCGTCCTTTGTTTCCGCTGGTGCGTCCAGGGCATACCTTGTTGGTATGATTCTTTCTTCCTTTCCTTTAACCTTTGCTTAGATGATAGCTAGGCTAGCTTAGTTAGGATGAGTTATATGTTGAAGATGTGCCTTAGGCACTTGTGTTGATGTTAAGGATAAGCCTTAGGTATTTGTGAGCATGTTATGATCTTGAGGTTTAGATTGAGATTGTAGGTTGGTTATGGTTATGGAGACGAGTCTCCTAACCCTTGTAGTATGTGATATTGTGTTCCTTGCTATTGCAGACGTTGATTACTTCCCCAAAGGGGAAGCTGTGACGGGGTATTGGATACGAGTATTACAGGTAAGTCCATAGGACTTACTTAGCGTTCAGTTATGGATTTGTGTGATTGTGATGGTTGTGTGTGTTCATATGATTGTGCATTTACAACTTAAACTGGACTAGGACGACCTTTTATTACATTAAATGGCCCAAGTGTATTATAACGGGTCGTGACCACATATGCCTCCGCTCGAGGGTAGGAGGGGGTGCCTGGAAGCTAGTAACACAGGGGGGGACGAGTGATGATCACCCCCATGCAAAACCCCTGTGTTAACGGGACGAGGTTCTTTAGGTTCCTCGTGTCACAAGATAAGTTGAATTAGTAATGGAATAACATAATTGAAAGATAATAAATGAATGTGTGTGGCATTGTATGTATGAGATGTTGATGTGTGTTTGTGCTATTACCTTCATGCTTATTCATTGTTTTAGCTAACGGTGTATACCGTGTTGTAGATGATTTGCAGGTTAGGAAGATTGTAGAGTGAGCCAGATGGTGTGACCAGCTGAGGACTTCTGTACAATAGGATGCGTGGGTTATGCTTTGTACTCGGCTTTTTGTTTGTAAACACTTTTGATGTATCTTATGCAGCTTTTATGTATTTGGTTTTAATCTACATGTGCCTTGTTGTAAGATCTAGTGAACTTGTTGTCAGGCTAGGGTCAAGATCCATTGTGAGATCTTAGCCCAATGAAGCACTCCGAGTCTCGTTGATTTGGGGTTTACAAAGTTGGTATTAGAGCCTTAGGTTGACAACAATGGCACTTGCTATCTGCAATAAATGTAGAGTGGATAAATAAACAAAACCCACATGGGGTCTGACTTTTCAAATGGTTTTGGTTTTAAAGCGAGTACAGATGTTTTGGGATAGTATGTACAAAAGCCGTCACCCATATGAGGATCTCGATAGCATATATATATAGATATCTCTTATGTGCTGATGTGCGTGCATGTACTATTAAGTATTATATATATATATATATATATCTATACATATGGCCTATATATAGCCTTATAAGATTTGGTGTATATTTTCTACAGATGGCTCAGACTAGAGGAGTATCCGTAGTGGACGAGGTAGGGGTATACCCCCTCTTCCTCCAGTAGTGCTAAGTCAGGGACCATTTTATGTTGTTGTTCCACCAATGACAGAGGACAAGTTTGAAGAGGCTGATCATGTCTCTATGAGTAGATCCGAGTTTCAAGAATACATGTCCCAAGTATAAGAGCCTGTAATAGCGGGTAGACCTACACCGGATTTACCAACATCTGCAGGATCAACTGAAGCTTCCGGATCAGAGAAGAAGAAATGGAATGAAGCAATTAGTGAAGAAGCCAAGATGATAAATGTTGGACCAAGTCAGATATCTGGACAATCAAGCGGTCCTTTGGCCATGAAGACGACTGACAAGGAACAACGGTGTTTTAATTGCGAGAAGTTAGGACACCGGCGAGCTGTGTGCCCAAAGACGCTAGTAACATGGTTCACGTGTGGTAAGGCAGGGCATAGAGCGAAATTTTGCCAACAGGGCAAGACACTGCCTCTACAAGTTCCTTCCCGGGGTAAGATCACTAAGAGTAGACAACGAAGATCGAGTTACCCTTCAGTTGTACGGGTTGCAAGGATGAGACAATTGCGTTTTAACTGTGGCTATCCAGATCATTTGCGCTATGAGTGCCCCTTGGCACCAATAGCTTGCTTCACCTATGGTAAACTAGGCCATCTGGCCCCTTTCTGTCAATAAGTTGGTGTTTTGTCTTAGCAAGGCCTTCCTCTTTCCGGTGTAGAAAGAGTGGAAGTGCAGGCCATGGCTATGACCTCAGTGATACCTGAGGAGCATAGATCCAAGCTTGAGTGATGATATACCATGGAACTTCTGACGTTAACTGTTACAGGTACCATTCTTATTAATGGTTTACATAGTGGAGTTTTGTTTGTAGTGAGTGCTGTGCACTTTTTGTCTTTCGATGCATGCGTTAATAGTGGACTGTGGAAACATTAGAAGGTAGACTTTCCTTTACAGGATTACCAGTTAGGGGTCTGAGGTATCAGTGCGACATATGGTTGTCCCATTTGTTCTAGGACTTGTGTATGGTTTGTAGACTTCTTTGTCATGCCGTAAGTGCATGAAGAAGTCATGATGCGTATGGTTTGGATGAATAGATTTTATGCTGTGTTAGATATTAGTAGGAAGACTATTATAGCCTTTAGTGAGATGGATTAAATAGAGGTCTTCCGAGGTTAAGGCCTTTGATGAGACGGGTTTGCTATCAGATCTACACAAGCAGCGAACTGATAACACAAGGATGTGATGTCTTCTGGTGTTATACCATGAAGGAGTGAGATAGTCTAATACTGGAAGGTATTCCAGTGGTTTATGAGCTTATAGACGTGTTACTAAACCGTCTAGTTGCCGCCCTAGCGGAGTGTGGACACTGTAGCGAGTTGAAGTATGATATGAAACTGATTGGGAAGGCCCATATCATATGACGCCTGTTAAGATGTTGTAATTGATGACTTGAAGAGTTGGCTGAGACGGGCTTTCTTCACCCTAGTGTATTAAATGTCTCGTATTGACGACCTGATGGGTCAGCTTTAAGTAGCAATGGTGTTTCTCAAGATTGAGTTATGCTCGAGTTATAACCAATTGAGGATAAGAGAG
The DNA here is from genome assembly GCA_033239045.1 of Fagopyrum esculentum. NCBI lineage: Eukaryota > Viridiplantae > Streptophyta > Magnoliopsida > Caryophyllales > Polygonaceae > Fagopyrum > Fagopyrum esculentum. The sequence continues at coordinate 91,859,935 of BSUD01000004.1, read as the reverse complement.
TAGAATGTGCGTCAGACGGCATTTCGGACTCAATATGGCCACTAAAAGTTTGTAGTGATGCCATTCGGGCTCACGAATGCGCCCGTTGTCTTTAGAGAGTTGATGAATGATATATTCATCGACTTTTTTGATCAGTTTGTGATGGTCTTTGTAAACGATGTCCTAGGGTATTCTCGTAGTAGAGAGGAACATGCAAGACATCTGAGGACAGTAATGCGAGTTGTATGAAATAGAGAACTGTATGCCAAGTCTCTAAGTGCTAGTTCTGGATACCGGAAGTAGGATTTCTGGGTCATGTTGCTTCTACTGATGGGATCAAAATTAATTCAGCAAAGAGCGAGTCTGTAACAGTGTGGACGACACCGACGAATGTCAAGGTAGTGCGGAGCCTCCTTGGCTTAGCCGCTTTTTACCAACGGTTTGTGGAGGGATTCTCTGTGATTGCCGTCCACTTACCAGCCTGTTAAAGAAGACTATCCGGTTTGTATGGTCTGAGCCGTGTACTCAGGGTGAGGAGCTGAAGAGATGGTTGACTTTTGCCCCTATTTTGGCACAGCCGGAGGGCACAGAAGATTTCGTAATTCCCAGTGACGTATCCGAGCTGAGCTTGGAATGTATTCCGATGTAGTGTGGCAGAGTGGTAGCGTGCGCTTCTCGACAGTCGAAGAGGTATGCGTAGATCTACCCGACTCATAATCTGGAGTTGGCAGTGTCAGTTCATGCTTTGAAGATCTGGAGACATTACCTTTATGGTGCTACATGTCAAATCTTCACACACCATAAGAGTCTGAAGTACATTTCCACGCAGCAGGAATTAAATAACCGCCAGCGTCGATGGTTTGAGTTGATCAAGGACTTTGACCTTGAGATTTTGTATCATCTTGGCAAGGCGAATGTAGTAGCTGACGCCTTGAGCAGGAAGACGCCTTGAGAGAATGCGATTGCCAAACTTACTCTACAGACTCGGCTTCAGAGAGATCTAGCCTGGCTAGAGATGGACATCCAGTATCCTGATGAGGATGCCCAGTTGGTTGCATTAGAGGTTCTACCTGGTCTGTTGGATGAGATCCAACAGAAGCAGGGGACCTGCCCAACCCTGATGTGGATTAGAGAAAGGATGTCTTATGGTGAGGCATCATAGTTCTCTATTGGAGCAGATGGAGTTATGAGGCGCCATGATCGCATTTGTGTACCTACTGATGCAGAGATGAGACAGCGGATTGTTTACCATTAAGCGTGCGTGCAAATAAGCTTTAAATTTATAAAATTAGAATCAAACAAGCGAACCCGCAGTGTACGGATCGGCGTAGTAAAGCAAGAATTCCAGAGTGTCGAACTCAGGGATTTGGGGGGAACAAATTTAGTTCGCAAATCATCAAGCAAGTAAATGTAATAAGCTTTGCAAATATTGGGAAAACAGCAACCCTAAAGATCCAGGTATCTAATTGTGGCAATCGATTCAAGATATACTAAAGAACTAAGGACAGAGTTAAGAGTTGCAAAGGTATGCTAAAGTAAAGCAATGTACGGTGAAGTTCCAGAACTTTATATGTCTTATCTAAGGACACTCTCTATAAAGGTTGTTGAGGCTTCAGTATAGAAAGGATCTATAGACAAGAATTAATCTCAAATACCCAAACTTGTAACCCAAGGATCAAAACTAACTAAAACGATTAAGGTTGTGACACTCGAAATCGAAATAGAGGGTGATGAGTCTCACTACTACCTAGAAAAGGGTAAACCAAGACTAGATTAAAGCTAATCTTTAACCTTGGATCAAAGTAAAAGCAAAGTTCGCAAACTAGGGTAAATCACGGGCAGATCTTGAATTCCACAGCCGTGGAAGTCCAAGAGCAGACCGTGATCTTGGTTCGTCGACGAGATCTCTCTAACTGTCAAGGTCCAATCAATTTACGATCGATCTATCATCATCTAAGCCACAACTATCAACCCTCCACTTTAGAATTGCTAAAGGGTTTTAGCCAATAACCATAATCATGATATCAAAAATCAATTTAAGAAGAATGAAAGATGAAAACCCTCGAAAACTCGAATATAACTCAAAGTCAATCTCTAATCCAAAACACAAATGGAATACTCAATGGATTCAGAATATAACACAAAACATCACAATAATCTTAGGCAAGCACGAAGAACAGGTTGTCAATCCGTCTTCAATATCAAAACCTAAGAGAAAGGGCGCAACTTCCGCCACACACAATCTTCGGGAATCCAAATTGCCGGCGCTTCCGCAAAGTTCCTAGCGAAACCCTAGGCTAACTCTCCCAAAGCGAGGTTTGCGGCCGTCACGTATCCGCAAGATCCAACGCCAATGTTACGGGAATAGGTCGTAAGCACCGATGTCCAAAACTCTCTTCTCTGGCCTTTTTATAAGACGGAGTAAAAGTAACCGTCCCGGCCCATCACGTGAATAACGTGGTAAATGAATACTCATCAAAAGATCGCCTAAAACACGGTCTTAAGGGGTTCCACGACCGTGGTTTAGGGCGTGGAATTGGATTACGGTGTCTCTCATCTTCCACGACCGTACTTTAGGCCGTGTAACTCACTGGAATGCTCCACGCTCATGATGCCAAGATCCACGGCCGTGGTTTAGGGCGTGGACTCTTCTACGGCCGTATTTTAGGGCGTGGAAGCTTAGATTGCTTGTGGTTTCCTTTGCTTCGTGTCATTCTTCATCCCAGTCCTTCTTTGACTTCCTTGATGTATTCCTAATCCTTGGATATGCTTAAATCCTCTCTTATCTCTCTCAAATGGTCCGATTTCAGCTCTTATTCACCTATAATCAATTACAAACTAATGTAGACCTCCATATCAAAAATATAGATAAACAAGCTAGTAAATGCTTCAATACCTTATCCATGAACACTATAATGAATGAAAAACAACTAGAATGAGTGCCTAGAATATCGCAATATTTCATGCTAACAAAATACCCCATACTTGTCACTTTCTTGTCCTCAATCAAGGTCTTTGAAAACTTAGAACACAAGTTAGGATGAAATATGCATGCAAACTCAAAAACAAAACATCTTTTAGGTAAGTGTGCTTCTAGTCAATAGATCATTCTCAAACCTTGCTTCATTCACTCTTGAAACACTTATATACATAAACCAAAGAATGTAGAGTAAAGAAACATCTTGAATTGGTTAAACTTTAAGGAAAACGTCATAACCTTCAAGCATTATCAAAATCAAGCATAAGAAACTTCAATTTAGATCACCAAGTCAAATAACATTCTTTTGATCTTAAGGACTTCCAAGTAAGGTCTAGAATGTGGTAGGGTGGGAAACTTATAAAGGATGTGATGCATGAATCCGGGAAAGTGGACAACTAACTCTTTTCTTTTTACTTTGCTTTGTAACACCATCAACTTTAAGCTTTGCTCTCTTCCTTTTCATATTATTTTTCGACTTTACTTTTGGAGTTATGGACAGCGGTGCACAAAAACCGAAGCCTAGGAGATTGCCGTTTCTCAAATTTCGAGATCCCTCAAACCCTTGATGCACATACCATAATCCGCTAGGAATATCGCTCAATCCGATTTGGCAAGACACAAACACTCGGCTATGTGAATGGTGCCGAGTTACTCATCGCCATGATTGACTTCCCCAAACCTATTATTTCTATTCTTTGCATGCAAACAATTGCTTTCATGGCCCTCCCACATCAAATATGCCAAAACACAACTCCTCCAAATTCTCGGATAGGTAAGGGAGGCAATTATTTCATTGAGGGGCTGAATGAACAAAGAAAGGAGAAAGAAAGATCTAATTGCCTTAATAATCTCATAAAGAAGTATAAGAACTCATCATTTGATTTCAACCTTGATTTGTCAATATGATTTAGATAAAACTCTTCACATTATGAAACTTGCAAGAAAGGATAATCAACACATTCAATTCCTTTTCAATTCATTATTCGTTTAGGCATACAATTGTCATCTAAAGTTCAATCCGCAAGTGGTAACTATCATAGAAATCATCTCAACTCTTAGAAGCACAAAACCTTTATAGAATTTTTCGAATATTTTCACATTTTTATGGGTTTTTCAAAAGCTTTTTCATGCAATGCAATATTGAAATGTATGACTATGAAATGAAACATGCAAAGTGTTCTCGATCAAGGCAAGCAAAGTGAGTAGAGTTATTACAAACGATAGTCACACCCCACCCCATACTTGAGACAAACATTGTCCCCAATGTTCAAAAAGAAATAAGGAAAAGGAATAAAAGAAAAATGAACTCACTAGAAGGCGGTAGGGCGGCTGAAACTGTCAACTGGCATAGCTCGTCACTGCGGTGGAGGCGGTGGTGGAAACGGGAAGAAGTCGGAGCTGAAGTTCCGCCCAAACTACTGGCGGTAGATGTCCCTCATCATTCGGTCATGCTCATCAGCCCGTACATCTCTAGCGTCCTGGCGGATCTCCAATCTACCGACCCTCCTGGAAAGGTCGGTAGCCCACTCCGGTAGCTGCTCATACCATGCCGGTGCCTCGCTGTACCATACAGGTGCATCCCGTGGGGCCGGTGCTACTGGTGGTTGTGCATACCATGGTGGCGGAGCTCCCATCCACTCCGGCTGTGCTCCATACCAAGCAGGAGGAGTCTCCATCCATGTCGGTCTCTCGCTCACACTGGCACGGCGAGAGGAGGAAGCACCGAAAGGTCTAGAAGGGCGGGGAGACTGTCTAGGTGGGTCCGGGAAGATGTCCGGCTGATCTGGAAAGGTAACAAAATCCTGCTCCTCACCTTCTCCTATATCCTCATCAACATTAGCAGCTGGAATCTCATCAGGGATGTAAGCAGGTGCAGCTAGCCTATTCGCATGCATAGCAGCGAAAGTCTCCTTCCAATTATGGCGTCCGACCATAATGGAATACTCGGAAAGCCATGGAATGCCTCTACCTCATCTATTCTACCATGGCATAGCAACAGTAGGTGGACCTCGGTGCCTAGGAAAGATCAAACCTATAGTCATAAGGCTCTTGAGACCCAAAGGTCTCGCCGTTATCCTAGTCCAAGCGGAGCAATCAATCCCAAGCTGCATAGCTATGTGGGTAACTATCCCACCATATCCAATGTTCCTGGCCCTCTTGTTCTTAAGCTTACTAATGGTGGAAGCTAAGAGGGTGGCACAATCGGCGGGTCTACCGTGTAGCATGGAGTAGAGAAGAAACAGCTCATCGGTCTTAATCTTTTGGGGGGTCTCGGTCCTAGGGAATAGGCACTCGGAAAGGACCCTATGAGTTATCTTCAAGGCTAAGTGGTAGATGAGCTTAGCCTTGGTATCAGTTGGTTGCCAGCGGTCCTCGCTAGCGTAAATCATAGCAATGTCTTCCCAAAAGTCCTTAGCGTATACACCGCTAGGGAAACGACCGTTAAAGGTCTCATGGAACCCAAAGAAGGCTCCGACCTGCTGGATGGAGAAATCATAGTCCGTCTCCATCAATCGAAAGGATCTTGTCCTATCGACGTGGATATGCTCGAAGGAGATAACAAACTCCCTTGTAATTTCCTCATAAGCATCCGCTCTAATAGCGGAGAAAACAATCATTCCGGCTCTATCCAAGATCCATGTCAAATCATGAACCACATTAAGTGGCTCCAACTCCTCAAGCAAGAGGTATCTAGGTCCTATGACCAGTCTTTCCTTGATCTTTGCTAAAGCATCGAGATAGTTAGGGTGAATGGTTGGGATTCTAGGGCGTGGAGGTGATGGTTCACTAGGAGGGGCATGGGAAGAGGAGGAACTATTACCCTTTCTCTTCTTTTTCTTTCCTGCACTTCTCGTGAACATTTTCTCAAAATCAGAAAAAACCACGGTCTGTTCTTATGTTTCCACGGCCGTGGAAGTCCCGGAGACCGTGATTCGGCTCTGAATTGCTCAAATCTCAATCAAATCAACATCAAACTCAGCAGAACCTGTCCTAGACTAATTCCAATCTCAATCCTATGCAAATTCCTCTAAGTTCTTGCGAAAATTTAGCCCGAATTGACAAACAAGAGAAGAGGAGTAAAAACCTAGGTTTTTACTCCTCTTTGAAACCAAATTCCGCTTTCTTGATGAATTGTTCACTTGTTTTGTCGATTGGATCTTGTAGAGGAATGAGTTTGCTCCACTTTTGCACCAAGAATCGTTCGAAACGATTACCGAATAAGGATTTGTGAGAGGGGGAGAATTTTCGAAGTTTAGGGTGTGGAAAGAGGCGTGGTAGAGGGATTTTGTGCTGTTTTTGTGAAGGAAGGTGGTTTATATAGTGGCCGTAAAATTTTTTGAAAATCACAGTCACTCAGGGGTTTCCACGGTCGTGGTTTTGTACGGACCCGTGGTTTTTGGTGATTTTTCTTAGATTTTGAAGAATTACGGTCACTGTAGCCTCCATGACCGTGGTTTAGGGCGTGAAACTCTTTGTAATGTGCCAAAGTCCGAGTTTCGTCAATTTCTTCCAATTTTTTCCTTTCCCATTGCCTATTCCACTACTCCTACATCCAAAAACATAACATACCGGAAGGTATCGAGGGCAAAAACAAAGCAAAAACGTCTAAACTAATCTAACCTACGAATGACAAACAAAAGCATAAGTGCAATACCTTGAGTTGCCTCCCAAGAAGCGCTTGTTTAATGTCCATAACTAGACCGTACTTGCACCTATTCGAGTGCGGTAGGTTGGAACTCCTCAGTTTGGAGTTCCGGTGAGTACTTCTTAAGTTGTTGACCGTTCACCTTGAAGCTTCCGCCCTTGTCACCCCATACTTCAACTACGCCATGGGGAAAACATGTTTTATTAGATAAGGTCCAGTCCAACGAGATTTAAGCTTACCTGGAAAGAGCCGAAGTCTTGAATTGAAGAGGAGAACTTGATCTCCTTCTTTGAGATCCTTTGGAATGATATGCTTATCATGCCAACGCTTCCCTCTCTTTATAGATCTTGGCGTTGTCGTAGGCGTTTAAGCGAAGTTATTCAAGCTCTTTAAGGTCCATGAGGCGCTTCTCGCCCGCTTCCTTCATGCTCAAGTTCAACCACTTTACCGCCCAATACGCCTTATATTCCAACTCTACCGGTAAGTGACAAGACTTCCCATACACAAGGTTGTATGGTGTCGTAGCTATGGGAGTCTTGTAGGCAGTCCGGTATGCCCACACTGCATCGTCTAGCTTCAAAGACCAATCTTTCCTTGTCTTCGAAACTATTTTCTCTAGGATTCCTTTGATCTCCCGGTTCGAAATCTCCACTTGTCCACTCGTTTGTGGATGGTAAGGGGTAGTGATCTTGTGAGTCACCCCATACTTAGCTAGTAGAGCTTTGAATTGTCGGGCAATGAAGTGAGAGCCTCCATCACTAATGATAGTCCATTTTGTCCCAAATCGTGAGAAAATTGTCTTGTTAAAGAACTTAACCACAACCATGGCATCATTAGTAGGAGAGGCAATTGCTTCAACCCATCTCAAAACATAATCTACAGCTAGAAGTATGTATTGGTTTCCACAAGATGATGGGAAAGGTCCCATAAAGTCTACTCCCCAAACGTCAAAGATCTCTACCTCCTGAATGTTGTTGAGAGGCATTTCGTTCCTCCTAAATATGTTCCCTGTTCTTTGACAAGCATCGTAGTAGGAAACAAAGGTTTGCACATCTTTAAATAAAGTAGGCCAAAAGAATCCAGATTGCAATACCTTAGCGCTAATCTTGTTCGAGCTAGCGTGTCCTCCACAAGGTAGTGAATGACAATGACGGCTGACACTTTGCATCTCGTCTTCCGGAACACATCGTCGAATGATGCCGTCAGGACCTCTCTTAAAGAGGAGAGGTTCATTCCAAAAGTATTCCTGGACATCCTTACAGAACTTCTTCCTTTGTACATAGGATTATCCGGGTGGTATTTCCTGGCAAACCAAATAGTTAACAAAATCAGCAAACCATGGTTCGTTACCTTTAGTGATCTTGTCGATGCACTCCTCTATGATGTGTAAATGCTCATCCAGGAAGGAGTCATCTATAAGTAGATTGTCGTCCTCTAGATGTGGTGGACAACTCAAATGATCCGCAACAGAATTTTCCGAACCCTTCTTGTCTAGGATGTCTAGATCGAATTCTTGTAATAGAAGAATCCATCTAATAAGCCTTGGTTTTGCATCCTTCTTTGCAAGTAGATACCGGATCGCAGTGTGATCTGTGTATACAATCACCTTTGCACCTACAAGATAAGAACGAATCTTTTCAAATGCATGAACAGTAGCTAGAAATTCTGTTTCAGTAGTGGCATAGTTAAGCTGCGCTTCGTCTAGCGTCTTGCTAGCATAGTAGACAACATGGGTTCCTCCTTCCTTCTTTTTCCCAAGCACAACTCCTATAGCTACGTCACTTGCATCACACATGACCTCAAATGGAAGATTCCAATCCGGAGGTTGAATGATCGAGGCTGAGATTAGAGCTTCCCGAATCTTATGAAACGCATCCATGCACTCCCGCGAGAAATCAAAACTGCATCCTTCATCAGTAGATTAGTAAGCGGTTTTGATATCTTAGAGAAATCCTTTATAAAACATATATGAAATCCAGCATGTCCTAGAAAGCTTCTTATCCCCTTCACCGAAGATGGAGGAGGGAGCTTTTCTATAGTTTCTATCTTAGCCTTATCTACTTCAATCCCTCTACTAGAGATCAAGTGTCTTAGTACAATGCCTTCTTTCACCATAAATTGACATTTTTCCTAATTAAGAACTACGTTAGTGTCTTCACACCTTTGTAGCACAAGAGAGAGGTTAGAAAGACAATTATCAAAAGAGGAACCATAAACAGAAAAGTCATCCATGAAAACCTCCATGATTTCCTCTATGTATTCCGAGAAGATAGCCATCATGCACCTTTGGAAGGTGGTTGGTGCGTTGCAAAGCCCGAATGGCATTCTCCTATAAGGGAACGTACCCCATGGGCACGTGAACGTGGTCTTCTCTTGATCGTCCGGATGTATCGGAATCTGAAAGAAACCACTATAACCGTCAAGATAACAGAAGTGTGAGTGTTGTGCTAACCTCTCAAGCATTTGATCGATGAATGGTAATGGGAGTGGTCCTTCCTCGTTGCATTGTTTAGCTTGCGGTAGTCTATGCACATCCTCCATCCCGTCACGATTCGTGTAGGAATGAGCTCATTGTTCTTATTGGTGATGACCGTCATTCCTCCTTTCTTTGGAACAACCTGTACGGGACTCACCTACTTACTATCGGAGATAGGGTAGATGATACCTGCATCAAGTAGTTTAAGAATCTCCTTCTTGACAACCTCCTTCATGGTCGGATTTAACCGCCTTTGAGGTTGTTGTGAAGTTCTAAAGTCTTTTTCTATTAGGATCTTATGCATGCATAATGAAGGTTTGATTCCTATTAGATCTTCTATAGTATAACCTAAGGCTTTCCTATGTTTCTTTAGAACAACCATAAGTTTACTATGTTCATCTTCACTTAGATCGAAACTAACAATTACCGGAAAGGTATAATTAGATCCTAGAAATGCGTACCTTAGATGTGCGGGAAGTGGCTTCAATTCCATCACTATTGGAGTTTCTAATGGTTCTTGAGAAGTGTCCAATGCTTCCTTAGAAGTCTCTAAGGGTATAGAAGTTGTTGGAGAGGAATCAAGAGAAGTGATAGAAAGAACGTAATTGTGTTCAGATTTTCCTAAAATCACGGGCCCTCTGTTTCCTCCACGGCCGTGCTTTTGGGCGTGGAAATCAATTACGGCAACTCTGATAGTTCCACGGCCGTGGTTTTGGCCGTGTAACTTACTGAAGTCCTCTGAATAGCTAATTACGGTCATGTTGGTGGGAACCACGGCCGTGGAATAGCACGACTGGCCGTGATTCCTCACGTTTTCCGACCCATCGTAGAGTTTTTCAAACTCTTCTTCATGCACTTTCTTTTGCTCCTCTAAAGCTTCAATTTCCTCATTGCATTCCTCATCTTCTCCTATGTCCATAATGCTCATACTGAAGTCCTCTGAATAGCTAATTACGGTCATTGCATTCCTCATCTTCTCCGACCCATCTAAAGTTACAATTTCCTCATTGCCCGTGGTTCTCCATATCGTAGCTCCCACGGCTGAAACCTCGACCGTGATTTTGCGAACACCCGTTATTTATCTTTTTTCGGTTGGGGCATTGTTTGCCTAGGGGTGCGCCCATACTTCACGATCCAAATTGCACTTCCCAATCCTCCACCACTACGCATGAGTTAACCAAAATACCAAAAACAATACCATTTTTACATTGTGAGGACTCTCTTTCACTTCTTTATTTAATTTGCACATTGGGGACAATGTGATTTTAAGTATGGCATGGGGTATTCACAATATCTTTGCATGATTGCATCTAGGATAGTTTCATATTATTGTCACATGTTTCATTATGTTTTGCATTGTACATATTCATCTTAAAAATTAAAAAAAATCAGAAAATTAAAAAAAAAAATTTGCTTCTTAGTTGGGATATGACCCTTATGATGAGTTTGTTTTGTTAATTGGCTATGGATGGCCTTGTGTGTTGAAAGAATTTATGAATACGTGGACTTGAATACTTCTCTTAACTCCAATGTATGAATTGTGATGAAGATTCTTGTCTAGGTTGGATTGAGAATTGATAATCGAAATCGCATACTAGTTCTTACACATCATCTAGGAATGATTAAGGCATTCATTTCTCTCTTCTTCTCATCTTGATCATGTTGTTTGAAACACATCACTTGATTAAAAGTATTACCTATTTTGACCTATCCGGAAAATAGGAGCATGTTAGTGTGTTGTGTGAAAAGCAAGTGTAGGGTGTTGAAGGAAGTGTATGAATGTTATGAATGAAGTGCTGAATGTGTTGTCAATGTGTACAAAAAAATATAGGTTTGGGGGCGCTGGTTTTGATGACGATTAACTCGGCACCATTCACATAATCGGGTGTTTGTATCGTACCAAAGTCGGATTAACCGATAGTCCTAACGAGCCTTGGTATGTGTGCCCGGTGTGAGGCACCTCGGAAATATCCCGAGGTATGCTAATCACCAAGGTTTCGGCTTTTGTATACCAATGCCATTGTCTCAAAAATAAATGAAAGAAAAAGAAAAAAAAGGGAAAAGAAAAAGATGGAGAAAATTCCCACCTTTCCTAAGTCCTTAAGACCTCTTCTTTCCTAAGTCCTTAAGACATCTATGGACATGTGTTTTGACTTAAAGTGATTTTGATTTGATATCTTCATGATCACCTAGACATTCTCGATTTACTTTGCAAATATGATTTCAAGTTAAGTTTGATTGTCTTTCCGTGCCTTCGTTCTCTTGATACACATTTGCTCATCCGTTGCCATGAACATCACTATGAAGGTGATCTATGACTAGAAGCAAAATTTCTTAAATATTTTCTGTTTTTCCGCATTCATAACTCATGCCATCTTGTAGCTTAGGTTTGAACCTTCCTTGGGGACAAGCAAGTGGCAAGTATGAGGTATTTTAATGAAATGATTTATGACACTAGTTTAGGCATTCATTTAGATTGATTTTCCCCTTATTCATGCATGGTTTGACATTAGTTTGCGGCGTTTATGCTTAATCGAGTCTTATTTCTAGAAAAAAAAACGTCTACACGAGCTTTTGTCGGTTTTGTAGGTATTTTAGGGAGCTTTTGGACTTAATCGATACATACGATGATCATTCCTCGTGGTGGCACACTTCCAAACTCCCTAAGGAGCAAGTTAGGAGCAAAGAAGAACACAAAAGACCTTGTTGGTGCATGCCTTGCACCAACTCATTGCTTGGTGATCCAAGGAGGGCTTTTTGATGAAAACCACGGCCCAGAGGCAAGAACCACGCCTGTGGTTTTGCCCGTAGTTTATGTCTAGAAAGCCTTGACACTTATCATGCGATTTCTTTGCCCGACCTTTGCTTTCCTTGGTTGATTGTAGTCTTGGGAAAGCCTTTATGTTGGTTTTTGCTCTCTCTCTGATCATCTATTGTTGGAGAGACTTGGAAGAACAACAAAAAACACTCTCATTTGAGAGAAGAAGAACATCATCAAAACTTAGATCTAGAGTGAGACTTTGAGGGGGTTTTAGTGACTTTTGTGGAGAATCTTTTGGAAGAATTGTAAGGAACGTTTTAGAGCTATGTTTGAAGGGTTGTAAGTCTTGTTTAAACTCATATTTTGCTAAGATTACTTGCTTCTTTTCACTCTTGTTTCACCATCTAGCTATGGAAACCATGTATGCTTGCATGATGAGTTTGGATCTTAAAATGCATGTTATTGGCTAAGTAGTTGTGATTCTAGGGTGATGGAATAATGATTATGGCTTGGACTATGAGAGAATAGACTTGAATGTACCTTTCGATGACTTGCATGCTCGAATCCTAACCCCCGACCTTAATCACGGCTTGTTCTTCCTAAACCACGGTTGTGGTCTCCTATGATCAGCCCGTGGTTTTGCTCTGTTGTGCTTACATTGATAAATCCGTATGTTAGGATGTTAGATTGTTGAAACCCTAGTGTTTTTTAAGCCTTATCTAGCCTAGGGTGACCTAATTCTAGAAAACTAAGAGAGGGAAGAGACTTACCCGGTAATTCCCGATCTTAGATATCAATGATGATGAACTCTAGGTAGTAGTGACCCTCGAAAGCCACTATTGGATTGAGTGTGCTAGGATTGTTGCTTAGGACTTGCCTTCCCGAGACTTACTCGCTAAGGAGAGGTTTGACCCCTAGATAGTAATCCAGTTTGTATAGAATTCCAAACCTTAGGTTCCTAGAGACTTACCCGGTAATTGGACCTTAGGTGCATGATTAGTTGACCATGAGACCTACCCGGTGATTGATTCCATTAGAGAAAAACCCTTTCCCAACATACCGTAGCTTGTCCAACGATGATTAGAAGCTTGAGTCCAATGCAATAACCGGAAGTCGATCCGAATCCCAAGATCCCGCTTTTCTTTCTTTGATCACATATCTTGTTCTTGTGGTGTTTGTTTGTGTTGTTTAATTGATTCGTAACCTTGCATGATTTTGATCTTAATAGATGTTAGCATGAAATATTGTGATATTTTAGGCACTTTTTCTAAGTGTATTTCATCCATATTGGTGATCATTGATAAAGCATTGAAGCAATTGTGAGTTAGTTTATCTATATTGTTGATATAGAGGTCTACATAAGCTTTGTGTTGATTGTAGGCGAATAAGAGCTAAAACCGAACGAATCAAGGGAGAATGGAGATGGATTGAGCATGTCCAAGGAATGAGGACACCACAAGGGAGCTAAGGAAGATGCTAGGATGAAGAATGACACAAAACAAAGGAGAATTACGAGCACTCGACGTTCCACGCTCTAAAATACGGCCGTACTAGAGTCCACGCTCTAAACCACGGCCGTGGAACTTTGGCAACACAAGCGTGGAGAATTCCAGAGGGTTACACGGCCGTGGAAGTTGTGAAGTACCGTGATGAATTTCCACGCTCTAAACCACGCTCTAAACCACAGGCGTGGAATCCCAAGGAACCGTGATTTAGACGATCTTTTAACGTACAATTTGAAGCCATGATCTTTTATGCAATGGGCTGGACACTTATTCTATCTTGCCCTATAAAAGGACGGAAAGAGAGAGATTCCGTCACCTTCGCTTACGCATTCGCTTAGACTTCGCTTACGCTCATTGCACGTGCCTAGGGTTTCAAGTTGGACGTGTGGAGATTGCTATTTCGCAACAGAGATTTGCGAAGACTTGGAGATTTGGAAGTTACGCTTTGTCCTTAGGTTTGATTAGAAGACGGATTGACATCCCGTTCTTCGTTCTTATCAAGGGTTGTGATTGGTTTGTGTTATTCTGAATCTGATATACATCATTACTCTTGTTTGTGGATTGAGATTCATTTGAGATTTATTAAAGGTTTTCGAAGGTTTTCATCTTTCATTCTTTTAAATCTTGAATTTGATATCATAATGACTGTTGTTGGCTAAAACCCTTTAGCAATTCTAAGGTGATTGGTTTGTGATTGTGGCTTAGATGATGATAGATCGATTGTAAAAAGATTGGACCCTGAGAGTTAGAGAGAATCGTCGACGAACCAAAATCACGGTGTGTTCTTGAATTCCACGGCCGTGGAATCTCAGGATCCACCCGTAATTTCCCTTAGTTTACGCACCTTGCTTTTACTTTAATCCAAAGTTAAAGATTTGATTTAACTTAGTCTTGACTTGCCTTTTCTAGGTGGTAGTGAAGCCTCAACAACCTCTACCTCGATTCCGAGTGTCACAACCTTAATCGGTTTAGTTAGTCTTGATCCTTGGATTACAAGTTTGGGTATTTGACATTAATTCTTGTCTTTAAATCCTTTTTATACTGAAGCCTCAACAACCTTTATAGAGAGTGTCTTTAGATAAGTCATATAAAGCCTTGGAACTTCACCGTACATTGCTTTCCTTAGTATACCTTTGCAACTCTTAACTCTGTCCTTATATCTTTAGTATATCTTGAATCGATTGCCACAGCTGGATTCCTGGATCTTTAGGATTGTTGTTTTCCCAATATTTACAAAAGCTCATACATTTACTCGCTTGACAATTCTATAAATGGATTTAACCCCCCAAATCCCTGTGTTCGATACTGTGGAATTCTTGCTTAACTATATCGATCCGTACACTGCAGGTTCGCTTGCTTGATTCTAGTTTTATAAATTTAAGACTTATTTGCACGCACGCTAAGTGGCGAACAAGTTTTTGGCGCCGTTGCCGGGGATTTGGTCTAGGCCGAATTCGGTTATCGGTTGTCAAGCTTGGGAGCTTTTCCCTTGTTATTTGATATCTCTTCGAGTGTATGCGCAGAGCTAGGAACAACGAAGAACTCTTACCTCTTGATCAAGAGCTTGAGAGGACTTTGAGGAGAAAGCTTAAGGAAAGAAAAATGGCTGAAGAAAGAGAACGTGATTACCAAACGGAGTTAGCGAAAAAGGAAGCTCAACTCCAATGGAGTGAGAAGACTCGTAGGGAAGAATGGATCGTCATCAAATGAAGGTTGATGATCTATCGGACATGATGTTCCAAATGAGGTTGGAAATAAACAACCTCAAGGAGAAAAAGAGAAGAAGGAGACCGGGAAGATCGGTTTGAGCCAACTCATCCAATGAGGATAGCGACTCCTCCATGCCACCACTAGAGGAAATTGATCCAACGATCAATGTGAATCCATTGTTTCCACGGCCAGCTGCCAATCGCCGTGTTCCAGCTAGAGGTGCGAGGGTCGAACGTGTAGATGAGGAGCCAAGAACTCTTGGCCAAAGGATGGATCCAACGCAGCAACCACGCCGTTTAGGTGTGAACTTTGATGCTGATGATGCACAAGGGTTTAGCTTCAACCCTCAAGTTATTACCATTGTCCGCCAAAATCAATTTGGGGGAACAAGCGTTGAATCTCCACACCAACATCTACAAAATTTTGAGAACATGATGGAGACAATAAAGCCAAAGAATGCAACTACCAACAGCTACAAACTCAAGCCTTTCTTCTTCTCCTTGAAGGGGAAAGCATTGTCTTGGTATCAAGCTCTTCCAAGTGGGAAGCTTGAAACGTGGGAGGATCTTTCTTCGGAATTCCTCACTAATTTCTTTCCGCCATCTAAAACGGAGGAGTTGAGAGGTAAGATTAATGCATTTTCTATGAGATCTAACGAAAGTTTGTTTCAATCTTGGGAAAGATTTCAGGACTTGCTATTGGATTGCCCACATCATGGCATATCCAAATTGGCGCTATTGGAGATATACTATAAGGGGTTGGATGTGGAGACACAATTCAAGCTCCAATCCCTTTCATGTGGTACATTCATGGACATGAGGGAAGATGACGCTTGGGACTTCATTGAGAAGCAAGCGCGAGTTATAGAGAAGTATTCTCATCGGAAAGTGGAGGCGAATCATGTGGATCAAGGAGCAAAGCTATCACAAGCAGCTCAAACTCAAATCTTCTCTCTCAATACGGAGATTAAAGAGTTGAAGGAAGCCATCGAAACCAACTTTCCAAAGCACAAGGATCAAGATGTAGGTTATTTGGGCAACAACAATAACCACAACGGGAATGAGAATACAAACCGCAACAACCGGAACAACAACTGGAACAATTGGAACAACAACAACCGGAACAACAATTGGAACAACAATAGGGGTTCAAACAACAACAATTGGCGTCCCAACCAACAAAATTCCGGTAATTCTTATTCCAATTCAGGAAATTCAAATTCACTAACTGCACCTTCCTCTTCTTCCACTCCTTTGAAAAGCCAGGGGCAAACATCTAATGGTGGAAGTACTTCGGGGAAAGAGAAGCCCGACCCCATGTTGGAGACAATTTTGGGAAAGCTTCAAGGATTGGAGACTCGCATCATCAAGGTTGATGATCACATAACTAAGGTTGATAAAGCCCAATAGGTTTTAGAAAACCAAATGTTTAGTCATGCGGAGGAAGTTCCTAGGAATCAAGGGAAACTTCCAGGAAAGACGGAGGACAACCCAAAAGGAAGGGTGATGGAAATCACAACTAGGAGCGGAGGAACAACTACCAACCCACAGCCTAAGTTTGTAGAAGTCCCCGTCGAGAAGGACAAAGAAAAGGGGAAGGAGAAGGAAGATGTCTACGTTCCTCCTCCAGCTTACAAACCTCCCCTACCGTTCCCGCAATCTAGAGCAAGAGCGCGTCTAGACAAGCAATTCGGTAAGTTTATTGAACTCATGAGCAAACTGCATATTAATATACCTTTCATTGATGCTATTGTAGGTATGCCGGCTTATGGGAAGTTCCTAAAGGAGATCCTCTCTAACAAGAGAAAGCTAGAGGATTTTGGAGAGGTTAAGATGAGTTTGGATTCATCGGATCTCATCAAAACCATGAAAGAGAAGATGCCCCCAAAGCTAAAGGATCCGGGGTCATTTTGTATTCC
Organism: Fagopyrum esculentum; assembly: GCA_033239045.1. NCBI lineage: Eukaryota > Viridiplantae > Streptophyta > Magnoliopsida > Caryophyllales > Polygonaceae > Fagopyrum > Fagopyrum esculentum. The sequence continues at coordinate 91,842,960 of BSUD01000004.1, read as the reverse complement.
CATAGGAGTGGGAGATGTCACATATGATGCATTATGTGATTTGGGAGCAAGCGTGAGCATCATTCCGCTTGCCTTACGCAGGAAGATCGGTTTAGGCGACCCTAAACCGGTGAAGATGACGTTGTACATGGCGGATCGATCCATAACTCGTCCCGTCGGTATAGTTGAAGACGTCCCGGTCAAGCTTGGTAAGTTCTATGTTCCTATAGATTTTGTTCTGCTTGACATTCCTGCAGATAGTCCGGTCCCGATCATTCTCGGAAGACCGTTTCTTGCAACATCCGGTGGTATAGTCGATTGCAAGAATGCTAGACTCGCCTTTGACATAGGAGAAGAGAAGGTAGAGTTCGTTCTTTCCACTTTGGTGAAGGAACCAGCCTTCGATGATGATATATTCAATATCCAAGACGAAGAGCTATCTAGAGAGGAGGTAAGTTCTATTCTCTTCAAAGATCCCTTGCAAAAAGTTATTTCTATGAGCATAATGGATATAGGGGAAGAAGAGGAGTGCAATGAGGCAATTGAAGCCTTAAAGACACAAGAAGAAGTGTGTGAAGAAGAGTTCGAGAAACTCCACGATGAGGCAGAAAACGAACGGATCCACGGTCAGACGGCCTATTCCACGGCCGTGGATTTCACCAACAAAAGCGTGGAGCACTCTAGAGACTTACACGGCCGTGGAGGAAGCAGAGCTGATAACACGATTTATGACTTAGTTTTAGGTAATCATTTAGATAGATTTCTCGCTCATTCATGCATGGTTTAGCACTAGTTCACGACGTTTGCACTCAATTCACGTATTTTGTCGAGATAGACGTCTACACGGACTTGTGCATTGCTTTGTAGGTATTTTGGGAGATTTAGGAGCTAAAACGATACGTTTGAGGATCGTTCATCAAGATGACACACTCTCGGACTCATTAGGATGCAAGCTAAAGGCTAGGGAGGACTCATGGAACCTTGTCAACGCAAGCCATGCACCAAATCAAAGCTTAATGATCAAAGGCAAAGCTGAAGCACAGAATCACGGTTCACTGACACTCCACGGCCGTGATTCTACCCGTGGATTTTGCCAGGTTTTCGTGAAATCTGTGCCACGATCTCTTGGCCAGCTCTTGCAAAGTTGTAGTATAAAAGTGGTCCTGCATTGGCTGAGAGGAGCATCTTGGAGCAGCTCTCCATTATCCACTATCATCCAATCAAAATATTCTCTCAACAAGAAGATTCTTGGAGGAAGGAGGTAGAAGGAAGCTACCATTAGAGGAAGAGCTTCATTGGAGAAGAAGAAGAACACACCATTGATAGATTTTGATAGCTTTGTAGTGAAGAATTTCGGAATCGGTTTCTAGAGTTGTATGAACCATTTAAACCTTCTTTAAGAAGGGTTGTGAGTCATTCTAATTCCATTTTCAGCTTGGTTTTGTTTACTAAACTTGTTCATCTCTTTCTCTTCATTATCTTACAAATGGAAGCCATGATTTTATGTTTGATGATTTCGATTGTTATGATGAATGTTGTAGGCTAAATAGATGTGATTTTAGGGTAAGAAAGGAATGGTTATGGCTAGGACTATGATAGGATGGACTTAGATCAACCCTTGGATGACTTGTGTGCTTGAACGTAGCCTCTGTTAGGATCCACGATTTTTTCTTGCCAAACCACGGCCGTGGACTTGGTAGAACAACCCGTGATCTTCCCTGGTTCGATGGATCTAGCTTTAGTTAGTTAGAGTGTTGAAATCCTAGAATTTGTTGAGTTAAATCTACCCTAGGGTGACCTAGTGTTAGCAACTAAGTGTTAGAAGAGACCTACCCGGTGATTCTTACCCTTAGAATTTGAAGATGACAAACCCTAGGTAGTGGGGAGCCTCATAAGCCGCCATTGGACTAAGTGTGCTAGGATAGTTGCTTAGGAATAACCCTTTTGAGACTTACCCGGTAAGGATAGGTTAGATCTCTAGGTGACAATCCGGTTTGTATAGAATTCCGTCCCTTAGGTTCTTAGAGACTTACCCGGTGATGAGACCTTAGGAATGGACTAGTGGACCATGAGACCTACCCGGTAATTGATCCCAATCTAGAAATGCTTACTCCCAACATATCATAGCTAATCCAAGGAACGATTAGATAGCTTGAGTCTTATGCCATAACCGGACTTTCCAACCCCTAGAATCCGCTTTTCTTTCCTTGATCTATATCTTGTTTAGTTTGTTTGTTTGTGTTGATTCGTTAGCATAGTTGATTCGTTTATTTTGCATGCTTAGTGATCCTTGATTGATCACCAAAAACCCAACCAAAAACATTTAGATTTTCATTTCTTTATTCCTCTCTCTTTTCTTAACCTAGATCTTTACTAAACTTGATCATAAATCGAATCAATCTCACCTTAGTCTTTGTGTTCGACCTCGGAATACTATCCCTACTACAAATGTCCCGTACACTGCGGGTTCGCTAGGAGTTAGGATAAATATAACAAGAATATAAATTTAAAACCCATTGCGTATCACATCCTGAGCGTAACAAGAGCCACCGTATTTAGTTTCCACGCCAAAAATCACGGCCGTGGAGAAGACAGGGGTGCCGTAATTTTGGGTGAGTTCGAGGGAGATTGTGTTTCTTCTACAACTTCTCTTGATTCTTCTCCAACACCTTCTACATCCTTAGACACTTCTAAGGAAGCATCGGATGCTCCTCAAGAGCCATTGGAAGCTCCGATAGTGATGGAATTGAACCCACTTCCTACGCATCTAAGGTACGCATTTCTTGGACCTAATTCTACCTTTCCGGTAATTGTTAGTTCCGATTTAAGTATAGATGAACATAGTAAGCTTATGGTTGTCCTTAAGAAACATAGGAAAGCCTTAGGATATACTATAGAGGATTTAGTTGCAATCAAACCTTCCCTATGCATGCATAAGATCTTAATGGAAGAGGACTTTAGAACTTCGCGACAACCTCAGAGGCGGTTGAATCCGACCATGAAGGAGGTTGTCAAGAAGGAAAATTTTAAACTACTTGATGCAGGTATCATCTATCCTATCTCCGATAGCAAGTGGGTGAGTCCCGTACAAGTGGTTCCGAAGAAGGGAGGAATGACGGTCATCACCAACAAAAACAATGAACTCATTCCTACACGAACCGTAACAGGATGGCGGATGTGCATAGATTACCGCAAGCTAAACAACGCGATGAGGAAGGATCACTTCCCACTACCCTTCATCGATCAAATGCTTGAAAGGTTAGCGCAACATTCACATTTTGCTATCTTGACGGTTATAGTGGTTTCTTTCAGATCCCGATACACCCGGATGATCAAGAGAAGACCACGTTCACGTGCCCGTGGGGTACGTTTTCCTATAGGAGGATGCCATTCGGGCTTTGCAACGCCCCAGCCACCTTTCAAAGGTGCATGATGGCCATCTTCTCGAATATATAGAGGAAATCATGGAGGTTTTTATGGATGACTTCTCCGTTTATGATTCCTCTTTTGACAATTGTCTTTCTAACCTTGCTCTTGTATTACAAAGATGTGAAGATACTAACCTAGTTCTTAATTGGGAAAAGTGTCAATTTATGGTGAAAGAAGGCATTGTATTAGGACACTTAATCTCTAGTAGAGGGATTGAATGGGATAAAGCTAAGATAGAGACAATAGAAAAGCTTCCTCCCCCAACTTCGGTGAAAGGGATAAGAAGTTTTCTAGGACATGCTGGTTTTTATAGGCGTTTCATAAAGGATTTCTCTAAAATATCAAAACCGCTTACTAATCTATTGATGAAGGATGCAGTTTTTGAGTTTTCGCAGGAATGCTTGGATGCGTTTAATATGATTCGGGAAGCTCTAATCTCAGCCCCGATTATCCAACCTCCGGATTGGAATCTTCCCTTTGAGGTTATGTGTGACGCAAGTGACGTAGCTATAGGAGCTGTCCTTGGACAAAAGAAGGAAGAACGAACCCACGCTATCTACTACGCTAGCAAAATGCTAGATGAAGCGCAACTCAACTACACCACTACCGAAAAGGAATTCTTAGCTATTGTATATGCAATTGACAAATTTCGCTCTTATCTTGTAGGTGCAAAGGTGATTGTTCACACGGATCATGCTGCGATCCGGTATCTCCTTGCAAAGAAGGATGCGAAACCAAGGCTAATTAGATGGATTCTTCTCCTACAAGAATTCGATCTAGAGATCCGCGATAAGAAGGGTTTGGAAAATTCTGTTGCGGATCATTTGAGTCGTCTAACACATCTAGAGGACGACCATCTACCTATGGATGACTCCTCTCCGGACGAGCATTTACACATCATAGAGGAGTGCATCGATGTAATCACCAAAGGTAACGAACCATGGTTTGCTGATTTTGTTAACTATTTGGTTTGTCAGGAATTACTGCCCGGATTATCCTACGCACAAAGAAAGAAGTTCTTTAAGGATGTTCAGGAATACTTTTGGAATGAACCTATCCTCTTTAAGAGAGGTCCGGATGGCATTATTCGGCGATGTGTGCCGGAAGATGAAATGCAAAGTGTCATCCACCATTGTCATTCACTACCTTGTGGAGGACACGCTAGTTCGAACAAGACTAGCGCTAAGGTATTGCAATCTGGATTTTTTTGGCCTACTCTATTTAAAGATGTGCAAATCTTTGTTTCCTGCTGCGATGCTTGTCAAAGAACAGGAAATATATCTAGGAGGAATGAGATGCCTCTCAACAACATCCAAGAGGTGGAGATCTTTGACGTTTGGGGAGTAGACTTCATGGGACCTTTCCCATCATCTTGTGGAAACCAATACATACTTTTAGCGGTTGATTATGTTTCAAGATGGGTTGAAGCAATTTCCTCTCCCACCAATGATGCCATGGTAGTGGTTAAGTTCTTTAACAAGACCATCTTCCCACGATTTGGGGCACCACGGACTATCATTAGTGATGGAGGTTCTCACTTCATTGCCCGCCGTTTTGAAGCTCTTCTAGCTAAGTATGGGGTGACTCACAAGATCGCCACCTCTTATCATCCACAAACTAGTGGACAAGTGGTGATCTCTAACCGGGAGATTAAGGGGATCCTAGAGAAGACGGTTTCAGGGACAAGGAAGGATTGGTCCTTGAAGCTAGATGATGCATTGTGGGTGTACCGGACTGCATATAAGACTCCCATCGGAACTACACCATACAACCTAGTGTATGGGAAGTCTTGTCACTTACCGGTAGAGTTGGAGCACAAGGCGTTTTGGGCAATCAAGTGGTTGAACTTCAGCATGAAGGAAGCAGTAGAGAAGCGTCTCTTGGACCTAAATGAACTTGAAGAACTTCGCTTGAACGCTTACGAAAACGCCAAGATCTATAAAGAAAGAGCGAAACGTTGGCATGATAAGCATATTATTCCAAAGGACCTCAAAGAAGGAGATCAAGTTCTCCTCTTCAATTCAAGGCTTCGCCTCTTTCCAGGTAAGCTTAAATCTCGTTGGACTGGACCTTTTCTAATCAAACGTGTTTTTCCCCATGGTGCAGTTGAAGTATGGGGTGAAAAGGGCGGAAGCTTTAAGGTGAATGGTAAATGACTCAAGAAGTATACACCGGAACTCCAAGCTGAAGAATTCGCGCCCACCGCACTCGAATAAGTGTGAAATTGGTCTAGCTACGGACCTTAAACAAAGCGCTTCTTGGGAGGCAACCCAAGGTATTGCACTTACGTTTTTGTTTTTGATTCATAGATTAGTTAGTTTAGACGTTTTGCTTTGTTTTGCCTTCGATGCCTTCCGGTATGTTCGTGTTTTTGGATGTAGGAACAGTGGAAAAGAAAGGGGGAAGGAAAAGTTTGAAGAAAATTGACGAAACTTGGTCTTTGAGACATTACAAAGAGTTCCACGGCCAAAACCACGGCCGTGACAGCTACAGTGACCGTAATTTTCAAAAGCCTGAGAAAAATCACCAAAACCACGGTTCCGTACATTTCCAAGGCCGTGGAACCCCCCGATAGACCGTGATTTTCAAAAATTTTTACGGCCACTATATAAACCACGTTTCTTCACAAACACCACAAAACAAACCCAATTCCACGCCCCTATTTGCCGTAATCTCTCCCCATCTCTCAATTCCTCGTTCGTTAATCGTTTTTGACGATTCTTTGGCCAAAACTGAAGAAAATCCAATCACCAACAAGATCCAAGCAACAATTCGAGCGGTAAATCACCGGAGTAGACGGAATTCAGATTCCAAAATCCAAAAACCTAGGTTTTTCGTTCTTTCCTTCTCTTTGTAGATTCGGCTTCGTTTTTGCTATAATTTTTAGGAGAACTGATTGGAATTGGATTGAAATTAGTCTAGGGATGCTTGCTGCTGAGTTTAGTGTTTTCTCGGATCGATTTGAGATCTAGATATCACCAGTTAAGAGTGAGTGAGAAGGACATAGCCTAGACGGCATTTCGGACCAGATACGGTCACTACGAGTTTGTAGTCACGCCTTTTGGGCTCACGAACGTGCTCGCCGTGATCATGGAGTTCATGAACAACATCTTCATCGACTTTCTAGACCAGTTCATAGTTGTCGTCATTGATGATATTCTGGTAAACTCTCATAGCAAAGAGGAGCACGCATGACACTTGAGGATCGTACTCCTAGTCCTGCAGGATAGGGAGCATTATGCCAAGCTCTCTAAATGCGAGTCATGGATGTCTGAAGTGGCATTCCTTAGTCACATTGTTTCCACCAAAGGGATCAAGGTAGATTCGGCAAAGATCGAGTCTGTAGCATATTGGCCGCGTTCTAGGAACGTTTAGGATGTATGCAGCTTCCAAGGTTTGGCTACCAACAACCGCCATTTTGTGGAGGACTTTTCGGTGATTGTGCGTCAACTTACTTCCTTGCAGAGGAAATCTAAGAGATTCGTGTGGTCCAAGCCATGTATGTAGAGTTTCGAGGAGCTGAAGAGGAGGTTGACCTCCGCTCATATCTTAGCTCAAACAGAGGGCATTGAGGATTTTGTTGTTTACAACGACGCATTGAAGCTTGGGTTAGGATGTGTTCTGATGCAGAGGGGTAAGGTCATAGCATATGCGTCTAGATAGCAAAAGACATACGAGGAGACTTACCCTACCCACGATCTCGAGTTAGGTTTTGTTGTTCACGCTTTTAAGATTTGGAGACATTATTTGTACGGATCTACGTGTCAAATATTCACAAACATAAGAGTTTGAAGTACATATTCGATCTTGAGATCTTATACCACCCGGGAAGGCGAATGTGGTAGCTGACGTTCTCAGTAGAAGGACTCCTCGGGAGATGGCGATCGCTCAGCTGACAGCTCAACCTCTATTAAAGAGAGGCTTGGCATGGGTAGAGATGGATTTCCATTTTCCGGATTCCGACAACCATTTGTCCACCTTGGAGATGTTACTTGATTTGTTGGTAGAAATCCGACAGAAGTAGGAGAGTTGCCGAGATTTGACACTGATCCAAGACAAGATGTCTCGAGGAGAGCCACCCCAGTTTGCCATTGGTACCGATGGAGTTTTGAAACGCCAAGAGCGCGTATGTGTGCCCTCACATTGAGAGCTGAGACTACGGATCTTACAAGAGGCTCACGCTACACCTTACTCAGTGCATCCCGGTGCGAGTAAGATGTATCAAGACATCATATGCTTCTTCTGGTGAGAAGGTTTTAAGCCTGATGTGATGAGATATGTAGCTCAGTGTGTGACCTGTCAGCAGGTCAAGATCGAGCATCATCGACCATGAGGCGAGGTACCCCCACTTCCCGTTCCTTAGTGAAAGTGGGAGGACATCTCGATGGATTTTGTTACCGGTCTAAGACCGAGTCGGAGTTTTGATGCCATCTGGGTCACAATATATCGACTGACAAAGACCGCACGTTTCATTCCTATCAAGGAAACGTGGCCGGTAAATCGATTAGCAAAGGAGTTCACGAGACGGATTGTGCGACTTCATGGAGTACCTAGGACTATAGTATTTGACAGAGACGGACGTTTCACCTTGAGGTTTTCGCAGCAAGTGCATGCCGCCCTAGGTATGAGTTTGCAGTTCACAACTGCTTATCATCCTTAGACCGATGGAAGCCAAGAGGACCATCTAGACTATAGAGGATATGTTGAGAGACTACGTGCTAGACTTACCAAATCACCTTCTCTTAGTAGAGTTTCGTATAAACAGTTGGTGCGCATTAATCGGGGTGGATCCTTATGAGGCTTTATACGGACAGAGATGTTGTACCCCGCTATATTGGGACGAGCCGAGTATTGCTAGCGGAGTAGAACCTGAGCAGATACAAGATGATATGGGTCGAGTAGCGATTATCCGAGAGAGGATGGTGGTAGCATAGAGTCGCTAGAAGTCCAATGCAGATAAGAGGCACAGAACTCTAGAGTTTAGAGTCGGATCTCAGGTATGGTTGAGAGTATCTCCGACACGAGGCGTTAGATGTTTCTGCGTCAAGGGGTAGCTCAGTCCCGGATATGTTCGACCTTTCGAGATTCTTGAGCGAGTTGGAGAGGCAACTTACACACTTGCTCCGACACCAAGATTAGAGGGTGTTCACTTGGTATTCCATGTGTCTCAAATACGGGACTACATACCAAACAGAAGCCACATCGTCGGTCATGAGGATTTAGTTGTTGATCCACACCATACGTTTATAGAGTGCCCGGTATCCGTCTTAGACGTAGTACGAGATGCTTACGATCGTAGGACATACCGATGATGAGAGCTCAATGGTTTATGCGAGGAGCTGACTAGGCGACTTGGGAGACAAAGGTCATTATCCGGAAGAACTATCCGGAGTTTTATGCGGAGTTGGATGTACCTGTAGCATAGACGTTTGAGTTTCAATTTCCCTTTGTTGAGTTATGTACAAGCATGTGTGACGTTTTGAGTTATGTACCCCATGATGGAATATAAGTTGAGTTCAGTGTTTCTTCTATGTTGTTTTGTGATCTTGTGGTTTGTTGCAAGTTTTGGGAAAAAACTTCTTTTAGGGGGGATCGGATGTAAGGCCCAATTTTAGCCTCACCGCCCCCGCGGTAAAGGGGGCCGCCCCTGCGGCAAGCTGCGGTCGCGGCAAGGTTAGCCGCACCTGCGGCTCACTCCAAATCGCGCCCGATTTGTTTTATTCCATTTTTATTTCCTTCATTTCTTAGAAGATCCGATCTTCTATCTTATGAGCCAACTTTTGTAACACCCTGATTCCTTGGGACTCAGAGTGCCACTAATAACACAATTTATGACGTTAGTTTAGGCATTCATTTAGATAGTTTTTCCCGTTATTCATGCATGGTTTGGCATTAATTCATGACCTTTACGCTTATTTCATGCATATTGTCGAGATAGACGTCTACACGGACTTTTGTCGGTTTTGTGGGTATTTTGGGGAGCTTTTGGAGCTTAATCGATACATTCGAGGATCATTCCTCGTGATGGCACGCTTCCGGAATCGTTAAGGAGCAAGCTAGGAGCAAAGGAGAACACATAGGACCTTGTTGGTGCATGTCTTGCACCAACTCATGACTTAATGATCAAAAGGGAGTTGTTCATGCAAAACCACGGCCCAGAGCCAGAACCACGCCCGTAATTTTGGCCGTGGTTTTCTCTGGACAGCTGTGACAGCTGTCCCACGATCTCCATGCCCTTGATTGAGAATAAAAATGGTCCTGCAGGCTGTTGCTAGGGGATTCTCTCCCATAATCTCTTACACACACTTGACATTCCATTGGAGGATAGACTTGGAGGGGGAGAAAAACACTCTCATTTTGGGAAGAAGAAGAACAACATTTATCTTAGAGTTTTCATAGCTTTTGAGTGGTTTTTGAGTGCTCTTGGTTGAAGATATTTGCAAGGATTGTAAGGAATGTTTTGGACCTTCTTTTGAAGGGTTGTAAGTCTTCCTTAAACTTATATTCAGCTGTGTTTTCTTGTTTCTACTTGTTTCTTTTCTCTTTCATTTCATTTTCTTGCTATGGAAGCCATGGGTGGTTGCTTGTTGAGTTTGAATCTTAAAATGCATGTTGTTGGCTAAATAGTTGTGATTCTAGAGTAATGGAATGATGGTTATGGCTTGGACTATGATAGAATAGACTTGAATGTACCCTTGGATCATTTGTTTGCTCGAACCTAACCACTATTGAGAATCACGGTCTGTTCATGCCTTTCCACGGCCGTGGTTTAGGATGATCCGCCCGTGATTTTCTCTTTTGTGCTTGTATTGATGAATCTGAATGTTAGGATGTTAGATTGTTGAAATCCTAGCGTTTGCTAAGCATAATCTAGCCTAGGGTGACCTAATGCTAGCAAACTAAGTGAGGGAAGTGACCTACCCCGTAATTCTCGATCTTAGATACTCAAGTTGATGAACCCTAGGTAGTAGTAAGCCTCATAAGCCGCAATTGGACTGAGTGTGCTAGGCTTGTTACTTAGGACTTGCCTCCCTGAGACTTACCCGGTAAGGAGAGGTTTGACCCCTAGATCGCTATCCGGTTTGTGTAGAATTCTCAACCTTAGGCTCCTAGAGACTTACACGGTGATAGGACCTTAGGTGCGGGATTAGTGGACCATGAGACCTACCCGGTGATTGATCCCAATTGAGAAACACCCCTTCCGAACATACCATAGCAAATCCAAGGATTGATTAGAGGCTTGAGTCCAATGCCATAACCGGAAGCCATAACCGGAAGTCATAACCCCAAATCCAAGGATTGATTTGTTAGTTTGTTTTATAATCTTGCATCATTCGTGATCTTTGTTTGATCACCACAAAAACCAAACCCAAAAATATCATGATTTTCATTTCTTTATTCCTTTCCCTTTTCTTAGACTAGATTTGCACTATCCATAATCCCTTGCTTGATTTGATTTCACCTTAGTCTTTGTGTTCGACCTCGGAATACTATCCTTGCTATAAAACGACCCATACACTGTGGGTTCTCTAGGAGTTACGAAATTATATCGAGTTATAAATTTAAGAATTTTGTGATATACCTTTTAGCGTTAATAAGTTTTTGGCGCCTTGGCCGGGGACTAGGTATAGATTGAATCATTGTGTGGGATTGTCAATAGTGTAGGTCTTTCTTGTTGCTTTTGCTCTTGTTTGGTTTGTGTCTTTGATTTTCAGGACATCTCTTACTCTTTAGGTGCATGCGAAGATCTCGTGGCAAGGATTTAACTCTATTCGATTCCAAACCGGAGAAAACCCTCAAGAGTAGATCCAAGAGCATTAAGAAGAAGAAGGAGATGGCCGGAAGAGATCTTCAAGCTGAGTTGAATGAATCCTTAGAGAAACTAAGGCTAAGGGATGAAGCCTTGAAGAATGATAGGAGACTTGCCAATGAGAGGCAAGAAGCAACTAGGAGGGAAATTGAAGAGATTAGGCAAGCTCTTGTGCAAAGGGAGCTTAATCGTCAACAACATCCACCACCACCACCACCACCGCAGCCGGCTGTTAATGTTCGGCTCGAGCCGATCATCATTGAGGAGCGACAAACGCTAGGGCAACGTATGGATCCAGCCCAAAGAGTGCTCCGTCCGGGTGTAAACTTAGGAGATCCCATAACCCATGACTATGAGCTCCGCCCTCAAGTGCTACAAATGATGCGGCACAATTAATTTGGAGGGATGGAAGGAGAGTCTCCTCATCAACACTTGATGAACTATGAGATCTTGATGGAGACTCTAAGGCCGCCTAGATTGGAAAACAACAACCACAAGCTTAGGGCTTTTTCCTTCTCACTTAAGGATAAGGCCTTGGCTTGGTACCAATCCATTCCACTAGGACGTGTGAGTACTTGGGAGGAGATGACAACCGAGTTCTTGACAAAGTTCTTCCCACCTTCCAAGACAACCAAGCTAAAAGGGATGATCAATGCCTTCGTGATGAAGGATAGAGAGAGCCTATTCAAATCTTGGGAGAGGTTCAAAGACCTCCTCCTAGATTGTCCACACCATGGGATACCGAAGATAGAGCTATTGGAGATTTATTTCAAGGGGCTTGATGAGGACAGTCAATTCAAGCTCCAATCGCTTTCCGGAGGAACATTCATGGAGAAGAATGTGGATGAGGCTTGGGAGTTTGTAGAGAAGCAAGCCTTGGTGATAGAGAAGTACTCCCATAGGAAGAGTGATGGGAGGAAACCGGGAGTATATGAAGTGAGTGAAGTCACCATGAGCAACTACAAACTCGATGCAATCAACAATAAGCTTAAGTCTTCGAGGGAGTTGTGTGCCACAACCTTGAAGAATCAAGCAAGTCCTCAAGTGCAAGTACAAGCCAACTTGGCTTCCAAAGAGGAGGACATTAACTACATGGGAAGGGGTAACTTCAACAATTACCAAGACCCTAGGAACTTCAACAACAACAACCGGCAATACAACAATAACCGGCCTAATCACAACCATCCCGGGTTCTCCTATTCTAACCCGGATGGTGCCTTGAACCCTCCCGCTTCCACAAGCGCAGCCCCACCACCTAAGGCTTCACAAGAGCCTCCACCCAGTTTTTCTCAACCTCCAAAGGATAGAACCGAAATGATGTTTTAACAATTGCTTGGAAGGTTGAGTGGACTTGAGATTATGGTGACTTCCATTTCGAAGGCTCAAAAGGTGCTAGAAGCACAAGTGTTACAAAAGGCGGGTGAAGCACAAAGGCATCCGGGAAAGCTTCCCGGAAGGACCGAGGACAATCCAAGAGGCCAAGTGTTGGCCATTACCTCATGGAGTGGGCTGAGCATGGAAGATCCCTTACCTAAGGGGAATGACAAAGGAAACCAAGTAGTAGTGGAAGAAGAACCATTACAAGAAGAAGGAGGCAAGAGCAAGGATGATAAGCCAACATATTTGGTACCTCCTCCATACAAGCCACCACTTCCATTCCCACAATCACGAGCAAGAGCTCGCTTGGACGAACATTTCGGTAAATTCCTTGAACTAATGTCTAAATTGCATATTAACATTCCGTTCATGGATGCTATTCTAGGTATGCCGGCCTATGGAAAGTTTTTGAAGGAAATATTCTCCAACAAGAGAAAGTTGGAGGAGTATGGAGAAGTGAGGATGACAAAGAGATCTTCCGAGTTGATACAAACCATGAGAGAGGAGATGCCTTCTAAGCTGCATGATCCAGGATCTTTTTATGTGCCAATTGGGGTTGGAGAAATGCAATATGAAGCCCTATGTGACCTTGGAGCGAGTGTAAGCATTATCCCGCTTGCACTTTGCAATAAGGTTGGGCTAGGAGAGCCAAAGCCGGTCAAGATAACCTTCTACATGGCGGACCGTTCAATCACTCACCCCGTGAGAATCCTAGAGGACATACCGGTTCAGCTTGGGAAGTTCTATGTGCCAATCGACTTTGTTGTTTTGGACATCCCGACGGACTACCCGGTTCCTATCATTTTGGGAAGGCCATTATTAGCCACATCCGGATACTTAGTGGATTGAAAAAATGGAATCCTCTCCTTCAACATAGAAGAGGGAAATATCAAGTTCAAGCTGTCCACAATGATGAAGGGCCAGCCCTTGGTGAAGATGTCTTCAACATTGTCGAGGAAGAGGAGTCTAGAGAAGTTGTGAGCTCCATCTAGATCAAGGACCCACTTGAGATGGTTCTTAGCTTGATTTTGATGGAGGAAGGAGTTGAGGATGATTGCAATGAAGAAATCCAAGCTTTGGATGCATTAGAAAAGGAGACCAGTGTTGAATTCGAAGTGCAAGAAATAGTGCTGAATCACTGTAGGAACCACGGCCAGAGGGGCAAGAACCACACCCGTGGTTATACACGTGGAACTCTATATAATGTCCAAAAGTGCCAACTCTTCCAATTCCACGCCCGTGGTTGTGCCAGAGGTCGTGGTTTTGCCCGTGGTTTCTCTAGAAAGTCCCTTAGATGTTGATCAAGCTTCAAGGAGTCTTGGAGAGTCTTTAATGGCTTTGGAATCATCTTCACCTACATTGTATGGATCTTCTCCAACCGATAAAGGTCCTCCTAACCTTGATCTTAAGCCTCTCCCTTCTCATTTAAAGTATACTTTCCTTGGTTCAAATTCTACTCATCCAATGATAGTGAATGCATCTTTGAATGATGATGAGCTTGATAGATTGTTGAATGAATTGAAATTGCATACGAAAGCTTGGTTACACCATTGATGATTTAGTTGGCACTAAACCTTCCTTTTGCATGCATAAAATCTTGATGGAAGACAACCATAAACCTTCAATTGAACCTCAAAGAAGATTGAACCCTATCATGAAAGAGGTAGTCAAGAAAGAGATCCTTAAATTGCTAGATGCGTGAATCATTTTCCCGATTTCGAATAGTAAATGGGTTAGTCCCGTACATGTTCCTAAGAAGGGTGGTTGACCGTAGTAACTAATGACAACAATGAACTTATCCCAACTAGGACGGTTACGGGGTGGAGAATGTGTATTGACTATAGGAAGCTTAATGTTGCCTCTAGGAAAGATCACTTCCCTCTTCCCTTTATTGACCAAATTTTAGAGAGATTAGCTCAACATTCACATTTTTGTTACTTAGATGGCTATAGTGGGTTTTTCCAAATCCCTATTCACCCGGATGACCAAGAGAAAACAACATTTACATGTCCTTGGGGAACATTTGCACATAGGAGGATGCCATTTGGGTTGTGTAATGCACCCGCCACCTTTCAAAGGTGTATGATGGCTATTTTTTACGAATATATTGAGAACATTATGGAAGTGTTTATGGATGATTTCTCGGTGTATGGATCTTCATTTGATGATTGCTTGGCTAACTTGTCTTTGGTGTTGTAGAGATGTGAGGAAACTAACCTTTTTTGAATTGGGAGAAATGCCACTTCATGGTGAGTGAAGGCATAGTGTTGGGACACTTGGTCTCCCACCGTGGCATTGAGGTTGATAGAATAAAGATAGAAATGATAGAGAAGTTGCCACCACCTACCTCGGTGAAAGGGGTAAGGAGTTTCTTAGGGCATGCCGGTTTTTACCGGAGGTTTATAAAAGATTTCTCTAAAATTTCTAAGCCTCTCACTAACCTAATAATGAAGGATGTTGAGTTTGTTTTCTCCAAAGATTGTCTTGAAGCATTTTGTAGGTTGAAGAATGCTTTGATCTCCGCCCCTATCATGCAACCTCCGGATTGGAGCTTACCATTTGAGATAATATGTGATGCGAGTGATGTGACGGTTGGGGCTGTTTTAGGACAAAAGAAAGATGGGCTTACACATGCCATCTACTACGATAGCAAGACGCTAGATGATGCCCAACTCAACTATGCCACAACCGAGAAGGAGTTGCTAGCGGTAGTGTATGCCTTTGAGAAGTTCCGGTCATATCTTGTTGGAGCAAAGGTCATTGTGTACACGGATCATGTTGCGATCCGTTATCTCCTCAAAAAGAAGGATGCCAAGCCTCGCTTCATTCGGTGCATCCTTCTCCTCCAAGAATTTGACTTGGAAATTTGGGACTAGAAGGGTACCGAAAATTCAGTAGCGGACCATCTTAGTAGGCTACCACCATTGAAGATTGACAGAGATGACATCCCGATTGATGACTCATTCCAGGATGAGCAATTTCAAATGATGGAGGAGTGCATACTTCAAGTGTCTAGAGGGAGTGAGCCATGGTATGCGGATATAGTGAACTATCGTGTCTCAAGAGCTTCCACCCGGTTTGTCATATGCCCAAAGAAAAAACGTTTTTCAAGGATGTGAGGCATTACTATTGGAGTAAGCCTCTCTTGTTCAAGAGAGGGCAGGATGGGGTCTTTAGGAGGTGCATTCCGGAGGATGTGGTGGAGAGTGTGATCCGCCATTGTCACTCCTTGCCTTGTGGAGGCCATGCTAGCTCGCAGTGTGCAAAGGTATAGCAATCCGGTTTTTATTGGCCTAACTTGTTTAAGGATGTGCAGAAATTTGTAGTGGCATATGATGATTGCCAAAGGACGGGCAACATCTCAAGGAGGAATGAGATGCCCTTGAACAACATACAAGAGGTTGAGATATTTGATGTTTGGGGTGTGGACTTCATGGGGCCATTGCCAGCTTAATGTGGAAACATCTACATTCTCTTGGCGGTGGACTATGTATCAAGATGGGTGGAGGCAATCGCCTCTCCCACAAATGATGCCCAAGTTGTGGTGCGGTTATTTAACCGAGTCATCTACCCTAGGTTTGGAACACCAAGAGTGATCATAAGTGATGGAGGGAAGCATTTCACCAATAGAAATTTTGGGACACTTTGGGCTAAGTATGGGGTGATTCATAAGGTGGCAACACCTTATCATCCCCAAACTAGTGGCCAAGTGGAGATCTCTAACCGGGAGATAAAGGGAATACTTGAGAAGACGGTTTCTAGAACTAGAAATGATTGGGCTATGAAGCTTGATGATGTTTTGTGGGCATATAGAACTGCCTTCAAGACACCGATTGGCACCACTCCCTACAAGCTAGTTTATGGCAAGTCTTGCCACCTTCCGGTGGAGATGGAGCATAGGGCATATTGGGCCATAAGGTGGCTGAGTTTTGACCTCAAGGAAGCCGGTGAGAAGAGGTTACTAGACATTAATGCTCTTGAGGAGATCCGGTTGGATGCCTATGAAAACGCCCGGATTTACAAGGAAAGGACCAAGCGTTGGCATTCCAAATGTCTCATCCCAAAGGATTTGAGTGACGGTGACCTAGTCCTTCTCTTCAATTCAAGGCTACGGCTCTTCCCCGGAAAGCTAAAGTCAAGATGGACGGGTCCTTATGTGGTGATGAAAGTCTTCCCCCATGGAGCACTTGAGATAGGTGGGGAGCATTGTGGAGATTTTAAGGTGAATGGGCACCGTTTGAAGAAGGACATCCCGAAAGCTCCGGTGGATATGTTTGCCCCACTTCACCTTGAGTGAAACGCTCCCGAATTTGGTCAAGCTAATGACCTTAAAGAAGCGCTTGATGGGAGGCAACCCATTGGTACATGTCTTTCCCTTCTCGTTTTTGTTTTCGTTTTTGTTTTTGGTTTTTGTTTTTGCTTTTGGTATGTTTGTCTTTGTTTTGGTTTGTTTGTCTGTCTTGTGTTTGTGTGCTAGAGTCTAAGTAGCATGGAAGCCTTGTAAGGCATGAGGATGATGATGATGATGATGATCCCGCATCAAACGTGGGTGGAGCGGACGTGGGACTTGGACGGCTAGCGGTGCTTAGCGCGGGTCCCGACGCCATATTGAACATCAAGAGCTCTCTACCACCTTTGATTGATCATCCACCATCACTTCACATGAGTAAACCAAAATACCGAAACTACCACTTTTACATTATGAGGACTCTCTTTCACTTCTTTATTTAATTTGCACATTGGGGACAATGTGTTTCTAAGTATGGTGTGGAGTTTTTATAATCATTTGCATGATTGCATCAAGGATAGTTTCATATTGTCACATGTTTCATTAGCTTATGCATTTTACATATATATTTCGAGAAATCCAAAATAATCAGAAAATTTTAAAAAAAAATTAGTGCTTCTAAGTTTGGATATGACCCTTATGATGAGATTGTTTTGTGAATTGGCTATGGATGGCCTTGTGTATTGAATGGATGTATGCATATGTGGACTTGAAATACTTCTCTCGAATCCTATGTATGAATTGTGATTACGATGTTTGCCTTGATTGGATTGAGGATTGATGGTCGATAATACATGTTAGTTCTTGCACATCATCTAGGAATGATTAAGGCAATTCATATCTCTTCTTCTCATCTTGATCATGTTTTTTGAGCACCTCATTCGATATAAAATTTGACCTCTTTTAACCCATCCGGGAATAGGAGCGTGCTAGTGTGTTGAGTGTGTGAAAAGCAAGTGTGGGGTGAAGTTGTTAATGAATGAATGTTGTGAATGAAGTGCCGAATTTGTTGTGCAAAGTGTAGAAAAAAATATAGGTTTGGGGACTTTGGTTTTGATGACGAGTAACTTGTCACCATTCACAAAATCGGGTGTTTGTGCATTGCCAAATTTGGATAAACCGAATGTCCTAACGAGCCTTGGTATGTGTGCCAGGTGTGAGGCACCTCGGAAAAATCCCGAGGTCCGCTAATCACCAAGGTTTTGGCTTTTGTACACCAATTCCATTGTCTCAAAAAAATAAGTGAAAGAAAAAGAAAATGAAAAAGAAACGAAAAGAAAGAAAAGATGGAGAAAAATATACACTTGTGGAGAAGTTGATCAAAAATAAAATTGTGGAGTTAGTTCCTTTCCCGGATTAGCATCACATGACCTAAATAATTCCCATCTATAACAACGTTTCTTAGCCTCTTCTTTCCTAAGTCCTTGTGACCTATTTGCATATGTGTAAGACTTAGTGATCTAGATTGGATATACTCATGATCATCTTGACTTCTTCATTTTCACCTTTTATGCATGCTTTCGAGTTAAGTGTAATTGTCTTTCCATGCCTTCATTCATTTGATACATGATTGCTTGTCCATTGCCATGAAACATGACTATGAAGGTGATCCAATTTTAGAAGCACAATTCCAAACAGATTTTATGTATTTTTTCTACATTCGTAATCTTGTCATCTCTTAGCCTATAATTGGACCTTGCTCGGGGACGAGCAAGTCTTAAGTATGGGGTATTTTGATAACACGATTTATAACGTTAGTTTAAGCATTCAGTTAGATAGTTTTTCCCGTTATTCATGCATGGTTTGGCATTAGTTCATGAAGTTTACGCTTATTTCATGCATATTGTCGAGATAGACGTCTACACGGACTTTTGTCGGTTTTGTGGGTATTTTGGGGAGCTTTTGGAGCTTAATCGATACATTTGAGGATCATTCCTCGTGATGGCACGCTTCCGGATTCATTAAGGAGCAAGCTAGGAGCAAAGGAGAACACTATCCTTGCTACAAAACAACCCATACACTGTGGTTCGCTAGGAGTTACGAGATTATATCGAGTTATAAAATTAAGACTTTGGTGATATACCTTTCTAGCGTTAACAACCACATTGGGCTAGGATCTCACAATGGATCGTGACCCTAGCCTGACAACAGGTTCACATGACCTTACGACATGACACTGACTAATATCAAAACATATGCATAAAACTGTATAAATTGTACAACCAAAAGGTACCAACATCATAGCCGAGTATATAAAACAACATCCATATCCTCACACAGGAGGTAACAAAAGATCATCCTCACGCAGGAGGGAACATAACAACCCCAAAAGACATAACCATCCTATGTACGAAAGGTCCTCGTCCAGCCATTGTGCTAGATCACTCAGCAGCACGCCTATCCTATTTGGCATCTACAACATGGTAATAAACCATTAGCTACCCATACATATATAAGGTAATGCATAAGCACAAACAAAATCATGGAAAGATAAACATATCAGTATGATATCACACATTTACCCATTTATCATCTTCATACAATGATCATTCACTCAAATCGTATATATATAGATAGATGAAAGTATGTGACACGAGGACCGATACATCCTCTCCTTTGAGCATGATAGCCAGCTGTACTAGTATCGGTCACACAATCCGTGTACCCTATGAGAATGGATTGCGCCCTTCCTGTAAATCCAGTCTGGCCTGACGTCAGAGAACCTCCCAGACTCCACGGCGGGATGAAAGGGAAAGGTTATCACAACCACACAACGGGGCAATCAATAAAACATAGGTCGGTCTAAACGAAATCTCATGCTATCTTAGCAAACATATAACACACACACTACTGATGCAAACTCCCAATATAGGGATGGTAGCTAAGTAAGTCCTACGGACTTACCTCAACCTCGTATAACCTCAACCACGATCAACCTTCAATCTTGAGAGAGGGGCACTGCCTAATGACAAGGCATAGAAAGATCTCAACCTTTATTCATCAAAGGGTCACATCTAGACCCTAGGGATCCATAAGATCATCCTCAACCTAATCTCACAACCTAAAAAACCTCAAAGGCTATACAAGGCATAAGCCGATCAAAACATCATCATCTCACATCCTTATACACCTAGCATGATCCTTTACACTCATACTAGGAAAGGAGGGAACAAAGACATCCTGAAGCAAGCCTAGAAACAACATACACATGGAAAGCAAAGAAGACACAAGGCTGGACTGCAGGTGGCCAGAAGGGCGGCTCATTGCCGGTGCAGGGCGGCTGCAACTGGTGCAGGGGCGGCTGGACAATAGAGACACCAAGTCAGCCCCTTTCTTCAGTTCTTCCTTCGTTTCCTTCACTCCTTCTTCATCCAACACACATACATACAAAAACAAACATATATATATATACATCAACATATGCCAATCATGGCTAGAGCAAGATCCAATTTAAGGGAATCTAAGCTAGAAGAGGAGAAGAGGAGAGAAGATGAAAGAATGAAGAAAGAAAGGAAAGAAGCCATGAAAGCTTACCAAGCTGAATCAAATAAGAAGGAGATACACAACAACAGTAGGCTAGCTCACAGAAAGCTCAGCAACATAAACCATCAACAATCAGCCACAAGGCCAAGCTCATAAGCTGTCAAACTAAATTAAAATTCAAGAAGAGATTCAAAAGAAGAAGAGAGGAGAAGATGTACGTAGGGAGAGAGATGGAGCTTCAATGAAGAACCCTCATCAGAAGGGAGAGAGAAGAAGCTTATAAAGGGAATAAAAGGGTAAAACATGGGTCAAAGGGTCAACGAAGACGGCTGCAGCCACACAAAGCCGCTGGGGCGGACCCTGTGAGGCGCAGGTGCGGCCCAGGCAAACCGCAGGGGCGGCCACTAGGTCATGCAGGGGCGGTCTAGGCCTAATCTGGGTCCTCAGCTCACACTCTCATCAACTTACCAAATAGGGTCTTATAACTCACCCCCCTAAAAACAAGTTTCGTCCCAAAACTTGCAAAGTCCCAAATCCTCTCGGACCCATAAGCCAAGGTATAACTCTCTCTCTATCGGAGGTATCACATCTCCGCTCATAAGGTAATGACCTATATTAGTCTATAACCTCAAACATGAACATGGAGGAATCATCAACTCCAGAAAAAAGGGTCAAAACGCTACCTAAAGGCGTAGAGGAATCACATCTCTCGCCATACCACATCACAAGGCATAGAGAAAGCACATCTCTAGCCACATCATAATCATATGCATCGCATGGAGGAATAACATCTCCAATAAACTATGTCCATCAAGGTAGCATGGGGGAAAGAACCATCTCCAACTTAATTCTAATCATACTAAGATAACATGGAGGAAAGAACCATCTCCAGCTATAATCATACAACACGCTAGCATATCAAGATCTATCAAGATCATAAATCATATCATAGCTAGCATGGAATAAACACATCAAGGCGAAGAGGCTAAGATCTACTCATCTACCCTTGGTGCATATATCTCTGCATAAAACTCTTGATAGTTCCTCTGGATACTATCCTCAGTCTTCCATGTAGCCTCCTAAGGTCTTCGTCTAGACCATTGTATCCTCAGCATAGGAATGTCCTTCGAACGCAGGCGTCTCACACCTCGTTCTAAGACTGAAATAGGATGCTCAACAAAGGTGTGGTCCGGCTCAACCACAAATCATCATAACTCACAATGTGCCTCGGATCTGGTATATACTCCTTCAATTGAGACACAACGAACACAGGGTGAACACCATCTAACCTCGGAGGCAATGCTAATCTGTAGGCTGCCCTCCCGACTATCTCCAGTATCTTGAAAGGACCGACATATGAGGGACTCACCTTCCCCTTTATTCCAAAACGTGTGATGCCACGCGTCGGAGATACTCTCAGCGAGACATGAGCTCCCACTCTGAACTCTAGAGGTTGATGCCTCCTGCCCGCATATAGATTCTTGCGACTTTGTGCAACTAGCATCCTCTCTCTAATCAATGCTACTCGAGCCATATCATCTTCAATCTGCTCTAGCGCTATCCCACTGATATTGTTAGGCTCATCCCAACATAAAGGTTTACGGAACCTACGTCTATATAGTGCCTCATAAGGAGTTATCCCAATAGATGCATTCCAGTTGTTGTTGTTTGAGAACTAAACAAGTGGGAAGTAATCAGACCATCCCTGTCCCCAATAAAACACACAAACTCGTAGCATATCCTCAAGGGCCTGGATGGTCCTCTCAAACTGACCATCTGTCTAGGGGTGAAACGCAGTTATGAAGTGTAGACTCGTTCCCAAAGCAGTCTGAATCTGCTGCCAAAATCTCGAGGTGACCCGTCCATCTTGATCAGAGACGATCATCCTCGGTACACCATGGAGTCTCACTATCTGTCTAGTGTACTCCTCAACCAATCAACTCACTAGCCACGTCTCTCTGATGGGAATGAAACGTGTCGTCTTTGTTAGTCTGTCAACAACAACCCAGATAGCATCAAAACTCCTACTGGGCCTCAATCCGGTCATATAATCGATGAAGACGTCCTCCCACTTCCACTATTGTACTGGCAGTGGATGGAGCTCACCTCCAAGTCTGCAATGCTTTATCTTGACCTGCTGACAGGTCATGCATTGTGCCACAAATCTGGATACATCGGGCTTCAAACCTCCCCACCAATATGAGCGTCTCACATCATGGTACATCTTGCTCGTACTGGGATGTAATGTGTAAGGTGTATAGTGAGCCTCCTATAGGATCCTTTGTCTCAACTCTAAATCAGCAGGTACATATATACGGTCATGATGCCTCATCATTCCATCTGCTCCGATGGAGAACTGGGGTGCCTCTCCACGAGACATCCTCTCTTTGATCCTCATCAAGTTCGAGTAGGTTCCCTACTTCTGCTAGATCTTTTCCAATAGCCCAGGTAAAACCTCTAAAGCATAAACTTGGGCATCCTCATCAGGAAATTGGATGTCCATCTCTAGCCAAACTAGATCCCTCTGAAGTTGAGGTTGAACTGTCAGTCTCACAATCGCTTTCTCTCGAGGCGTCTTCCTGCTCAAGGCGTCAGCTACCACATTCGCCTTCCCACGATGATACAAAATCTCAAGGTCAAAGTCCTTGATCAACTCAAGCCCTCGACGCTGGCGGTTATTCAACTCCCGTTGTGTAAAAATGTACTTCAGACTCTTATTGTCTATGAAGATCTGACATGTGGCACCAGATAGGTAATGTCTCTAGCTCTTCAAAGCATGAACTACCGCTGCCAAATCCAAATCATGAGTCGGGTAGTTCTCCTCATACGTCTTCAGCTGTCTAGACGCATAAGCAATCACTCTGCCTCTCTTCATCAATACACATCCCAAGCTTAGCTTGGATGCATCACTGTAAACCACGAAATCATCATAACCCTATGGATGTGCCAAGATAGGAGCGGAAGCCCTCCTTTGACTGGCTCACTCTCTCTCATAAGTAGAAGCCCGGTCTTGATAATCAGCTAAGGACTCGCAATGGAATCCTGCCATGTATGAGCGTGTGCTCTCCCTCGGACGACAGGAGAACAAGTACACATGTTGGTCCTCAGATGGTGTAGTTGGACCCAGCAAAGCTAACTCAGTTTGGAAGCGGTTAATGGCGTCGATAATGGGCACATCCTCAAATCCGGCCTCCATAAATCTTGCAGCTTCTCCCTCCTCTATGAGGCAAGGCAGAACTACTCTCTAATCATACTCCTCATGTGAACATTGTTGGTGGTTTTGGCTTGTACGTCCTCCACCACTAATGTGCAAGGTCAAGGAATAGAGATTGTACTAGCTCTATCCGTCCGTCCTCAAGACATTTGATAGACTCAAAAGCTAAGTCTACATGTCCTATCCAGAACTCTGTCTCCAAACAAATCTTCCTTGAGAACGGTGGTACACCCATGTAATGGAATGCCTTCAACTAGTTATCTAATCGAGACCCTCTAGTCTTCTTTGTAGCTCGTACAGTCTCAGCAGCACGTGCCGGCATAGTTGGCACCTATGTGGCTCCCTGAGACATCTTAGAAGATCTCTCATGCCCTGGTATATCCGGGGCCCGTCTACCAGCTCTGGCAGCGTCCGCAACAATTTGGGTGTACTCTCTAAACTCTGGCCCCCTCATGGAGACACGATCCGAATCATCAGATTGGACTCGATGTGAATGATGTCTCCTCGATCCACCACTCCTCGTCTCTGGGACGACACACTCAACAACTTCCTCATGTACCTCCTTCACCACTGGTGGATCAGTAGCGGGAACAGCTCCCTCTCCTATCATGCCCGGAGGAAGAGGTGGTCTACCTCTACCTTGGCCTAGAGCAGCAATAGCTCTATTCCGAGCCATCTACGGGGTATGCACACCTAACTTGTAAGGCTCTATATAGGCCATACATATATATATATATATATATATATATATATATATATATATATATACTTAACACGTATACAAACATAATCCATAATCAATATATAGATATCTATACTGCAAAGATCCATAGCAGAGGTGGCAACTTCTCATACATTCTAACCCAAAACAACAATTTAAAACAAAAAATCATTTGAAAATATCATACCACTTTTGTGTTATGTTTATTTTAGCAATCAAACCGGATTGGAGGTAGCAAGTGCCATTGTTGTCAACCTAAGGCATTTATACCAAATCTTTAACACCCCGTATCTGCGGGACTCGGAGTGCCACATTGGGCTACGATCTCTCAATGGATCCTGACCCTAGCCTGACAACAAGTTCACTGGACCTTCCAAAATGGCAGTGACAGATTTTAAAAACAAATGCATAAAACTGTATAAACTGTACAACGAAAAGGTAACAACATCATATCCGAGTATATAAAACAACATCCTCACACAGGAGGTAACAAAAGATCATCCTCACGCAGGAGGGAAACATAACAACCCCAAAAGACATAACTATCCTATGTACGAGAGGTCCTCGGCCTTCTAGTCTGCTAGATCACTCAGCAGCACGGCTATCTTGTAGGGCATCTACAACATGGTAATAAACCATTAGCTAACCGTACATATATAAGGTAATGCATAAGCACTAAAATAATCATGGAAAGATAAACACATCAGCATGTTATCACACATTTACCCATTTAACAACTTTATATAATGGTCATTCACTCAAATCGTATATATATAGATTGATGAAAGTATGTGACACGACGACCGATACATCCTCGCCTCTGATCCTGATAGCTAGTTATACTAGTATCGGTCACACAATCCGTGTACCCTATGGGAGTGGATTGCGTCCTTCCTGTAAAGCCAATCTGGCCCGATGTCAGAGAACCTCTCAGACTCCACGGCGGGAGAAAGGGAAAGGTTATCACAACCACACAATGGGGCAATCAACAAAACATAGGTCAGTATAAACAACATTTCATGTTATCTTAGCAAACATATAACGCACACACCACTCATGCAAACACCCAATATAGGGATGGTAGCTAAGTAAGTCCTATAGACTTACCTCAACCTCGTATACCTTGAACCACGATCAACCTCAAGTCCTGAGAGAGGGGCACTGCCTAATAACAAGGCATAGAAAGATATAAACCTCTATTCATCAAAGGGTCACATCTAGACCCAAGGGATCCATAGGATCATCCTCAACGAAACCTCACAACCTAATAAACCTCAAAGGCCATACAAAGGCATAAACCGATCAAAACATCATTATCTCACATCCTTATACACCTAACATGATCCTATTCACTCACACTAGGAAAGGAGGGAACAAAGACATCCTGAAGCAAGCGTAGAACCAACACACACCTGCAAAACAAAGCCAATACAAGGCTGGACTACAGGTGGCCGCACGGGCGGCTGCAGGTGGCGTAGGGACAACTCACTGCCGGCGCTGGGGCAGCTGCACGTGGCGCAGGGGCAGCTGGATAGCAGAGACACTAAGTCAGCCCCTTTCTTCACTTCTTCTTTCGATTTCTTCACTCCTTCATCCAACACACATACATACAGAAACATACATATATATACATCAACATATGCGAATCATTGTTGGAGCAAGATCCTATCTAAGGGAATCTAAGATAGAAGTGGAGAAGAGGAGAGAAGATGAAAGAATAAAGACAGAAAGGACTGAAGCCATGAAAGCTTACCAATCTGAACTCAAATCAGAAGGATATACACCACAACACCAAGTTGGCTCACACAAAGCTCAACAACATCAACCATCAACAATCAGCCACAAGGCCAAGCTCATAAGCTCTCAAACTCAATTAAAACTCAAGGAAACTAAAGAAGAGATTCAAAAGAAGAAGAGAGGAGAAGATGTACATAGGGAGAGAGATGGAGCTGCTATGGAGAACCCTCATCAAAAGGGAGAGAGAAGAAGCTTATAAAGGGAGGAAAAGGGTAAAGCACGGGTCAAAGGGTCAACGAAGACGGCTGCAGTCACACAAAGCCACAGGGGCGGACCCTGTAAGGCGTAGGTGCCGCCCAGGCAAACCGCAGGGGCGACCACTGCGTCACGCAGGGGCGGTCTAGGGCTAATCTCGGTCCTCAGCTCACACTCTCGGCAACTCAACAACTAGGCTCTTACAACATTCCTTCTATCTTCTAACCCTAAAACCGAGCTTTATTTATCTTTTACCAACCGTTCTCTATATATTCCCGCCTTCTCTTCATTTTCCCATTTGTTGCTTACGTTTTATTCAACCTCGAGAAAAGTTGCAGCGTTTGCCTTCTAATCATTTGCAAAACGTGTAAGTATTCATTCCCTTGATCCTTCTACATGTTCATGAACCTGCATCATGCTTCTTCCTGCTTCTGGGCCAACAACCCCCGCGCCTGGTAGAACCCGCCTCTACGGCTGCAAGTCTTGCCGCCCCTGCGGTTCCTTTGTAGTAACTCCATCTTCGGTGAGTTTCTTCCTTTGCTAGGTCCTTATGCTATATCATGCTAGGTTGGACCTAGATGATTAGTGTAACTGTCTGCTAGTGGCTTGTTGATCCTCTTGCGTTGGTTACATCTTGAGTTATGTTGTTGTTGATGTTCCTTGTGAACCTTCAGACTTAGAATCCTTCTCCTGGCATGCTGAGATCAGTTAGCGATCATCGAGACTAGAAATAGGGAACTTCTAGCACGCTGTTGTAGATTTGTTAGAGATCATTGAGACTAGAAGTTTTAGACTTATAGCATTCGTACCGTTTCTCATTCGCGATGCCTTGTTTGAGTAGACATTCTTTCTTTCTTTCTTTCGGAAAGTTGAGTAGTAGCGGTTTTCATCAGTTTACCTTTGAGTGAGGTAAGTCCCTTGGACTTACTTAACTACATTCCGTATATTAGTTTGACCGTTTTGGTGGTGTTTGTGTTGTTTTTCGTTCTAACGGATAACCGGACTAGGGTGACCTTATACCGTAAATGGCCCAAGTGTATCATAATTGGGAGTAACCACTTGTCCAATTCTACAAGAGATTGGAAGTTTCTCTTCCGACCGAGGCCCACAGGTAACAAATAGTATTGATTAGCTCTTGTCGGAAAACAGAAGTGGAGGCGAGTATTGAGAGACTCTCGTGTGACAATAGAAGTTGTATTAGGAATGGATAACTTAACAAAAGATAATAACCGGTTGGATGGGAGCATGCTATGTGTTTATGTTCTTATATGTGTTTGTGTCGTTAGTGTCTTTCTGATATTTATTAGCTAACGGTTCATACCGATGTTGTAGATGCCCTGCAAGTTAGAGATGTTGTTGAGTGATCCGCATGGTGTGGTCAGCCGGAGTTTCCATACATTATAAGATTGGATTGGGGTTTATATTTCTGTTGTTGTCTTTCCATTTTGTTTTGAACTCGGTTGCGAGTCCTTTGCGCTTTCCCTTTTTATACTTTTGGTTTTATATACAGTTTTGTCTTTTAATTTATTTGTGTCTTATTGCAAGATCTGATGTTATTGTTATTTGATCTGAGGGTCGGGTCCCATTGTGAGGTCCTAGCCCGTAACGCTTAACAATCCCAAAACTTGGGGTGTTACAGTCTAGGTTCTTATCTCTAACCTAACATGTTTGTCAATCGTAAGCTACTATTTTGCAAGAACAACCAAAAGAAATGTAGGATCGTACACAAAACATCATAATAAAATTAAGAAAGGAACCTCCTTTCATTGAAGAGCCTCCCGGAATAGAGCAACGGGATAAAATTTTTCGCACCCGACACCTTATGTTAGGAAAGTGTTGCAATGTTTTCATCGACAATGGGAGATGTTGCAATATTGTTAGTACTAAAATGGTGGAGAAGATACACCTAGATCAACTAGACCACCCGACGTCATATAATTTGTCTTGGATACGTGAGAGTGGAGAAGTGTATATCAACAAAAACTAGATGAGGTTTCCTTCAAAGTAGGAAAATACACTTGACACCATCCTATGCGATGTCGTCCCGATGCAAATATGCCCTACTACGAGAGTACACCAGGATTTCATCTATGAAGACCACCACAAACTGATCCAGGAAGTCGATGAAGATGCCATTCATCCACTCCATAAAGACAGCGGGCGCATTTGTGGGCCCGAATGGCATCACTACAAACTCGTAGTGGCCATACCGAGTCCGAAATGCTGTCTTGGGCACAAACTGTTGTCTCACCCTCAGGTGGTGATATGCGGACACCATCTCAATCCAAGAAAATACAGAAGCTCCCTGCAGCTGATCCAACAAATCGTAAATATGGGATAGCGGGTACTTGTTCTTGATGGTAACTGACCGAAGGTATTTCTATGGTCGTCTATACCCAATTAAAAGTAAATCCCGACTTAGCACTAAGAACAAGTATAGTGATTAAGTAAGGGTGGAACCCAAGAGAGTTAAGGTGTTTTAGATGCAATTATCGATTATAGTGACAAGTAACACAAGGGGGGGGGGG
>BSUD01000004.1:91802336-91813872 GCA_033239045.1 Fagopyrum esculentum | reverse complement strand
GGGGGGGGGGGGTTGGTTGAATTGATGCACAAAAACTTATGAAAACGATTAATGCGACAAGTAAGAAAATGATGGGTGAATCTACACTAGGTTGATTCTAAGCATGCATTTGCTACTTTGGTGAGTTCCTTTTACAAGTTTTCAAGTAATCTCCCGTCTCGATCGTATATATGTGTTGAGCCAACCGGCATCAACACAACTTAACAGGTTAAAGTTCCGTAAACCTATAAGAACAAATAACAAGTTAGCTTTCAAACAAAGACTAAGGGATATAATGAGAAGATTAACACCGTTAAACTTATCTTTATATTTGTGTTCCTTTTGTTTAAGTGTTCACAAACCGTTATTACTTAAAGTTGCTACTAAATTAAAGACCCGAACCCGGAACCTATTAATCCTAGTTGTTAACATGCACTTTAGAACCTAAAGTGATCAACCTCAAGCAATAGTAAACATGCAAATTAGACATTGGAGATCAAGGAAACACAAAGTATTACTGAATAAAAACTTATATTATAAAGTACTTACAATCAAAGCAACAAAGCAGCTTCAAACCAACCCAATGTAGCAAGGGAGTTAGCAACTCATTACAAGGAAGCAAGACAATCTAAGTGGATAATTTTGTTGACTAACAAGATGATAAGATGGATCCTTCTAGCAATCAACCAAGGACTATTTATACTACAAAAGACAATAAATAGGAGTAAATGGCCGGCCCAAAACAGCCACCTTAAGTGCCATAAAGGTGGTGTAAACAGCCGGAGTAAAGCTTCTGGCGTTAAACCGCAGGGGCGGCCTTCAGGAACCGTAGGGGCAGTCTAGGCAGAATCGGTTGATCTTTTTCAGAACAGCTGGGGCGGCTACACAACTCCACTGGGGCAAATCTTCAATGCTCTTCAACATCTGACCTTTCGCCTTCCTTACGTTTTTGATGCCAAGCCGCTGGGGCGTCCCTATGTCAACGCAGGGGCGGTGACATAGCCTCTTCGCCTTCCAGCTCCCAGGTTTAGGCGCACGCGGAGGCGCAGTGGGAGACGCAAGGGAGTTGGTCTTCATTTCTTCATGGCAGGTTACCGCGGGGGCGCCAAGGAGTGGCGCAGGGGCGGTGACACGCTTCATGGTTGGCGCTGGTTAAGGCGCAGGGAGCGCTCCAGTGGAAGACGTCATCCGCAGGGGCGGCTGCACGGACCCGCTGTGGCGGTGAGGAAACAGAAGCTTTGCTTCGTGATCGATCTTCACTCCTAAGTGCTTATAACTCCTTCTTTAGCTTCTTTTGATCTTCTTCTTCTGGACCAAGGATTTAGTAGCATAAACCGACACTAATGCAATAAAAAGACTCTAAAAACTACCCTAATTGATAGTGATTCCATCACCTATCAAACTCCCTCATACTTAGACCTTTTACTCGTCCCGAGTAAAAACAAATGACATCAACTAGACTCAAAGGCTTCAAGAAGCATGACCAAGCAGAAAGACATTGAAAAACATGAGAAAATCCAAGAAAGAAAGAAGGAAAAGAGAGGAGATGTGAGAAAAAGAAATACTACCATCCTTATCTCTCCAAGAGTGGCCTACCCGGACAACCTCCTTATGACTCCCCTTCTTATGTCGCCAAAACGCCGAAAGGGAAACCTACGCTCGGTGTCGCTCATTTTGCCAAGCCACCCTTTCGGGTTTTCACCTTGCCACTCTTCTTCTTTTCTCACTTTAACTCACATCCTTGAAGTCCAATTTTGCACCAACCTAAGGTTGGTCGGACTACCTTCTTTTTACCTAAACCACCCTTTCGGGTTTTCGGTTTATCCAAGGATTTTCATGCCTTTTTTTCACTTCTTTGACTTTTTCTTTTTTTTTTGAATGAAACTAAATTCAACAATGCAAAAACAAATTACAAAAACAACTCAATGAACTATACAAGCAATGATATATCCCTCCCCCATACTTGAAGTACACTTTGTCGTCAAAGTGGAAATGAGTCAAAGATAAATGTGGGAGAAGGAAAGGAGGTGTACCCCTCAGTGTGGTGGTACGGATGGACCACCTAGACCCTCCTCAAGTGGGTAAGGAAAGTGGCGGAAGAAGTGCTCCTGCCGGTTGTAGATCTCATCAATGCGGTCATGTTGGGCGGTCATCCGGCTGCCAAAAGAGGTCTCAAAACTGGCCTGCCAAGCCAGCTGCTGAGCCTCCAACTGCTGTTGCTGGGCTGCCTGCCAGGCCTCATGCCTCTGGTCAAAGTGTGAGGTCATGGAGGCAGCAAGGATCGTTTGCCAGCTCTCCTGCTGCTCCAGCATGGTCCTCTGATACTCCGTCTACCATGTCCGGTGCTGGGTGGGCATGGCAGCCATATGAGCCTGAAGGCTCGGCATGGCTGGGTTCTCCTCTAGAGCCACAGTGGGCATCTCCTCGTCATCGTCGGGAATAGGCAGGTGCTCCTCTTGATGAGCCCGGCTGGAGCTGGCAGCATGCCTCTCCACAATGGCCACTAGTGGCCTCCTCGGCACAAAAGGATCTGCCGTTATGTAGAGCTCTGAGAGCTCACCTCCTAGTGGTAAAGGTTGGGGGAGGTAGGTGAGGTGGCTCCCATTTGCAAGGGAGATCTAAAATAGGTTCTCCCCGTCCTACCGGAGGAGCTTGCACCTCCTAAGCATCCCCTCAGTGTAGAGAGGAGCCGCCATCCCGTCCTCTAAATCGGATAGGTCCATCACTTGTGAGGCTATCAAAGAGATCACTCCACCGCCGACAATATCCCTCGGCTCATCCCTCCTGATCCGCTTCAAAGCGGCAAGGAAGAGAGAGGGCCAATCAATCAGCTTCTCGCTCTGTGGAAGGCAGGAGTAGAGTAGTGGGAGGTCCTTGAGAGTGACCTTGTTATCCTCTTTGTGTCCACAGAAGACACTCATGAGGATCTTTGAAATCAGCCTCAAGCTGGGGTGAGTGATTTTGTTGGAGTACTCACCCCCAGCATGGAATTCGGACCCGGTAGCTGCTTGCCAAAACTCACATTGGTCCGGGGCCGGGATTGGATCCCACCAGTTTGTAGAGTGGTTTACAGTCACCCCAAAGGCCTCCCGTAGATCGGTGTAGTCAAGAGTGTATTTCAACTTGTTGAACTTAAAGGTGAGGCCGATACACACGTGGTCCCCCTTCTCCATTGTGAAAGTGGAGATAAACCGTCTGCTGAGCTCGGGATATGTTGGAGTACTTTTCTGGAGGAAGTCTCCGACACCGGAATTTTCCAAAAACGCTTGCATTCTCTCTAGCATGCCTAGTTTCTCCAAAGTCGGAATATGCAAAAATCGAGTTGCATACACAACTCGATCTTGCTCAATCCTATAACGCTCCTTCTCTATGTCGGTCATCTTGTATTTCCTTGGGGCTTCCATTCTTGAAACTAATTGAAGCAAAGGATTAGCAAATGTGGAAATAAGGAAAAGAAAACGACCTCTCTGGTGTGATTTCCGCAAGGGCGGCCGTGTAGGCACGGGGGCGGTGAGGCGCAGGGGCGGATGCTTACAGCCGCCGGTGCGGGTGCTTACAGCCGTAAGTGCGGGAGAAGTGCAGAGGCGATTTTTGGGGAGCGATGGAAAGGGTGTTGCTGAGGTTGCTCTAGTGATATCCTTGGTGGTGTAGTCTCGCCAATGCTGTAGCTGGAGTGGAATGTGTGAAGTGGTTGTGGAGGAAGGCTGTAGGGCTGTGAGTGCATAAGCGGGTAGTGGGAGAGGGTGGCGCAAGCGCGTTTCGACTGGTGGTTGGTTGTCGGAGGCGGCGCAAGGGCGTCGGCGAGATTGTTGGTGGGCAGAGGGCGCAGGGGCATGAGAGAGTTTCTGAAGGAGAGGTGTTTGGAGGGTTTGGGTGTTTTGGTGAAGAAGGTTGGTGGGTGGTGCGTGGTAGGTGTAGGCGTTTTTCGAGATCCTCTTTTTTTTCTTTTCTGGGTAAACCCGCAGGGGTGGAAGTTTGTCGCCGCCGCACGGGTGTAGGGATGTCACCGCGGGGGCGGTGACAGGCGTGTTACAGACGCAGGTCCAGTGCCGGGGGCGGTGCTGGGCATGAGTTTCACCGCAAGGGTGGGGATACAAAGCCGCAGGAGCGGTTCCTTGACAGAAGCTCCTTTTCTTATTCCTTCGGGTTGCCTCCCGAGAAGCGCCTTTGTTTTACGTCGTTGGCTCGACGTAAGATCTCTACTTCTCTGACTGTGCTTCCTCCAGCACCATCTCGTCAATGTAACGCCCCGTTTATTGGGTGCGTTTTCGATATTTTTTTCTCCTCCTCCTATCGATATTTTATTAGCGTGAATGTATTTTATTAAAAGTATTTTGCGAGTAAAATCTCTTTCCCGAGTATATTTATATTTTTGATACATTCACGTATATCCGTATTTTTTATTTTTGGAAAAGTCGAGAAAGTTTTTTTCCGATCCGGAAATCCCGTTCCGGTTGTTTCCTATCCAGTTTATATTAATTTTAATTTCATTCATTCATTATTATTATTATTAATCTTCTTTTCCTTTTTATTTTCTTCCATTTTTTTTCCCTTGCCACTCCTGGCATCTTTGCCTGTTGCGCAAGTCCCGCTCAAGCAGGTGAGCCAAGCTGCCCGCCCAAGCTATCTATCCTAGCCGTCTGGCCTATCCCTCCCTAGCCCGACCCCTCGCTAACCTCGCTCCCTCTGCAGCCTTCAGACTCCTTCGTGTATCTCCTCTCCCATCTCCTCGTCTGCCTCTCAACCTCTGCAGCCAACCTCCTCGGAAGTCTCTCTCACCTCTTCCGCAGCTTCACATTTCGAACCTCGACCTCATCCTGCTTCCCTATCTCCCCCTCTTTTAAATCTAGCAGCAATGGTGTCGCTGGAACCCGTGTTGTCGACCATCGGGATGCTCCGACCTCGCTTTAGCCCAACCCT
Source organism: Fagopyrum esculentum (assembly GCA_033239045.1). Taxonomy (NCBI): domain Eukaryota; kingdom Viridiplantae; phylum Streptophyta; class Magnoliopsida; order Caryophyllales; family Polygonaceae; genus Fagopyrum; species Fagopyrum esculentum. The sequence continues at coordinate 91,808,973 of BSUD01000004.1, read as the reverse complement.
GTGAAATCGCAGAGGCAGTGCCAAGAGCGACCAAACGGATACTTCGCCAACCGAGACGCCAGCCTTGGAGTCGTCGGGGTGCAGCAACACTAGTCTTCCTTCTTTGTGGTCTCCTCTTCGAGCCCTGTCGCCGCCTGCATCGAACCACCACTCTCGAACCACCCTCTACAACCGCTTGCTTTCTCCTTCTGCCCTTTGCAGGCTACAACCCTCGGCATTGACTACCACCGGAGGAGCCGCCAAGCCAAGCCACTGCGCAGCCCTGCCCTAAGCCGGGGCAACCGACGCGTTCGACCTTCTTCTCCTCTGTTTCCATCAATAGTCAAGCAGCCTGTCGGATCCACCAGATGCCGGGGAAGCCTCACCCTTGCTGTCGGATCCACGCCGCCAGTGCATCCGGTGCCTGCATCTCCGCCGCCGCCCTCCCCTCGCTGCCGGATCCACACAACCCTCCGCCGCCTCCAGATTCCTGCCCCTGTTGCGTTTCTGAGGTTGAAGAAGGCTTTAGGGTTATATTTAAATCGCCCCCCCTCATTTATGGTATATTTACATAACATACCCAGTACTTTGTGTTTATTGCAGATTTAACCCACTCTTCTGTAATTTGTAGATTGTGCCCTACTGATTTGAATTAATTACAGATTTGGCCCAGATTTTATTTTCAGAATATATCCCAAAGTTTATGAAACTTCATGAGTTGACCAGAAAATGTTTCTACGAGTTTTAACTTTGGATTTTATATACAAGTTGATCTTATATTTATGTATATTATGTATTGTGTCCTTCTTGGTTTATTTATGGAATTTGGGCCATTATTTAATTACGTATTATGAACCATATTTTTTTTGGAATGGTATTGTTTGTCCCGAAAAGCGTTTTGCGAGTTTTATCCTTGTTTTAAAAGCGGGACTTTCCTTATATTTTGTACCCTCGTTGGATTAATTTCGAGATTATTACTCAAGGGTTCAATTGCGGGTTTTTAACATTTTCTTTTGAAAACGAGTTTACCTTAGAATAAATATCTTATATATTACGATCAAATTTAGCTAATACGCTAAATTTGTGTAGCTTTGGTTTTAGGTCCGGAAGCGCCCCGATAAAGGCCTAACGAGTCTAAGTTCGCCTTCAGTCTTTTGACGTCATGTGAGTACCCTCTCCCCCGAGCTTATGATCTAACTCGATTTAGTCATGTTTAGCATTAATATCATGCTAGGTTGGATCTAGCATAACTTAGAGTGAATACCAAGTAGTGGTTATGGACCTTAGGTGAGATTCGTTGATTGTGAAATGTTGTAAGACTTAATGAGTTGATTTTAACTTGTGAGGTTGTTTATGGCTTTAATTTGTATGTTGAGCTTGTGAGAATTCAGGGGTTGAGGTTGTATGATTGTTGAGATTGTGGTGATTAGGACGAGAGTATCCTAGCCTAGTGTTGTTACCATTGTGATCGTGGGGACTAAGCATGTTATCCTAGTGGTGCTGCGATTTATGATCTTGCAAGATCCGAGGGTTTAGAAGTCTTAGGAATTCTAGCTTCTGTTGAGTGTGATTTGAGCATGAGGAATTCTAGGATGCGGTCCTAGAATTGAGAGTCAAATGGTCTTGCAAATAACTTTTGTATAGCAGTCTAAGACTTCTATTGTGAGTGGGTTGTTGATATAGTTATCTTCTTGTGAGCAGGTTATGGCTTCCTCCCTAAGGAAGCGAGAGTGTTGTGAGTTGAGTGTGTTGACGAAGTAAGTCTCCGGACTTACTTAGCTCGTATTCCTTGTATTAGCATTGATGTGTGTTTGGTGGTGTGTGTTTATTGTTTATTATTTATAACAACTAAATCGGAATTAGGATTACCGACCTTTATATTATTTTCGCCCAAGTGTATGATAACGGGCGGTGACAACTTGTCTGGCTCCCGCGAGAGCTAAGAGGTTCTCGGCGACTATCCCGTGCTGGTAGACGGTCGGATGCATCAGTACCATTCCATGCCGGTAAGTAGGGACCGAGGCGAGTTTCGGTGACTCTCGTGTCACAACCTAAGTTGAATTAGAACGGGATACGACTTAATAATAATAAAGATAATAAACCGGATTGGTGTGATTTTATGCATGTATGCTTGTGATGAGATTACTTGTGTATGTGCCTTTCCCATTAATTCTAATGCTTCGAATATGAGCTAACGGTTTTATACCGATTGTTGTAGATTGCCTTGCAGGTTAGAAATGCGGCCGAGAGATCCGGAAGAGTGGGCAGCCGGGGTTCCGTACATTTTAGGAGTGGGTTTTGGTTGGAGTCGTGTTTGGGTATTGCTTCTTGTATATTGTTATGTTTTGGATGTTCGAGTCTTTGGAGTTGAGAACTCGGCTGAAGTTTGTCTTTTGTTGTTTCTCGGGATCATATCATTTGAATAAAAATTGTATTTCGGTTTTGCCTTTATTTGTGTCTTGTTGTAAGATCCGGTGAAATTGTTGTCAGGCTAAGGGTCGGGACCCATTGTGAGGTCTCAACCCGTAGCATCCCGAGTCCCGTGGATTCGGGGTGTTACAAAAGTGGTATCAGAGCCCTAGGTTGACAACAATGGCACTCGCAATCTTCTGAAGGCCGAATAAGGAATAAACAGAACCCCACGGGTTCTGAGTTTTCGTTTTCAAAATCACATGCATGAGTCGGGGTAGAATGTACGGACCACCACTCCTTCCCCGGATCTCGGCAGCGTAGTTTATTGGATTTTTAGTATATATGTATATATATATGTAGATATGTATCGTGGACTTAGGATGTTTTTGGGATATTATTGATTGTGGATTGTAGTTGCATGATGGACATGATTTTTGTGTATAGTTGTATATGTGAACGATTATGTGTTTTGGACCTTGTACTATTGTAATGGAATGCTGAATGCGTGATATTAGTAGCAATATGGACTTAGTCATTATATAGTTATGGATACGTATTCGTATTATATATAGTAGCATATGGAGATATAAGACCTTTTAGTCGAGATGCTATTATGATATCATCGCCCTTGGACGACGTCGTTTTACATAGGATAGTGTACATACGAGGACGAATATGCTCAAGTATCGAGTTGAGAGCTACGTTCAGGCGAACACCTTATGATCTTGTACTCCTTTAAGAGGATGTTGAAGAGAAGTAGTAGAGATGACATAACCAAAGGACGAACAAGTTGAAGGAAAATCCGAGACGACTTAAGAGAAATCGAGATGGAGATGATACAAGAAAAAGTAAACACGAAGGTGTGGGAGTGGTCACAAAGAAGTCACGATTGGAAACACAACGAAACCAGTAGGGATAACGAACTTAAGTTCTTCAAGAAGACACGTGGACAACTAAAGATGCAAATCAAGGAGGAGAGGGATGCATTCCAACAAGGTTAAAGGCGGTGTTCCATTACAAGAAGTGAAGCCTTTACGCTCCTAGGCATGAGAGTCAAGATGAGAGGTCTGGATGAACCAATCACAAAAGATTTAAGAGACCCGTAAGTTAAGATTACGGAGGTATCAGAAGGTGAAGCGTCGATTTTACGAGATCCCAAGTGGGTGACTTTCTACGGACATATGAAGCTACGAGAAGAATCATGTGGTGGAGGTTCACATAGTAGAATGTCTTTAAGAGGGTCAACCGTTTTCAATTATGACGATAAAGCTATGAAACGCCAAGAAGGAGGAAGTGTGTATAAATAATGATCTCCCAAAGATGAAAGATGACACAAGGAGCTTGGATCAGAAGACTTAAGATATCAACCAAGAGTGATGCGAAGGGATGCTAGATAAGGCTATAAATTTGAAAAGACACACTTACAAGATAGCGTGAGGCGCGGTTGGGCTTATGAAGGTGAGTTATACGGTGTGCAAGGACTAGAAGAGTATGATTACCATATGGAAGAAGAAGAAAGCAAGGAACGGGGAAAGAGCTAACGGAGTTGAGGTGGAGTACACCAAGGTGAGTAGCTTTCATGAGAATGGTAACATGGAAGTATAGAAGAATGGTAAGTTTTGACCTTGGATAAGGTCATTTATGAGCTAATCAACGACAACAAAGAATGCAGAGGTGCGGGTTGTCTATTGATGAGTGTAGAGGGGATGAGTAAACAAGACTATGGGAAAATAGAGGATCAACAACAAGATCTTAGACAATGGTAAGGAAGTACTTCAACGGAAGCGCAATTGTCTTAATCAAATAATGTCGAAGGAGTTCGAGCAAGTAGATGTTACAAACCTCCTAGGGGAAGGATGGAGATGACCCTTTGCGACCTTCTTAGGCCATGAGAACGGAATATGGGAGAACGACCAAGAGTAGAAGTTTTAAGGTTTGATAATGATAAAGGAAACTATTAGATCAAGAGGAAGGTGGGATTTTCATTGTTGGTGGTACGTAGACGGGAGTATAAAAGAAGGATGCATAATATGTTCGTTCTAACGAAGTGGATGGTATGTTTTCACAAGCAAAAGCTGAGTCAGATGTTTCAGACTCCATGAAAGAACCATGGTGGCTATGACGTGAAAGGGAGGACCTAGATTATCGCAACGCTGCAAACTTAGAGTTACGATGTTAGTGATTGGTGGAGTAATGAGTGGATCTTTTTGTGATTATGATTGGGAATTTTGCCTGAAGGCATACTAGTATGGTTGTGAAGATTGTTCATGGAATACCAAGAGATGCTTAAGGTGGCCAACAAGAATAAGAGAAGACTGAAGTTTTGAAGTTGATGTCGACATGAGATGTACGAGAAGTATATGAAAGATTGAGGTTAGAACCTCTATGGTCGGATTGACGTTACATAAGGAAAAAGAAGTGTATGGTTCTACACCTACTTGAAGAAAGGATGTATGTGGTGATAACTTATGTAGAGCAAGAAAAGTTCCTCCCATATGTTGGGATGTCGCGGAAAGTGAAGAAGATAAGGTCAATTGTTTTGAAACACGGTTAAGTCCTATCGATTGGACCCTTATGGTTGCACAAAAGGGAGAAATCTTAGAAGATTTTTACAATCATGCCATTTAAGAGGAAAAATGGGATTAAGTTAAAAGAATACTTCTATAAGAAAACAAGGGTGAGAAGACGTAAGCAAATCTTTCCAATTCAAGAAAAGACGAATATTTGAAAGAGGACGGTCAGCATTATAGCTAAAGATGGAGCAATACACGTGTTTGAAAGACGTCACCGCATTAGGTTGGGGGAGATCATTAATACCATGACTACTTGTCAAGTGATAAATCAGGATTGTGTTGGTTATTACGATATGTGACGGGAAGAGAAAAGATGAAACCTAAGATATCACGGATTCCAATACGTCATAATGTGAAATTTTCCACTAAAGTCAAGCTTGATCTAATTCCGACGTCTAAGGCGCCGTATGGAATGACACTTGTGTAGAGACATGAGTTGTGGAAGCAAGTGAAGGAGGAATTGCAAGGACTTAGTGATAAGATTTCATTAGAATTAGTGAAATGCTATGAAGAACTTCAAATGTTATCTTAAACTCTTGACTTGAAATTGTTATGGAGAACACCATTTTGCGAGAAGATAGTCAGTTATCTCCGTTTGAACATTGATTACCGTGAGTTGAACAAGATAATGGTGAATGACAAGTATCCCTTACAACGAATTGACGATCTACTCGATCGGTCACGAGGGTCAGTAGTCACTCCTATAATTGATTTAAGGTCTGATTGCCACCAATTGAAAATTTTGAGATCAGGATAACACAAATACGGCATTCGGTATAAGGTATGGTCACGATGAGCCTATAGTTATGTAATGTGGGCTTACTAACGCCCCGTATAAGATATTTCGTCTACTCTCTAAGTAGAGAGCAATTGTATGACAAAGTTGTCTCAGGATGGAAACCACCGAAGGATATAAAAGAGTTACAAGTTTTCTTCGTCATGCCAGCCATTCACGGATTTGGGGAGAGATTCTCCAAAGTAACACCGTCTGGGGCTAACCTACTTTGGAAGACAAAGAAAATTTGAGCAGGACAAATATCATAAAAGTTGTTAAGAGTTAAGAGAAGAGTCGTTAGGCAACTCTTTTGACATTGCCTCGAGGTGTGATGGATTTGGAGTTTATAAGTGATTCTCTCAGACAAGGTCTTGGGTAAGTATTGATGCAAAGGGAGAAACAACATAAGTGTCTTGATAGTAGAAATAGTGTGAAGTAAAATACTTCCTTCATTTCTTGGAATATACAACAAGAACTGAGGATATGTAACATCGAAGTTTAGTTTGGCTAGAGCCAAAGTCAATTGGGTAAATTGGAAGTTCGACTTTCTTTGTTAGAGACAATCAAAAAGAAACATAATGAAAATGCGGCATTGAGAAAGACCTGAGAAGGAAGTTGAGCGCCGATATATCGGACCTTTGTGAGATGTTAGCGTGAGTTGGGAAAGTGGGCGTAGCCGCCGAGAGTAGAGAGTGTTCACCCGGTGTTCATGTGTATCAGTCAGGAGAGTATATACACGACTCGAGACAGATTGTTAGTATGGTGATTTAGTCGCAGACGAAGAACCGAAGAGGTTAATAGGAAGACGGAGTATAGTATCTTTGGTTGAGTTATGTTTAGTTTGTGTCTTGTGTGTGAATGTATTATAAGACCTGCTATATCTTGCGATGGTAGTTTG